>CM053503.1:134241161-134415595 GCA_028627145.1 Eidolon dupreanum
TTCCTTCCTTCCTTCCTTCCTTCCTTCCTTCCTTCCTTCCTTCCTTCCTTCCTTTTTTCTTTCCAGCTGAGTAATATATCATTGTATACATGTACCACATCTTCTTTATTCATGGGCAACTATTGATAGGTACTTAGATTGCTTCTATATCTTGGCTATTGTAAATAATGCTGCAGTGAACATAGGGATGCGTATGTCTTTGAATTACTGTTTTGGAATTCTTTGGATAAAGACCCAGAAGAGCTTAGAAATATCCAAAAAAAATTCCAGAAAAATAAAAGATTACTTTTTCTCCTCTGCAGTGCCCACATTTTTTCATATTTTTTTCTATTCTGCTTTCCTTTTCTGTGAGTTGTCATTTTATGTGCATTGTCTGTTTTTCTCTTGGGTTTCTTTTTTCTTATTGATATTTTTAGTTTTTTATATTTTCTAAACAGTAATCTCTATAGTTTATATGTTTTGCAGATTCCTTTCTCCAGTGTCTCGCTTGTCTATTAACATTGATTTTTGGAATCTTTTGTGGAAAAATATTTTATATTTTAATGTGGCAAGATTTATTAATCATCACATTTATGAATCTGGTTTAAGAATTCTTTCCCAGATCTGATGTAATTTGTAAAAACCTATTTAATTCTAAAGTTTTTCTATTCATATGTGTTTAATTTATATGGAATTTATTCTGGTGTAAGGTGTGAGAGATGAGAAATAAAATAATTTAAATGTTGAAAAAAAATCCTTCAAAGTCTGTGTATATTCATCCTTTTTTTTTTAGTTCTCAATAAGCTTTAAGAAATATTAGAAAATTTAAAAAGTACCTATACTTTTTATTCACTATTTACCATTATTTGTATTTGGTGCATCATAATTTTTATTTAAATATGTATTCTATTATCTTATTAATGAAGTAATATTGCTATCAAAGCATTCAAAACGAAAACCACCCATATGGAAAATGATGTCATGTCATACTTAGTATTGGTGTGAAGGATGCAGTAATAGACTTGGAAGAATGTAGGGAAAATTATTAATGGAGAAAATATTGTGTTCAGTATCTGCTAAGGTTTGAAACACATGCTTTGTGTCATAGATGAGACCACTATTCAGTATCTGAAAACCAAAATGCTGAATTTACTGCTTACTTGATAGGGAGAAATATGCTGGTAAGGCACAGTTTTCTCAGCAGAGCAAGAAACTGACCATACAAAATGTTTTGGGGAAGCGTTGCGTTCAGGGATTAGGAGACTCTCAGAGGTGGTGGTGAGAAGCTGGCTTAACGGTAGAAGCTGGCTTCTTATGTGAGACTTGGCTGCTTGGTTGACACAGAAGCACCATCATTGGAGTGAGTCCATTTACGATTGGCTGATGCTTGAGAGTGTTGGTCACTGATTGGTTGCTTACAGAGGAGAGTTCGCTGAGGCAAGTAGCCAATGATTGATTAAAGAAGTTTCAAACCAGTTTTGCAGTTCTAAGTCTATAGAACTGTCACATATTAATTAAACTGTTTAAAGTCTGTTCCTGTGGCCACTTATTACCATGGTTACAGAACAGTCTGTCTTAGGAGTGTGAAAATTTATTTTATTCTTACATGTACAGTTTGTTTTCAGAGTTGACTGCTTCAGAAATTGGGTTATTATATACCTTCTTCAGAGAAACTTCTATCTACATTTGCGGATGGAAAAAAGCAATGTTTCTAGTTCTGCAATAAATTTGCCTCAATACATCTTTTTGGTATTGTTTGCTATAGGGAAAAGAATTACATACAAATCCATCTGATGTTCTAGAATCCTCCGTAATGGCTGATGTCACACCATTATATGCTTTAGTTATTCTACTTGAGAAAGATTAATGTTTTCAGTAGAGCAACACATTGACTTCACTGTTTTCTAGCAGCGAGACTTTGAGGAAATTCAACTTTGAATCCTGTTCCTTCATTTTTAATTGGGAAGAGTAAAATGGGTTTGTGAGACTTGAGATGAGTTAATATATACAAGACACTTAGAACACTGTAACTCAGTAGGCAAAAGTGTTTTATTATCCATCCCAGTGTGATTTTTTTTGCTTAATGTCTGCTGAACATAGAAAATTTCTTATTTGAACCAGATAAATTAAATGAAGGTTAAAATGTATGATTAATATCTTTGCCTAACAGAAGCACTAAAACAAATCAATTTTTTTTTTCTAATTGGTAACTCTCAAATGTGGATCACTTATCAAAATTTGCTTTAGTAAATATTAATTATCACATGTATATACATATAACTTTTATTTTGTGCAAAAGTATTTTTGAGGTTTAGTTTCATAGAAATAAACAGTCTTCTTATAAATTATTAGAGTGAAAAAAGTTTCAGAAAGGCCAAATTATACGAACTGTATGCAAAATATGTGCTAATTTTTCTGAGGGAGATCTTGGTAAATTCAAAAATATCAGAGGAAACATGTTCAGAAGCTAAAGAAATATTTACAAATATGGAGTTATAATACCAAATACTTGGGGCCAGGAGCAATTCTAAGCATTCTATTTATTATTACATTTAATCCCACAGTAACCTTATGAGGTATATCTTTTAGGTGCTATTATTGTTCTCATTTCACAGGTCAATTTTAAGAATAAATTGGCGGTGTAACTTGCCACAATCACATAAGTAATAAGAGATAGAACTAGGATTGTAACCCTGGCTCTTTGGCTCTTAAAATATGTAGTACAGCCTCTGGAAAAATGTCCCATTTTTACCCATAATGTTACAATGCATTTTTGAAATGAGCAGTGATAAACAGTCACTCACATTAAAAAAAAAAAAACAAAAAACAGAAAACAAAAACATGAAGCAGCAAACATGCTGATGTCTTCGGCAATATTTAGAAACACTCATTTATGGGAATCTCTAACCTCAATGAAATTACGTGGAATATTTATGTGTACTTGTGGTTATACACAAGTTTTGTGGGGATGGAGGTAAAGAGAAATCATAGATTCATCAGATTCTCAAAGGGATTAAAAATTAAAGAATTGCTTCCATAAAGAGGGGAGATCTTTTCACCTGAGTTATATCATAGAATTACCAGGATGGACTAACTTTGACAGTTTCACTCCAGAAGGAGGGTAGGTGAGTCCACTACAGTGGGTGCCTCTGTTCATATGCCACTCTTTTCTTCTCAGTCTCCTTCTCTCCATTCCATGCTCTTATCAGGCTCTCCTGTCTGCAGTTCCTGCTCTCTGCTGTCTTAGGCCTCAGCACTTGCTCACTCTGCCTAGAATTCTCTCCTGTCTGGTTAGCTTCTGCTTGTTAAGGTGAGACGAGCTTGCTGGTGTCAGCTTAACTTTCACCTCTAACAGAAATTCTGGACCCTACAGGTCTGGCTTGGTGTCCCTGCTTTGGGTTTCTATAAATTTTATAACTGGATATATGAAAGCACTCTTGCTTTCAACTCTCCGTTGAAGTAGCCTGTTGATTTGTCTGCGGCCTAGTCTTTGCAGTCCGCAGAGTAGGGATTATGCGATCTTGTTCTGTTTGGCTGACGGTTAGTACCTGTCATCTTGGTCAGGCATTATCTGGTACTCAATAATAAATGTTAAATGAAAGAACGTTATTTCTGCTCTCCTAGTTGTTGAAGCTCAAATGTCTCACATAATTTTGAATTTCGCTCAATGTCAATATCTTGTCAGTGGCCAGATCCTCAATGTTTCTGCTTCTGATCTTTCTTTGGCATTGCCTCTGCTCTAATTTTGACTTTCTTTCCTTGATCCTAAACTATTTCAATAGATGCCTCCAGTTTCTCACTATCCACGTACACTTTACAAATTGCTCCCAAAGAGGTGTTTTTATATCTCTCTTAAAAGATCTTGTCACGCACCATTTAACCTTTCATTATGCAGACAGTGGAGTCAAATTTAGTCATATCTCATTGTTCCCAGATTCTTTTTCTTCCTTGCTACAACCGTCTGTCATTCCCTTAATATGGCATTTATTTCCTTTTTTAAAAAAACCACGAGGCCTTTCCTCATGCACTTACTTCTTCCTGAAGTATCCTGCCTCAACTCTGTATTTTAAAATTTACCTATTCTTTCTACCTCAGCTTCAATTAATTCCTACTTGAAAATATCCCATAATCTTTCATTTATAATTCATATTTTCCTTCTCTGTATACCTATAGTACTTTGTTCACATCATTTTTGTATGCCTTTCCCACTGGATTTTGAATTACTTCAGACTTCAAACTGGGTAATATTAATATAATAACATACATAAGAATTTAGCATCATATAGTCTCCGATACAAAGAAGGTGTCAAATAAATAGAATTTATGATATATGCTTCCACTGGACCTGGTACTTTATCTAATGCCTGATCAGTATTCAATAAATGTTTACTTACATGAATTTAATGGATATCTGAATTTTTTTAAATAATGCAATATGAACCTTTCTATCATACAAAATGTGTACTGCATATGCATTGTCATATCTGCTTTTGTCCTTTAAGCCCTTTCAATTTCATGTAATTTTTTCATTGAAAAAATAAATTAATGGATGATTCATTTTACTTAAAGTTCTCAGGCCAGGCAATAGGTTAGCTACCTGCTAATACTAGACTGCATCCAATTCATGCTATAGTATTGACACTGTGCTAATTAATGCTTTAGGCATTTGATGTTCTCATAGCACCTGAATTTTCTATTTATTGGTCAGTATTCCTTTCAAATGTCTAATTACAAGGAAAATACTACATTTTATTAAGGTGTCAGAGAAGCATTGGCAAAAATACTGGGACTCATTCTGTTTAAATCTAACCACTCTCCAAGTGGGGTGGGTTTTATCTGCTTAAACAAAATGCTGAGAGTAGGTTTCAAACCCTCTCTAAAAGATATGCTGAAGCATGTGTCTGGCGGGTTCTAAATAAATTCCATTTTCTCTTCATTGATTTAAACAGTCTTTGCATGTAGAAAAAACAAGGAGAGAAAGCCTTCTGTAAAAGGGAAAATGGATGTTTTCTAAGCTCTTTCCACTTTTTCTTTGAATAAAGTCTATGAATTTACCAGTGCAATCCCAAAACAACAAAATAGTATGTATTGTGCTCTTTCTCAGGATATCGTTTGTGTATTTAGTTTTCTTCATAAGAGGCTCTTTCAACAAATCAAGAGAGTGCAAAAACAAACAAACAAACAAAAAACTAACAATGGTGGTAATGAAAAGTAAAGTTAAAGGGAAATAGACTGATTTCAAAACTTTACTGAATATTGTTTTTCATATTAACTCCCTGGGGAGAGTTAATAACATGTTGCTATATCGACTACAGTAAAATAAAATATAAATATTCTCCTGTTTATAGTATAAATTGGTATCACATTGTGGAAAGCATTTTAGTGTAATACATATCAAGAAACTTTAAACAGTTTACACCTTTGACCTATTATTTGTCCTTCCATGTAAATAGTAATTGAAAGTGCAGATCAAGATATATGTACATGGATTTTTAATTAAAGCATTGTTTGCAAATGTGAAAAATTGGAAAGGACTAAACATACACTAATAAAATAGTTAAATGAATAACAAACCATAAAATGTTTTTCAATAATAAAATATGATAATTTTAAAAAATATTTAATACCATAAATATTTTCACAATATAATCTTAACTGAAAAACACAGCATATAACATTTTTTATTGGCTTATTTTTTTTTTCCTACCTGTAACACATGTTCACTCTACACATTATAGCAAGTCAAGTGATAGACCCCTCCCTCATGACCCTATCAACAGAGTCAATATTAACAATTTGGTGAGTTTCTTTCACACCTTACCTCATGTTTATATAAACATTTACACAGTTATACACATGTACACAATATGATCTTAATTTTATAAATCTGTTTTTTTTCAATATGCTTTTAAAAGTACTGGGTGGAATCCAAGTTACTTCTGAGAAATTGGATTAGGAAATATTTATTTTCCTCTATTTTTTGCATTTTCCAGATTTTCTATATAAAAACTTAAAAAAACTAATGAAAAATGTTGAGTGAAGCCAAACCTTGAGTTAACTGGGTATTTTAAACCTGAGAAGGACACAGAAATAAATGACCAGAAAATGGCAGAGATCACTGATTTAAAAAAAAAAAAAAAAAAAAAAGACTAACTGATAATAACTATCAATAGTGATAGCCCCAAAGGTCAACTTTCTTTCTTGTCAGTATCCTGTATCTTTGATTCTCTGGTGCTCATGCCTCTAACGGAGTACAAAAGAGGAATCAGAGCAAGCCATGCAATAAATGTATGTGCCCATTTCAATCAAAGATAAGTACTTTAAATTCTTTTGTATCAAAAGAAACAGAACAATTAAACTGAAGAGGATGGCTTTAGGTCATATTCCTATTTTTGGGGGGATGTGTGTGTGTGTGTGTGTGTGTGTGTGTGTGTGTATATATATATTTTTTTTTTAATCATAGGTCAGTGATTCTCAACCTTGGCTGTGCATTAAAACCACCTAGGACTTTTTAAAAATACAATTCCCTGGTCCCCATCTGTAGTGATTCTGACTTAATTGGGCTGGAGTGGGACCTGGGAATATAACAAAAGTTTCCTAGGTGATTTTAATGTCTACACAAGAACTGTTGTTCTAGGCCAAGAGAGTTGAGCATACTGGAATAGTTAACACATTAAGAAATCAGTAATCTTGAGGTTTTGTATGATTTTCATTTAACATTTAAATTATTTGTTCATTCAAGCAATTGGTTATGCATTCAAAAAACATGTTTGTTTACAATACTAAATATATATTTTTTAAAGAAAAAGTGTTTTCTGAAATATTCTTACATGGACAATAAAGTGATCAGGCACTTTTTAGAAAAATGTACACTCAATCCAGATATGACTCATTTGTTGCTTAACATTGTTAACCAGAATAATTTAATTATATATTTCCCTGAATCTCATATACTTTATATGCACTTTTCTTGGTCCTGTCACTCTTTCTATTTGACTCTTTTATGTATGTATTTGAAGGCAACTAATTTCTTTGTGTATCTGAGTGACTAGTGCAGCTCTTGCATATAGTAGGTTCTTAATAAAAATGTGTAGCGTAAATAACTGCCCAAACACAGAGTTTCCCAAACTCTCTCAGTTCGGAGTCCCTTTAGTGTCTCAGTAATTTTTTTTTTTTTTTTGTGGCCAAAGAATTTAATAATTTCTAAAAACTTAGTAGTCATTAAAAGAATAATAATGCATATTTGCTAATTACCTAATGGAATATATTTGTCTATCAGACACTGTACAACTTCTCAGACCTTGAAAGAAAAATGAACACTGCCATCCTCATTTCCTGTTCAACATTCGTTTTCATGCTGTGTTTGCTTTTTATCAGAGCAATCACTGAACACTCAACTTCAGAAGATGTAATGCCACTGATTTGAGTGTAGTACATTGAATTATGGTCTCTCTCGAGTTTGTGTGGTCAGATGTCAGTAGTTGTATGCCTGCATGAAAGTTTAAAATATCTTCTGGCATCCCTGTGAGTTTGTTATATCACTTTTGATGGCTTTTAACACAGTTTGAGAACTGTGGCCCCAAATCTTGGACTTTTGATATTTTTCTGTTTTAGGTATTTTAAAGGATTTGTTTATGTAGTATTTGTTGATTATGTCATTGGTTTTAGATATTCAATTGCTAAGCCTATTGCATACATTATAACAGAAGACTAGTCACATTATTCTTGGCAGCATTAAGATGTAGAATCACTAAAAATAAGTACTTAAAAAAAGGCAGTTAACTAGATTCAAGGCAATATTACTAAAAGTACTTTGTAGTCCCATAATCTTCCATTCTGAGATGTTTTTGAAATTTGAACACATTGTACAAACAATGCTGAAGAAAACTTCCCTACTGGAGGATAGAGAGGACTAGGTTTAGAGATGGTGATGGTCTTTGGGCAGTGCTGGGCAGGTCTCTTGGCAGGAGGTGGAGGCTGTTGGCCACCCCAGTTGGTAGAGTATTGACCCTACCTTAAAGCCCATTCTGGAGAACTGTGCTAACATGGCCTCCAGCAATGAGTTCTCTCTTACTCAGGTACCCTAGCTTAGAATCGTGCAGCTCAAAATATTCATCACACTTTGCAATTATTTGAGGATATAGCCTTTCTAGAAACTTGGTGGAAAATGTTTTGGGGAGATAATTTTTGGGGGACATTTTTCAGTTTAGTGTGCTAAATCCTTTTCAGGATATTGTATAAGAAGCAATAGCTTGATTCTCCTTTTGGCCTGGATGACAGCATTCTTCAGACTCATCTATCAATTATGCTAAATTGCTAATACTTAAGGACAGTGTGTCATTAAGTTGCAAAGGAGTCTAGAGTATTCTGTGTCCAATTCAAGTAATTTATCCCCCAAGGGGGTGTTGTACCTTGGCTAACACCTAAAGTAATTTTGATCATTACATTCATGAAAGGGAACATTCAGTGACAGTTCTCCAAAGGTCATCTTGTCTTAAACACCATCATCGATACATTTGAACATCTAGGAGGAAAACACATACTGCTCAAAGATTCCTAATAGATTGCTCCTTTTAAATAGCAATTTAATAATTCTAGGTCTGTGTGCAATATATTTTATAACAAGTTCATATTTTAAAATTTATTTTCCAACATGAGGCTTTTTCTCTTACAGCAGTGTCATAGCCTGTATTACTTGCTTCCATTTTTATTGGAACTGGAACTCCAATTTTAGTTCCTTGGTGATATATCCCAGAGTATTTTTCCAATTATTTAAAGTTGTGTAATTTTTGGAAGAACTTCATATACATAATTACTTTTCTAAGGAAAACAACAGTGGTTGCCCTAATCTTGTTTTTGGAAGTTCTTTCTCAATATCACAAGAAAAACATATCTGTTGCAGAAGAAACTGAAGGAAGAAGTGATAGTCAAAGAATTTGTACTTTTCTTCAAGTACATACATTTCAAATATTCTCTGCACAGAAATGGTAGCTTACACATCTTTTCCTTGTCCCACCCTCCACTTGAAGGCTTAACCGCCTCATTCTTTATATTACTGATGAATGATATTTTATATGCCCAAACAGTGGGGCATGATGTTTCAGCTTGTCAAGAGTGTTTTCACAAGTTCATGATATATACCTTGGGTATCCATGGTAGGGTTCTGGTGTATCTATGGTGGGGTTGTGTGCTTTGGCTACCGTGGCTGGTTACCCAACAGGAATGTGTCTTTGTGACCAGTGCCCTCATGTCAGCCTTAGACCATAGGACTCCATTGGCCTTCCCTGAGAAGAGACACCTTACATGCATCTCTGCAGTTCACCACTAAGAGAGAATTTTTGTCCTATGTAGTTCCAGCAGAGAAAGGACTTGGAAGCCTATGCCTGACCTCTCTGGACTTGGCAGATGCATTTATTTTTTCTGTTGTTTTTACTCTTCATCCTTTGCTACAATAAATCTTAATTGTGAGTGTGACCCATCATTAAGTGAGTCCTTCTGGTGAGTCACTGAACTTAAAAGTGGTCTTAGGACCCCTGAAAGAGGGTGAGCAGGAATGGTTGGGTTGTAGTTACCAGAAGTGTAATTTTGACAAAGACCTTAAGGAGGTGAGGAAGTAAGCTATGGATACCTGAAGGAAGAGAATTCTAGGCAGAAGAAACAGCCTATGTAAAGGCCCTGGAGGTGGAACATGCCTGGCATGCTCAAGGAAGTACAAGGGGCCAATGTGGATCAGAAGGAGTGAGGATAGAAGAGGGAGTGAACTCAGAGATGCAGTGGGACACATCATCAGACAAGGACATTCTTGAGGGTACAAGGTGGTGTCCATCAGCATATGCTCCCTGGATGAATTGCTAAATTCCCGTGTCTCCTCCAAGGAGAAATATGTTGCTCACATTTTCTCAGATAATTTCTATTTTGGGCAGAGTCTTGACATATTCTTCTTAACCTCATTCTTGTTCTTTCCTCAATCTTTTTAAAAATTTGCAGTTCCTTCAGGGAAAATCTTTCAGACTTTTTTTTGTCTGTGTTGCCAGACATGACTCTGATAACATAGAGCTGAGTTGTGATGTATCAGTACAAAGGAAGAGGAAAACCAGTCCCTTTTATTCCTCAACATATCCCTGTGTCCTGGAACTAGGTGTGGTAACCCAGAGAAGGCCTCAGTGTGGAGGTGATATCTGAGCTGAATCTTAAGGATGAGTGTCAGCGATTGAATTCTTAGTTTTAGGGTCTGTATTATTCACCCTTGCCCCCACCCCCCATCCCTTTTTCAAAACTCAATTCTGGTTTTGCCTCCACAGAAGAGCCTCCTCTTCTACCTTAGTCTGAGTCGGGTGCCCAGTATGCCCATGGCAGCCAGGACCAATGCTATTTCAAGCTCATAAGTAAAAAAAGGATCTCTAACTATTCCTCACTGGGCTGTACACTCTTATGTCTCCACATTTAATGCCTACATATATAGAGCGCTCAATACATGCATGTCGAATGAATTTGTGAGTGAGTGAATGAATAATTCTAAGTGATTCCAAAGCAGTATAAAAAAACTGGGAAGACATGATAAAAGTCAGGACAATAAATGCCTGTGGAGTGAGCTTGAACAACATGTTTTAGGAGCTCAAGTCTGATTTATTTCCATTGAGGAAAAGGACCCTTTGGGTAGGCAAGAAGGAACTGAGTGCAAATACTAATGGCTCAGCTCTCTCATTTGTTCCCTATTCAGTCTGCAATGTGCTCATTCTTATGTTACAAGGACTCTTTGTGTTATTCATTTCATTAGTTTTGGTGAATCACACTCATTTAAGCCTTTAGTCCTAATGGAGAAAATGGGTATTATATTTGCCCCATAACATTTTTCACCTTTGGAGATCATGTCCTTATTTTATCTCTTTAATGTCTTCTTAGATTTGACGTTTTCTTTGTGATGAATATTAATGTACTGCAAATTTGTTTTTGTTTTAAACAGGCACAGATATTTTTTTCTTTTAAACTCCAAAGCTTAAGCAATGAAAAGGAGGCTTTTCTACTTTACTAAGTTTTTTTTTCTTTACTTCAGCAGCCTTTTGTTCCTTTAAAAGAAGGCGCCTATGTGTCCATGTTTGAAATGCTGTAAAGATTAAACTATTGAGGCCCTTTCCATTCTACTTTACAAAATGCAGAATAATATGTCCCTTTCTCTTTTCAAGCTCCTTTGTTGTCCTCACCCTTTTCTAAACTTTCCACCTTCCTTCCAATTAAATAGGGAAATTGTGCTGCTACCCTAGGAGAAAGAACTGTAAAATGACTTCGTTGGCATTGTTTTGTAATAGTAAAAGTAAATTTTTAAAATGTAACATTTGCTGTAATACAGTTGCATTACATTTATTTAGCAAGTTTTGCTGTTTATGTATTCTCTAGTGAAAATTTCCAAGTTAAATATTCTTATGAAGAAGGGAAAGTCATATTAATTTCCAAAAGGAAAAGGAGTCTTAATACTTATTCGTTGTTGTGATTGTTGTAATAATAAAAAAATTTTCTCACTGGCAACTGTGTGATTAAGCTCAAAATTTCATTAACTACTGGGGCTAGAAAGCTGGCTGCAATTTTCAGTAGCTTCTGTGTACATTCTACAGTTATCATTCTTTCCAGGAACGCTTAGCCACTTCTGATATCTATCCTCCTTTCACAAACTTTCTTTACTTCTCTCTCCTATACTCATCTTTTTCTCCCCACCATTCTTTCATCTAGTATCCACATGCTAACCCTCCTATTAAGCTCTGGCAAAACACAAGGCTGAGTTTGAAGCAATATTGGCTATCAAAAAGCTGACTCTTGTAGAGAGAGGAGACAAATACATAGAAGAGTAAAACGTACACCAGAATATATCATGTGCCATTAGACCAGTCAGTATGGAAGAGAAGATCCCATCTGACTGGGATAAGGGCAAATTTATTTGAAGAGGAAGCTTTTGACTTAAGCTTTGAAGGATGGATTAGGATTTTGACAGGGATGAAAAAAGAGCTTTCCATATATATGAAAGAAATGAATACTATTGCAGGAAAGTGGTTTGGTTTTAGATCATGACCAGTGACCCATTTATGTGCTGGTATAGAACAGAGGTCAGCAAACTTTTTCTTTGAAGTGCCAGGAGTAAATATTTGTCTTTGAAGGCCATATGGCCTCTGATGCAACTATCAACTCTGCTATTATAGCAAAAGCAGCATGGGCAATACTTAAATGAATAATCTGGCAATGTTCCAATAAAACTTTATTTACAAAAATAGGCAGTGGGTCAGAATTGGCCAGCAGGCTATAGTTTGCCAATCCCTGATAAAAGAGTATGATTAGATAAGGCTGGAAACGGAGGTGGTGGCCAGATCTCAGATTTTTGAATGCTAGGCTAAAGAGTTGGGAATTAATTGATATTCTCTTTAGTGAAACCATGATTGTTATAACATTGATAAAAGTTTTAAATAGCCATTTAAATTTAGAACTAGTTGTTTTCTGTTTACATCTTAAGATATTTATATAGTTAGCTTTAAGATTTCTGTGACTGAATATCATATGAAAACGATGGTAAAGAGCAAACTAGGCCTCTGAATGCCCATAGTAAAGCCTGATTTGGGTCATAGCTAGAAGTTTGGCATCTTTGGGATTCTTACCATAAAGTCTTTATTATAATGGATGGACCAAAAAATCAGATCACGAAAAATCAGAGAAAATGAATGAGCAGGAACTTTGGAGATCTGAGCTCGAAACAATGATAGTGTTTTCAAAAACTGATAGTGTGAACTGATTCCAATGTAGATATTAGATCCACATTTTTGATACTTATTTTTTAAAAACTGACTTTATTGACATATGATTGACATGTAAAAAGTTACATACATACTTAATGTATGTAACTTGATGAGTTTGGAAATATGTATATACCTGGGACATCACCACCATCAAGGTCATAGACATATCCGTTCACCTCCCAAAGTTTCTTCCTGTCCCTGTCATTTTTATTATTATTTTGTGGTAAGAACACTTAAAGATCTACCCTCTTAGAAAATTTTAAGTAGGTAATATAGTGTTGTTAGCAATAGGCAGTATACCGCATAGATCGCCAGCACTTACTCATGTTGCATAACAAACTTTATTCTCTTTGACCGTCATCTCCCCATTTCCCTTATCCCAACTCTACTGTCCGCTTCCATGAGTTTGACTATTTTAAATTTCACGAGTGAGATCACATATTATTTGTCTTTCTATGTGTGGCTTATTGCACTTAGCATAATGTCCTCTAGGTACATCCATATTGTTGCAAATGTCAGGATTTCTTTTTTTTTAAGACTGAAAAATAGTCCATTGTATGTATATATCACATTTTCTTATTCATCCACTGATGGACATTTGGGTTGTTTCCATATCTTGGCTATTGCAAAGAAAAAAAAAATGCTACAATGAACATGGGAGTGCAGATATCTCTCTTTGAGATTGATACTTACAGAAATTATTATACATTTGATTCTGAATTTCTACATAATTTCATGGAAGACTATATTTAGTACTATAGAAAGTTCTCTTGTTTGTGTTTTGATATTGCTTTTTTAAAACTTATTTTGTGGTAGCATCAGATAGTTCAGTAATATTTTTTTCACATGTTTCCTCAGAATAAACTTCCTCAAGGTGAGAATGTGTCTTATAAATGTTTGTATCCCCAATATCTAGATAGAGCAGATCTGGCCAAAAGTAAGCAGTCAATAAACATTTGTTAGATGAATTAAGGTAGGTGAACATTTCTAATTGTTCCCAACCAATTATTTCATTCCACTATATTTTTGTGCTCTTCATTTTTTTCTAGTTCTCATTAGAATGCATAAATTTCAGTACAGTCTTTAAAAATTTATTTTTAAAATATTTTCTTTTTTAAAAATTGGATCTGTGACCTATTTATAGAAGCTTTGTTTAGTATATTTCTGTATTTTTTTTTGTTTTTGTTCTTTTTCTCTTTGTTTTGTTTCCACCTAGTATATTTTTAACATTATATTCCTAGAGAAGAAAAAATTTATTGTATACATAATGAAATATTGTAGGTGCTTGAAACAGTGGGAAAGAAGGCTAGTTTCTGTACTAGAGAACTCTTAAAATAAGGTGGTTTTTCCACGGCACAATTGAAACCTGCATAATTGTAGCTACATAATAAGATGATGTCAAATTATCTTGAAAAGAAGTGAGATTGTAATTTATCAGCCCACCCCACTTCAAGCTCTAGATGTCACCCAAATAAATAGGTGGCAGTATTTTTTTTAACCCTTTCCAGACTTTGAGTTACTTATCTGGATCCTGTTGTAAAACCATAATATAGTGTTGGTTCTGATAAGCTTTTTCAAGAACATTTTTTTATACTTATTTATTATTACCTTTTGATTTTAGTAATTCTCACTGCTTAACAGCACTTCTAATTAGGCACTAAATAGTTAAATATTTTTTCAGCAACTTCAGGACCTTACTCATTGATGTATATTTTATTTTTACTTATTTCTCTCAACATTTAGATTATATGTTTTCTAAGGGTGAAGCTGAAATCATTTGATACTGAACCATTTTTAAACCAATAGTGACATATTGAAAAGAAGATTATATGAGCAACATATAATGATTATAATTACGTGACAGAGAAAATAATATGTGCATGGAAAGCTGAAAATACAATGGAGAAGAGTAGGTAGACTAATGGAGACAAAGCACTTCTGGTTGAAAACTCATATATATAATCATAGAATCCGCTTAATCTAAATGCTAAAATGTTTTTGTTGGAGGAGAAAACCAGTAAGGGAGACTGTTATGGATTTATATTGTTTCTGGCTGCCAGCCGTGTTTGCCTCTTCAAACTATTGCCATCACAGAAGTCAGAAACATCCTATTTTAAGTCATAGACAAGTAATTCTTTATAACTTTTCCTCTTATTTGGAGGAAAAAGAGTTATTTGCCCTCTTTAATTATTTTGGTGATGCTTTTAGCCAAGTTCTTTGCTTTTGTTTTGTTTTTAATGTTGTTTTTGCTGCTGCTTGTGCTGGGGATGAGAGTGAGAGGCTCAGCAGGTCAGCGAAAAGCACTTCTCAGCACTGGTTGGAAGGACAAAAACCAGATTCCTAAGGCTTTTCAATGAGAGATGTGTGGACTAAAATTCTTGGGTCTTGGAGTCAGATGAATCCATCTCTTAATCTTGCCAATATCCTTAACTGAAATTTTAGCCTCTATTTCCCTGCCTTAAAATGGGAGAAATATCTACAGGTTTGTATTAGGATGAAACTAGACAACTTCATTGTTGTATTGTTGTGTAAAGTTTCCAGCCCTAGACCAGGGTGTGTGTGTCTGTTGGGGGTGAGGGCGTGTATCACACAAATATCAATAGTTTTTTTTTTAATTTGAGCTAGAGAGGATGCTCCTGGTCAGCCCTTCATTATGTCCTAAGTCTATAAGGCTATCTAGGGTACATAGATATAGGGGAGCTCCTCAGAGAGGGAGACTGATTTTGGCAGCCAAGATTTGACTTTTGCAAATCTTTTATTCTGAATTCGATATTCATTTCCTCATCAAATTTGTTATATTAACATTATTAAATGTGAAAAAATAAAATCATCCATTCTGGATTAGAAAATGTTTAAAAAAAAAACATTTTATGAATCAAATCCAGCTTTAGAATGTCAGGAGGTTTTAGTGTGTCTTATTTTGGCAACTGTGCTTTTACAAGGATGAAACAGATGGGATATGCAGAGTTTTTTAAAAAATGAATTTAGCTTAATATCTTACTACAAATTAGAATTTGTCCATAAATCCAAAGGCCAGAGAAAATTTCTGAAATTAATCTTTGCAGCAAATGAATTAATAAAAATTCCCTATTGAGTCCCATATGCTTTTAAAAGAGCCATTTAAGTACACTTAGTTTGAATAAGACCAGTTACCAGATTTTAACAGGGAATCCTAATTTCCTTATCTTTTAGTTATGCGTAGCCTTCATCTATATGGTTTATCACATTTCTGGTATATAACATTATCCTTCTCTCATAAAAGAGCAGCCTATTAAATATCCTAATTTTCAGTTGTACCCTGTATCATTAAAGTGCTCATTTGGAAGCAGGCAACAGAATCTGACTCTGGCTATAAGAAATAAAGGATCTTTAGAGGGATTATAATATAGGTCACACAGATCAGCAGGTGGACTGCACAACCCAGCTTCTGGAAGGAGAGGGACCAGGGAAATGCTGGAAAGCCCAATGGGTAGGGCCTCATAGACATTCTAAGGTGGTTCAGCTCCAGCAGCCATTAGCCTCTGTGTATCTGTATTATTATTTTTTTTTGTTGTGCTTTTTTGGTTTGTTTTCATTTTCTATTATTAGCCTCTGTGCATCTTTATTCATATTTTGAGGTCCTGGCAAAATTTATCTGTCCACATTAGATGCTTTATGACAGTGACTCAGTGAATTTTAACTAGGAAATTAGGGGCAAGTAGCTGCAGAAACTATTTTGAGTTAAGCAGTAGCTACTTATCCAATACACATAAATTATTTTCTGTCCTGAGTAGACCTACTCAAGTACATTTGGTTTAGGAGCCCATCATGTCATATATATTACAACTTTTTATTTTTTTACTCAAGTTATTCTTTCCCATTTGATTTTGAACCCATGGTTTGGCATTAGCATGTGTATATGGGAAGATTTTTTTCATCCTTTTTAATTGATATTATTATATAAGAATTTAAGTTCTCAGTGACAATTGTAATCATATATTCCTCAAATTAATTTTAGTAATGTAACCACAAGACTCACTGTAACATGGTGTAAAAATGGCTTTGGAGTCATTCACAGGGACACTTGAAGGCTAACAAAGTCTCTTGATATCTGTGAGATTTGGGGCAGTTTGCATCACCTGTCTGAATTCTCATTTCTTCACTGGTAAATGTTATCTATATTTTGCCTTGTAATCTATTCTCTATATTTAAATTTGAATGTATATGAGATTGTTGTCCTGGAAATTAACAGTTTTCAGACAGACTAATAGAATCTCATTTTAAGGTATAACCGTACAGGATACAATCTTCCCCTTTTCTTCCTTTTCCCAGTTAATTCTTCCCACACTCTAAACTGGGACTAGAGTTGCTTTTAAGAGTATAAACAGAATCTTGTAGTGTAACAGTTTAAGAGCACAAGCTTTGTGGAGAGATAGTCCCAAGTTTGTGTCCTGTTTCCTCTGTCTTTTGTGGGTTAGCCATGGCTGATTTATAAACCTCTCTAACCTGCACTTATTAATATATGAAATGACGAAAGGAATAGTATCTCCGTAATGATGGATTTGAAGAGTAAATGGAATGATGCGCTTAAAAATTAACAGAATGCTACAACACATTTTAGTTCTTATTGTGGTTTTAATTGTTATCACATAAAATATTAAAAATATGTTTGTGTCTGAATGTATAATGAATCATGTTTGGGTAACATTTAACCTCATTTTTAGATTCTTAAAAGGATCAGAGCTCTTTTCTAACTTGCTAAATTGTTCCTTTCTAGGGTTGGGTGATTGATTATTACAGTGGTTCTATTTGTATTTAAAATATTTTTGTTATGTTCCAAATGCAATTTAAAGCCTAGCTTATTTTAACAAAGTTAAACTAGATAAGGCATAACAGTAATTTGGAAGTTGTTATGTTCTGACATGTTCTGACTAAAAAAATTGAGTAAAATTGTTTTTATGCAAATGCATAGCACTATAATCTTTATGAGGCATTTCTTATTGTTGTACTCTAATGTTTATGAAGTTGTCTTTAATTGTGAAATAATTTTTCTTATTAATAATAAATGATAAGCAAATACTGTATTTAGCACATTATTTGCATTATTTCACTTACTTTGAAAAGGAGTCACCATGCTCTCAATTTTACAGATGAGCAAATGGGCTTAGAGAAGTAACTTAACAGGGTCACATCTAGAAGATGGCAGAGAGATAGACCTTGACTGACTGACTCCAAATCCCATTTTTAGTGGAAAAGAAGTTATCTTTGGCAAAGGTGTTGTGAAACAGGCTTTGCAAAGGCATTTCCATGGTGATATAAGTTCTTTATTAAAGCTAGACATTATCATTGGTAAACCCATGAACACTCTGTCAAGATTTGTACTCAAAGAGTCAGGCTGGAGGTTTAAGTAGAAAGAAGCTTTAACTTCTCATTTTTCTTAATTTATTATGTTAGTATGTTTTCTCATATATTTAATGGATAATGCTTTTTGACATATTAGAGAAAGATTTTTGTTTGACATTTTATATATTTGGAACTGATAAGCACCCTGTGCTTTCCAGACAACAGATAGATTTGTTTGGATGACATTTTATTCTAAGTTTGACTGAATTCTGATTTAGTGTTAAATCTATATAACTTGATAGCATTAGAATTATGAGACAAAATAACAATGTATTTTCCTGAAGGGAAAACCTGTCTTTCCGTTTTCACTGCTTTCCTTTCTTTTAATTGGCAGGAACAAATGGAGTAGTAATACCATAGCTTATTAATAGGTGCAAATGTATTCAGTTTTAGGAAGAATAATGAATGTGGAATGTTTTTACACCTCTTTCTATCAATTCATACATATGTATTTCCTTATTTATCAATAAAATTTTATGCCATTATTCAAGTGTCTGAATGGCATTATAAGCATAGTGATATGTATTCTGGGATCTAATATACTGCCATTTCTGGCCTTTTTCTCTTCCAGTGTCTGTATTTATGCTGAAAGTCCAGGTGAATGACATCATCAGTCGTCAGTACCTGAGTCAAGCAGTTGTAGAAGTATTTGTAAACTACACAAAAACAAATTCCACAGTAACTAAAAACAATGGAGCAGTGTTGATAAAAGTACCATATAAATTAGGACTCAGCCTCACCATTATTGCTTACAAAGATGGCTATGTGTTGACACCTCTGCCTTGGAAGACCGGAAGAATGCCAAGTAAGCACTTAAGTAGTGATTTGCCTTCACTGAGTGTAAATAATTTTTTCCTCTACTTTGGGAATCTCTTATTCTGGTAAATCTGGAAATGAGAATATCTAAGTGAAGTCAATATGAGGTTTCCTTCTATGGAGGCCTGAAAGAATCGAGTAAGAGCTCTGCTGTGGTATAAATCTTGTCTTCAGGTGGCAGTGAGGGGCTTGGCACACCCAAAGGTTTGAGAATGATGCAGGGTGGGCCAAGTAAAGTGAGGCCAGATGATGAAAAGACATTCTTAAAAGATGAGACAAACAGTTTAGGTTTATGTGCTGAATAATAAGGCGGTTACTGTAGATTCTTGAGCACAATGAATGTAAGTTGTTTGGAAACTGAATTTACTTAACAGCATATATAATGAATAGTCCAACAGCAGGTCTAAAATGGATTCAGGGAGCCTGGCTGTGAAGCTGTGGTTGTGCTCCTAGTGGACAGTAATAATGGAAATTCAACAGTTACTGATTGCAAAAAATTGACATTGGTACAATAAATACATGTTCTCATATACCAGAAGTAATAACCAGTTAGGAAAATGATGAAAAGTGATCCCTCTCAGAACAAGAGCAAAAAATATGCAAGGAAACCTAAAACAATATGTGAAATAACTATGTGGGGAAAATAGAACTACCAAACATTACTGATAAACCTAAAAATAAATAAATGAATTAATGAATTAAAACCCTGGATAACTGGAAAAACATTATATTTCTTCTTAGTAAACCTGAATGTTGTAAAGATTTCAGTTCTTCCCAAATTAATTTATAGATTTAACGCATTAAAAAAATAACTTGGCAAAATAATTTATGAATGTGAATAGGTCCAAATTAAAAAAAATTTTTTTTGAAGAATAAATGTAAAAATACCTGAGAGTCTTGTTTTAAAGAAAATTTACTAGAGGTAATTTGTCATTCCAGATAACTAAAATATTATATACCTACAAATTTAAAACTAAAATATAGATACAACATTAAAACTATATGATATTGTACTGTGGTAAAAATCAGATACTAGTACCTATAAAAAATATAATCTATACAGTACCATTATAGCTCATTGAGAAAAGGCTGAGTACTCAATAGATAGTATTAGGATATTTTGGATAACTATTTGAAGTAAATTAATTTTGGATCCATATTCTGAAATATATTGTTTAAAGTTCAAATGTGAAAAAATAAATCATATTAAATATAAGAAAATAATAAATGATCTGATTTGTATTATGATGATCTGTTTAAACTTAAAAGCAATGAAAGATGTTATAAAAGGTAGATTTGCCCATATTTAAAAAAACACTGTACATCAAAAACATAAAAGCTAACAAGAAGGTAGGAAAAATATGTGAAACAATAAGGAGTAATATCCTTAATATGCAAAGAACTCACACAAACCAGTAAGAAAACACCAAGGCCCTGCCTAAATAAGGGAATGGACAAAATCAGGATCTAGCAATTTCCAAAACAGGAAATACCAATGATTAGTAAATGTGACAGAATGCTTTGTCTCCTAATAGTCTAAGATTTATACACCAAAGAAATACACATTCCTTAGATTTTTCATCTTAGAAAAGTTTTTAAAAAGTGAATGTATTCAATATTAACAGAATGAGGTATGATCAGAATTCTCAAACCCTGTCGATAGGAGTACAAATCACCAAAATTATCTGGTTAACGATTTTGAAATATGTGTATCAATGTTTTCAAAATCTTTATAACCTCTGACCCAGTATTCCACTATTAAGAATCTTTCCTAAAAACAGACGTACAAATAAAGTTGAAAGATGTTGATTCAAATATTATTTCTGTAGTAATAGTGAAAATAGAAACAATCTAAATATATAGTATTAGTGTAGTGGTTAAGTAAATCTTGATACTTCAAGAAATGAAATATGTAACTTGACAAAGTTATGAAAAGTTTCTATTGAGGGACAGAAATGTTTGTGATATTTGGTGAAAAAAGCAGGGTAAAAATATTCTGTATACAATATCGTACTCCCATATTGAAAAAATCACAGGAAAATCTAGGAAGAGCTATGTTAAATTAATAGTGGTTGTCTCAGTCCTGGTATTAAAAAGACCATCATTTTCTTCTTACCCTTTTCTGTATTTCACAGCCTTTCCACAGTGAATAGACATCCCTTTAAAAATCGGAAATATCCCTTTTATAATTAGAAACATTTTCAGAAAAGAAATCTGAATGTAAGTTATAGTACGGTTCAGAAAGATTCCCCTCAGGTTTAATAGTCTTAAAAAGCTGTCCCTTTTAAGCTGCCTGTGACTAAGTATCAAATATGAAATAGTGCCCTAATGAGAATCATCTCCAGGTCCTAGCTACAACCTATTACCTACTTTCCAATCTAATGAAACTGTTAATCAGTCTAAATGTTAATGCATTCTGAACTGAAATTACACTTTTATTTAGTTGGTAGTTCTCCTTTACTATTGTAGAAGAAAAGTGTATTTTAATTTTATTTTAAGTCCTCCCATACATCCTCATTGTATACATTTTGTATTTTATCCTGTCTTTTCCATTATAGCTCTTGGAAATATCTCAAATTATTAAAAATATTTCCATGCAATTCAGTGATTTAAGTAGTCTCTTAAGTGATTTAAGGATATTATGTTATTTCTATTAATTTTAAATAGTTAGCATACAGGAGTGATATCAATGAGAACCCATGCTTTGGGAGCTTCTCAGAACTTATTTTTCTTTTTCAGGATTGGTGAGCTTATTTGATTTGTTCTTGCTTATAAAACAATGGTCTTTTGTTCCAGTTTCTTGCTTCTGATCTTGAAATAATTATCTTCCTGGTACTCTGCACTTACTCCAGTTATTTCAGGTGCCTACTCTTGTAAGCTGATACAGCCTCATTCTGAGTTACTACTGATGGTCACCTATGAATCATTTTGTGTGTTAAACTGTTTCCTCATTTACCAACTCAGAGTCTGTGTGGCAGACTATACTGTGTGAAGAAGAGCACTGCAACCTTACATGGGAAGTTAAAAAAGAAGAGTGGATGTATCTCTATTTTAAAGAACCCTGAATCATGAAGCCAAGAAAAAAGTTTTAAAAAATATAAGAAGGAAGTAACAGTTATATGGAGAAAATAGCAGAAGGTTGTTCAAGTATTTAACTTGACTACATATATATGTATCTATAACTTGACTACATATATATATATATATTTTATATATATCTAAAATCTTGGGTTATTAGAGAACACCATTAGTCACCTTGGTATGAACTACTGTATGAAATAGAAAATTTTAGTAAAATAAAATGGGGATGCACAATCTCTTCATTTTATTGTGATCCTTCTTTTTTTCTCCATCATATTTTACATTCATCTTTCCTTTGTTTTAAGTTGCTTTTTCCATTAGCCTTTTCCCACTTTTTAGGGCCTGCTGGAACAGAACTATATTTGTCTGTTTTCCCCCATGTTTAATAAAATATTTTAATTGTGTTATATTTCACAGTATATTCATCAGTTACACTTTCACTGTTTCCGCAAAGCCAAGCAAATATATGGCTATTTGAAGACACTGTTTTAATTACTGGAAAATTAGCTGGTAAGTACAACACTTTTTACTCAGCTGATAAGTAAACACTTAAAGTGGTTATTATGTAAGTGTACTTTTTCTAATGAATTAATGTTGATTATAATGTGAGAAAAATCTAAATTGATCGAGGATGATTAGTTGATTTGAACTGATTCTTATTTCACTATCAAACTATAGTATCGTTTGTCGTTGGAATTATTCTTTCCTTTACTATTTTAGCCTCCCAGATGAGAACATTGGACTTTTGAAATACTGGAAAGAGCTTCTGAACTTCATTCCAAATCATATCTCTCACTGAACTTTAGTGGTTGGTTAAAGTGGAAATAGGGCTCAGCCCTTTGGGGCTAATTTGCAGGTCACTTCCATTCCTGCCTCTGGCATTAATCTTGCTGCCTGTGTGGGAAAGGCCTTCACTGGGTAGTTATCTGCCCAGCAGACATGATTGGCCCACTTGCATATCCCAAGGGGAAGGACAGGAGAAGCCTGATTAGGGGTCTTTTTCAAGCCGTGTCATCCACTTCGGCTTTACCAACCAGCTGGATGATGGTTCCATTCTTACCTTGCTTCCTCACCTCCCCTAACTAGTCCTTAGGGGAAACCCCAGCATTTTGTGATTCTTACTGCATATTATAAAAAAACCTTTATAAATCACAATAATTTACTTTTCTATTTAATTCTTTTGTATTAGGGAATTCATATTTAGGACTAAGGCATAATGGGAATAATTGGTAAAGGCAAAGAATTCTCAAAGTAGAATTTATGAGAGTCTTGGTAAAAAGAATTGTTTTTGAAAGTTCTCTTCATTCTCAGAAGCTATCTTATTTATTCCTAAAACATTAGAAAGTATACTATTATTTGGGGAAAAATTAAACTAGGGTTTGGTTAATCTTGGAGTAATTTACTGAATGAGGCAGTAGAATCTCTTACTTTTGAAATGCTAAGGCATTTGGAGAATTTTCATTCACTGACTTTGCTGGTATATGGCAGAATGGGTGGATGTGAAGTTTTGTATAGAAGGATGAAAAGTAAATAGGAACTAGATACATGCAGAAAGAAGCTACATTTTATGCTGCTGGGGCTTTTGTAACAAACAGATTCTCCAGTTCCTCTTCAATGTTTTGATTTTGTTTTGTCACATTCCTGTTCCTTACTGCCTCTTCAAACCCCATTACAATTTTAATTTCTGCTGGAATACGTGAAATCGATTTGCGTGAACACGTCCATGTGCCACTCCTTTGCCACTATACCAAGCAGTGATGAGCTCTCATTTGTCTGGGTAGGACTGCCCATGCCTTGGAACCCATCCATGAGAGCACCGTGAGCCCTTTCAAATTCTCAGATCACTGCCTTTGACTTCCTTATTTCCCTGAGAATTGACCCTTTCAGTGAGGCCAAACAAGAGAGGATGGATGTTTCTGACACATCCTCACTTGTTAACTTCTGCAAAATGTTTATATTTTTTCCTTCCAAGATTTGAACAGGAAGGTGTTCAGTGTGTATTATGAAAGTGTGTGAATATATTTGCGGTAAAAGAAGCAGAAGTTGGAAACTTCAGAAATGTACAA
This sequence comes from Eidolon dupreanum, assembly GCA_028627145.1. Lineage (NCBI taxonomy): Eukaryota > Metazoa > Chordata > Mammalia > Chiroptera > Pteropodidae > Eidolon > Eidolon dupreanum. The sequence continues at coordinate 134,265,262 of CM053503.1, forward strand.
AACCTTAGAGAAGCTCAGTTAGACACTTCCTTGGTATACATGTTTTCAGTTGAGTGTGGACTCTTAAAAAATTTGTAGATAGTATCAGAAGGTATCAGATTGTACCCTCGAACAACTTAACTAACAAGAATAATATATTATAAATGTGTTGTTTTTCTTTATATCCCTTAACTATTTATTTTCCAGGTATTATTTTTCTACCTTCATATATAAAAAGTAAACTCTACAGTGATTTTGAGAATTATCTTACATTCTTTTATCATTTATTGTCATGTAACTCTTTAAAAACTGATACTTCTTTTTTTATCCAAATAATTTTAACTGATGGCCTCTGTCTTTATCAATGATCTTTAAAAAGTCCAAAGCAAAAGCTAATGTCTGATAACTTTTAGTTTTAATGACTTAAGAGTTGCCTTTTGAATTGTTAAATAAGATGTTGTTTATAGAAATATCAATATTGCCACTGAGTTCTCACTCCATAAATTATATTAGAGGATAGTCACTTCAAAGTGATTAATGTGAGATAATGTTTATAAATTGAGTGCATGGCTTTTGGAAGACTTAATGCATGTTTTGTTATCTGATAGAGCACCTGCCCACTTAAGTATATGGCTGAATATTAGCAAAGGCACTTTCTGTTGTAAGTTGCTGAAAACCCAAAGGAGGCATTTATTTATTGCTCAAATAACTGATAAGTATAGGAGCTGGACCACTTTAAACATGGCATGATCGGGGCTTTCATTGAGATAATTGAGAACTAGTTTTTCTCCATTTCTCAATTCTCTACTTTTTAAATATTGTCTCAAATTTCAAACCAGCTCTCATTTTTGGTCACAAAATGGTTTTTGCAACTCCTGGACATATACCTAACCATATAAAATCTAGTGAGGAAGAAGCAAGTCTTTTTCCTCTAGAAAGCCAAGCAAAATTCACATTGCATCTCATTAACTGGTTGTTACAGACCTATCATTGAACAAATCAATATTTCCAAGAGAATAATGAAATGTTTTTGATTGGTTTTAGCCCATCCTGGCACACACCATTAACTCCTGTTACAGAAATAAAATCTCAGGTAACCATATGGGCTAAAAATGGTCAGTATGTGGTTCCCTAGGGTGAAACTCAAAAAAGGGTGAAGAAATCCTGGGCAACAGAATCAAGCAGTCTAGGCTAAAGGTGTCTTGTGTGATCTAAAGTAAGGGAAATTTCTTATTCAGTTCCAAATTTAAAATAATTATATGAGGAAATGTTAGTAATGTTTAGAAATAATTACAACTGCTTCCTTTAAGTACAGTGTATTGTGTTTAACGTTACTGTGTTTAATATGGATTTATTTTGTCTGTTTATTTTGTCTGTTTATAATGAGGTTTTCTTTTTCCAGATGCCAAATCTCAACCAAGTGTTCAGTTTTCAAAAGCCTTAATTAAACTACCCAACAGCCATCACATTAGCAACGTTACAGGCTATCTTACAGTTCTGCAACAGTTTTTGAAAGTGGACAATTTTCTGTATACATCTGGAATTACTCTTGATAAGTCAGGTATTGTCTAATTTTTATATAATGTATGTATAAGAAACAGTACATAAATCTCACCAAATACTATTATTTAGATATTTGATATTCAAATTTTGGAGGATACATGTCACTATTGAAGCAAATCTAGTTATTAAAATGTTTATAATCAATTCCCTTTTATCTAATGAAAGAAAGATTATAACAGAGTCTTCTACCTACATTATTTCAAATTCATGGAAATTTCATTTGCAGGATACTTTTATCCAAAAGAAGTAAAAAAGGTATTGAAAATAGTAATGATTATTGTGTAACTTTGCAAATTAAATACATTTAAAAATGGAAATTTGATTTAAAGAAGTTTACACATAACTCTTTATAATTTAACCTATTATTCATCCTTATAATATTGATTAGAAGTATCCATAATGGTTATATATAAAATGGTTAAATATAAAACCAATATAAATATAAAATGGTTATATAAATGGTTATATATATAACCATTATATATAAATGGTTATATATAATGGTTAAATATAAAAAATTAATAGATTGGAGTAAGAAATTGTAAATTTTTCTTTTTGTATGTATTTGGTGTTCTCTATAAGTAAAATATATCTATCCCAGATTCAACAGCACCAATACATTTCTATAAGGCTGTCATGATTTCAAGGTTAAGGGAATGATGGAATTTCACATTTAACAGTACACCTATGAATGACCCCCATAAGAACTCTTTATTCCTTCTGTACCACTACGGTTGTTCCACCATGTCTACCACTTGTTGCAATGTAACTGAAACTCCACTGTTTAGTATCACCTCACACAATCTGTAATTTTGATGATTTCAGTTGTATCAAATTTTTGTTTTTTTTTTTTTTTCATTTAGAAAACAGCCATAAATTAGAGTAATAAGGGTAATTGGATGTTTTGGTTAGATGTTTGTTGTTGTTTTTAACCTGCTGTGGCTGGTGGTATCAGTGCCCTAGCCAGATGAGCCTCACCCTTCTGTTACAGGCCTATGTTTCCTACTGCACACACCTGTGACTGGCTGAGGGCGTTCCCTGGTTCGGGAAGCAGGCTTGGCCTTCACGTGGGGCAAGCTTTCAACCAATGACAAATAAGAGTACATAAATACTCTAATTTCTTTGCCTTGGCTAGGACAACTCTGAGCCACATTCTGTCCAGTGAAAATGAGCTGGAGTTGTCACAGGGATAACTTCATTAATACATCCTATGCTGGCTTTCTGCTTTCTTTCTTCATTATTCCTCTACTCCCTCAGTGGTGCTTATCTCAGGATCTGCTTCTTGAATAAACCAATCTAAGAAACCTACCAGGATTTTCCAGATGTCAGTTATAGGATGCTCAAAACAAAAACATGGACCAGAATGGTGCAAATATACTCCATCACCAATGAAGCTCCTGTTGCACTAGAGGGCTTTTGTGGACAATACTCATTAGATTCAGTGGGTAGGGATCATAATGCTGTGCCCTCCAACATTCACTATCACCTGCTTTTGAGATAATTCAATGTTTCAGTATTCTGAGAATGCTAACATTTTTAAAGTTCTAGAGCAATGCTATTAAACAGGAAAGTTCTTCTACTCTAATATGGTAGTCACTAGCTACTTGTGGCTATTGAGTTATTAAAATTTGACTAGTGTACTGAGGAACTACACTAATGTCACTTAAATTTAAATTGTGACACACTAAGGGTGGCTACTCTTTTGGATTGCACAATTCTAGAATTCTCTGAGTATGAAAGTATGTTTTTTAATAAATTTCCTCCTCATGTCTTTCAGTCTCTTTTTTCCCCTTGTACCATTCTTCCTTGTTTTTGTTCTTTGAATTGGTCTTATCTCAAGTAGTGGTGTATTGATCTCAGCAGTTTCAGCTGCATTCAGTATCTGCAGCCGTTGACTCCATAGAGCTGGGAGGGTGGAGTTGAGAGCAATCACTTCAGAAAACCAGCTGGCTTTACTAAATAGTTGATAAAAGAGATTATACTTACTTACAAATTACATACTACTTTCCTTGTGCTTATATTGGAATACTTAACCACTATACTAGTCTAACATCATTCATATGACATTACTTTACTCATCTATGATCTGTGTTTCAGTTAGTTTTTAAGAGATAAATCTTTTATTTTACCAAAATTTTTCAGTAAACCAGTATTTGCCCTGTCTGATAACTGATAACGCCAGATGATGTAGTAGCAATAATGAGAATTCCTTTCTGTAGCCTCCAAGGTCCCACCTCTCTTTGCCCTTCAGCTCCATGACCTGCTTTCTCTCTCCTGCCTGGAAAGCTTTTCTCTGAGGTCTTTGCATGGATGGCAACTTCTCATTTGGCCACAGCTCCAACATCCCCTCTTCGGTGAAGTGTCTTTTCTAACTACCCAATTACACTGTCTTTCTAGATTTTCCTTAAAATACTGATAAGGTACCTTCTATCATGCATGGAGAAAATACTGACAATAAGTAAAGAAAGGAAAAAAAGGATTTTTGATAGTAATGAGGATTGTGGGAAAAATATTGCAGGCATTGTAAGAGATCGTGTACTCACTGTATCTTCAGGGCCTAGACAACTGCATGGTGCCAGTAGGAGATGTAAATATTTGTTAAAATATTCGTTAAATGAATGAACAAAACTTCAGCTTTTAAGCCAAAGATTCAGGGGATGTAAATATTTGTTAAATGATCAAAACTCTAGCTTTTAAGCCAAAGATTTAAAAATTAGCCACAAAGAGTAAATAATATGTAATAAGTATACTTTATTCACTATTTCTAATGTGTTAGTAAATTACTTGGAAAATTTAAAATTATCAAATTATTTGTAGAAAATTTATAATTTTAACATCTATAACCCCATTATTTTATTCACTGTAAATATTCTGGTGAATATTATAACTTTGGCATCGCTGATATTTCAAAAACAAAACAAAGACCTTTTTTGCTTTTCCCACTGAGTAATAGAAAAATATAGGTAGCTCCTGATATTTAAGGTATAAGTTATATAATCAAATTTTTAAAACCTTAGGCAAAACAGCATAATAAATTCTTCTATTAAACTCCTTTCCTCTAGTTTTCAAACTTTGAAATCTAAATAATATTGTAATACTAATTTTGAATCCAAAGTTTATATTCTTTTAAATACAGTATTAATCAAATATATATCAAGGCCTGTTAATTCTATCAGCTAACAATATTATATCGTGATTTTGTTTGCTGAAGCTATATATTAAAAATTGCATTTTGAATCAGAGTGCTTTTTTATATAAGGTAACTTTAAGGAGTACAGCTGAATCTATTGGCTTTAGTACTTGAAACAGATGGTCTTGGAAAAGGAGAAAGATGTTTTAGACCCATGTCTGCATTCATGATGTGGTATGGCAGAACCTTTACTTGGGTACAATACTAGTAAGATGTATTTTTTTTGGTTGTTGGTTTTGTAGGTTTTTAAAGATACTGAATTAGATTCCAGTGACCTTAAATCCAATGACTCTGAATTGATTTGTTGATGTTACATATGTATAGCCTATACTGGTATATAACATATATTTTTAAATTATATTTTAAAAATGCTTAATGAGGATTCAGTATCTATTTGATATGAAAATGGATAGTTCTGGGTGAAGTAGAAGAACTAGTTATTTTAGGCCCAAATTAATTCGCTATTAATATGTAACCACAACCTCTGTCTTACATAAGATTTTAATAAACTATCTTTTAGGTTTTGAAAGCATTGAATTGATTCCTCTTGCTGCAATATGTGTGAAAATATATTCTGGAGGAAAAGAATTAAAGGTGGATGGCTCTATTCAAGTTTCTCTCCCCCTTCTACATACAAATGATATAAGTGCAGGAGATTACATACCTGCCTGGACATTTGATATGAACACAGGTATGTGAGTTAGGTAAAAATATTCTGAACATTTTTCTTTTGAATGTTTGATCTTAGAAATATGTTTGTTTGTTTGTTTTGGGTTTGTGGAGGGACAATTGACATATTTCTATATTTTTAATAGAATAAAATTTAATATGCCTTATTTAAAAGATATTGAAATATATCATTTATATTTGAATGTTTTATCTTTAGTAGAGCACTAAATTGATGTTACAATTTTAAGCACTTTGACAACCACCATAATGGACCCACTTTGATTAAACTGTGGGGGAAAGTGATGCCAATACATTACATTAAAAATAGTATTATTTACTCATATTCCCATGGTTTAATATACCTTAACATTTTGAGCAGAAATATTTTTAAAGTATTTCTGCTTTTATGGGTTTTTGTTTTGATAGGAAATATGAACTTTTATCTAAAAGCTTGGTTTAAGCAATTGAGAAATGTAAAATGAAAATCAATAACTGTATTATTAAGGGATAGAATGATTATTTTCTAAAAAGTATTGGGTACCAATTTTGTTCCCTGAGTTTAGCCTCCTAAATGGTTGCTGGAATTACTTTTTCCTCCTCTGCTTCCCTTGGTGGTTTTTGTGTTCCAGCATAAATAAGGTGGGAGTCTTAAAGTGAACCCCCGCTCTTGAGAAAAAAGGAAAAGACCAGGGGTAGAATTATCTTAGGCGAGTCACAGTGCACAGCTAGATAGTTACACAGGACTTGATTTCTGTCCTCATCTGTTTCTTCAGTGTTATTTCTTTTCTGGGATAGTATTTCCTTTAGCAAGAAGTTTGTAGGTGATCTAATTTTATACCTGCCCAGGCTGAAATCCAGTGGAAAGAGATTCTTTTTCTAGTAGTTATTACACAAGTCCTTGGATTAACTGCAGTTATAGAACTGAGTTTGCATCCTCACCTCAGGAACCAGAGATCTTTGCATCCAGCAAGTGAAATGTACAGACTTATTTAGGTCATATGTCGGAAGTGGGGATGGAGCCCAAAGTTACTCATGTAGATTGAGATTAGGAAGCAGTCAATCTTCAAAGAAGATTTGGAATGAGATTTCACTGTAACTGGAAAGGTAGATAGTGTCGACAAAAAACGGGCTCTATGGAAAGTAACCTCACAGGGTGATGTGATTATAAATCCCAAATTGGGCAGATCATGGTGAATAGTCACGGCCCAGACATTTTGCCATAGTAAAGGTTTATCTTTGCCTTAAAGAAGCCCTGTCCATTCTTTCTGTGCATCTAGGTTAACACATCTTCAAAATGCCCTCTTTCAGACACCCTTCATAAAGCATGACCATCCTCAAAAGAGCACATAATCTTAACTATCCTTTATTTTGAGTCAGTCTTTATTTTCTTCTACCTCCATGTAATCTTCCTTATATTCCCTCTTGATTTCAAATGCATAAAAGAAGTTGCAAAATTGTTATCCTCCAAACCATTTGAGGTATTGCTCCCCAGCACATCATCAGTTAGGTTCAAATAACTTATAAAAATTCTCTACAGGTTTCGACATTTCTTACATCAACATTTACTTGGCATAGTATGGTAGGATTCTCACTCAGGAACACCCTTTGGACCCAAACCCGGTGCTAGGACAACCAAGGGGCCATTGTGTTCCACTAGCTCCCCACTTCACATCTGGTAGTCAATGATCTTTAAAGTCTTTGTCCCCTGGGAGTTTGCTGTGAAGGGAAACAGTTCTATTTGGCATTTTCTTGAAGTGACTCTACCAAACCTTGGCAATAGTGTAAGATGTCTCCTTTCAATAGCATCAGCTCATAAGTTAGTTCCTTCATCTAATTTAAGTCCAGCTTAAATGTGCTATGATGCATGAAGGAATACAAAAACAACAACAACAACAACAACAACAAAAAGGAGTGGTTTTGCCGGGGAGCTGGGAAAAAACTAGGTATCCGTCTTGGATTTCCCATAGCCCCGACTGTTTAATTTATAACCATTGTTTACCCATACAATGTCTCCTGAAAGGTTTTCCATCACTTACTTTACAATGTTTCCCATTCAATTTAAGATAAAAGATAAATCCTTTGAGATGTTTCAGGAGCCCTTCTGGAACACCACAGAGTTATTTCTACACATGTTGAGATTTTAACCCTTACAACCTCAATTTCTAACAAACACTAAGAAGCAAGCAATTAGCATTCTTTAGCTTGGCAGATTTATAGACATCAAAGTCAATTATTAACATGGACTTATCAAACTTAAACTAGGTTTTATTTACTAAGGATTAGTCTCGGATCACGTGAACTTGAAAAGCCTTTTGAGTTAGTTTCTATATTTCTGAGAATTTTAGACTACTCAATCGTTACAAGTGCTTGCCTTTAAATTGATTTTAATATTGTCCAGAGGTAAAATAATATAGACATACAGACACACACAGAGAACAGCTGGATCCAAATTTTGTTTTGGAGGCATTTACAGTTTATGTCTGTCAAGTTCCAAATGGCTTACCTTCCCCTTTTAAAACGAAGACAGCCATTTTTAATACCTCAAAGTGGGTTGACACCTAAATGACATTATAGATTGATCTATTTATCTAAATCCTTTTTTGAAGCTTCAAGAGACTAATTAAATGTTTTGCATTCAGTCTGCCTAGTTTTATAGCAGGACTTTCCTAATTGTGCACACAAAAGATTAATTTAGAAGTATCAAAGTTTCATCATCTTGGCCCTCTCAGTTATAAATGGGAGATTGTCATGGGGCCTGGCGGCCTCAGAGACATGATTTCCCATGTTAACTTTTAGATCTGTAGAGTCTGGACAAACTTTAGGGAAAGGCAGCCTTCACGTGCACATGTGCGCATCTCCAGATGTGCCAAATGCAGTGAATATACTCATAGGACTGCTTCACGCCTTAGAGGAAGTTCTCCTCAGCCAACCCCCCCACCCCAAATTCTAAGTCACCTAAGGATACCCAAGCAAGGGACAGCAAGAGCTTACCAGATGCCACCAGAACCACAATGCTTTCAAAGGTATGGGCCCCTCTCTGGGGGTGAACCCATTCCGAAGTAACCTGCTCCTCTCCCTGGGGCTCCCACTGGCCTCTCGAGGGTCGGCTGTGTTACCGCACTTGGACGCCTCATGTCACCTATCTCCACTATTCCAGATCTTGGGAATTTGAAGAGATTTGGGAATCTGAACAACTATTGTTGCCTCATTGGCTATTTGGGTTAGGGAAACAAGTGTCCTTTCTCTTTCATTGCTAGAGAGAGTTCAGTCTCTTAACCAGCAAAGGTTTTGACTCAGACTCCTACTAAGCAATCCAGTTAAAAGCAGTCACTCATTTTTATCCTTTCCCTGTTTATCTCAACCCTTGTCCACCTTGAGTATTTTCTAAGAACAGCTCACATAAAGTCATGGCCTGCTACTTAGAGCAAAGAGGCCCCAAATGCTGAGAAGACTCTCCAAAGTTCACCCGATGAGAAGCAGGAAGTTACCTAGCACTGGGTTCAGGTCTCCAGGGTGGTACTGATGAATTTCTTTGGAATCCTGTACTAAGGAAGTATCAAGGAGGCAAAATAAGATTAAATGAGGGTGGGAGAAAGCAAAGTAGTGATTGAATTACAAGATTACATCCTTTCTTGAGGGTGGTTAGGCCTTCCGGTGGTAACTGGCATTGCAAAGGTGTATTAACCTAGATGTACAAGAACAATGAACAGGACTGACTTACATACTTTTCACTAAAGAAGTTGTAGACCTAAGGAGTCATTACCCACCATGACCTGTCCAGTTTCAAATTTATGATTTATTACAGCATCCCCTTTTCGTCAACAGGGAAAACCTTTTTTATTCTCAACATTCCATTCTGTGCTCAGTACTTCACTTCTTATCAGATGTGGGGGTGTCTGTACCCCCTGCACCAAGCAGTTTTCTGACAGCAGCTGGGTGCTCTACAATTCAGACACTATCTGAAGTTAGCATCAGATCCCATAGGTTAACGGCTTAGTACCCCAAGACTATCCTTCCTCCCAGAGCCCACTTTGTCACCTGTGCTTCTCATCAACTGGCTATAAATTGGAAGTTCCCATGACTCTTTCCTCTACTTTGATACTTTGCTAGGACAGCTCACAGGAAAACAGTACTTACCAGATTATTAGTTTATTAAAAAAGGATCTAACTAAGGAACAGTCAGACAGAAAAGATGCATAGGCTAAGGTATGGGAGACGGGGCCTGGAGCTTCCATGCTCTCTCTTTAGTACTCCACCTTCCAGCACCTCCATGTGTTCACCAGCTCTGTTCTCTGAACTTTGTACTTCAGGGATTTATAATGGATTAATCATGGGCTATTGGTGGTTGCACTCAAACCTCCAGTCCTTATTCCTTCTTTGGAGGTATGTGGTGGTATGTGGTAGGTAGAGCTGAAGGTTCCAATCTCTCTAATCATTTGGTTGGTTTTCCTGGAAATCAAACCCTTATCCTTAAGGCCTTTTTATTATTTATTATTATGTATGCCTACAGCACCTGGTCTTCCTACGTGGTCTCCCATCCAAGTACTAACAAGGCCCGACCCTGCTTAGCTTCCGAGATTAAATATCGGGCTTGTTCAGAGTGGCATGGCCGTAGACCATATACTGTGACTCCACTGAGGTGCAAACCTAGGACCTTCTGCACGTAAAGCAGATGTCCTAACCACTACATTATGGAACCACAGCTTAGGGCCTTTTCAAAACCCATCTCATTAACATAAAAGCAAGTGAGGTTGAAAGCTGCTTATTTTGAATAACAAAAGGCACTCTTTTCATCTTTATGGATCTTATTACTTAGGAAATTCCAAAAGTTTTAGGAAATCTGTGTCAGGACTGGGACCAAATATATATTTCTTATAAAGCACAATTATCACAGTAATATGTTATTCTAAATCATTGAATTAAGAGCTCTGAGACCTGGATTCTAGTCCATTTACCAGTAGTGCAATTTTGAATGAATCACTTATTTGGGCCTGTTTCCTAATACGTTGAATGAGTGAGCTGTTTTAAAACATTTTAAAAAGGAATATCTACTTTGAGTCCTTATTTCTGATTGTTCCTTCTTGCAAAGTTCTTTGTCTCTAATGTACCTTCCAAGGACAAAATTACTGAATTGATATTTATTGCATATGCAACACTTATGCACTATGTACACTATCTTATGTTTAATTAGAATCCTAGAACTGGTGACAAATAACAACCTATTGATAAAGTTAGATTTCACTACTCACATCCTTAAGGTATAGCTCAATATGCACAATTTAAACATTATTTGGGGACTCATGATTTCCTTAAATATACCTACATTTTTCTTTATAGTGATTTTATCTCTTGTAGTCATAACAAATCAAATTATTTATTTTACATATTATATGTACTCTATTACCATGTAATATATATCTGTATATATACATAATTCTATATATATTGCTACAGTTTTTGTGATCTTTGAAAAAGCCCTGCAAAATATTCTATGCATGACTACCAGCAAACTCCTATCAGCTCTAAATGGAGATAAACTATAACCTACTGGTACTTTTCACTTACCTTCCTTCTTAGGTACTTGGATAAATCATGGTCGGGGACTGGTCAAGGAATATAACAATCATTTAATTTGGACATATGATGCACCACATTTGGGCTACTGGATAGCAGCTCCACTTCCAGGAACTAGAGGTTTGTAAAAATGACACAAAAAATGTAAAAAATACAAATAATCATACCGGAATCGATATAAAGAGATCTCAGTTTTATTCTGAGCATTGCCACTTAACTGCTGTATGACACTAGAAAAATCTTCTAGTCTCTTGATGTCACTTTATTTTTTTCATATGTATAAGAAAAGCTTAAGCTCCATGAGCTCTAAGGTCTGTTATACCTATAATGTCTGATGAATCTGTGAAGTATGAAGTTTGTTCAAATGAAATACTTTCTTAGTTTACTTTTTGTGAATAAATTCTACCCAGATCAGTTAGAGCTTTTGGTTGCAAGCAGCCGGAACAGATTTTGGATAATTAAAATGATGTTAGGATATAGGGAGTTCACAGGATCCTAGGACCAGCTGAAGAACCAGATTCTAAAAGGCAAATATCCCAGAAGGTCCACCATGCCTCCTTGAGAGTTTTAAGATTACTGCTGCATGGTGGCTGACTCCAACTCTTTGCAGTCTTTTCCTCACACTGTTCTTCATCATTCTAGGGATGAAGAATTTGGTTGGCCTAGACTTGGGTCATGAACACACCCCTTGGTTGAGGTTGTGAATAGTGGTGTGGAGGAAGGGCTGTTGAATGATAGTACTGCCAGACTGTTCTGAAGAGAAGACAAGTGATACCCCAAATGAAGATTGGCCTGACATATGAACAGAGTACACAAGAACCGTCCACTAGGAATGATCTGTTCATATTCTAGGAAAAATGAATTTTCATTTTTTTCTAATTTTAACATGGTATCAAATTATATCATTTGTATCTAAGGAAATTCTATATTTATCTGGAATTGTGTCAATCTCTCAAAATACTCAAATATTGCATATTTTATACATTAAATCTTAAAAGAAAAATCTTCTCACCTGCTATAGTGTAGACTGGATACACCATGGGTGTGCTACCACTTTCTGGGCTTTTTGGGTGTTCGCTGGTATAAATTGAGTTGCTTCTTGGCTTTCCTTGCTGTCAGCTTTGCTATGTCAACTTTCCATCCTTCAGCATCTTGTTGATCTTTTATCATCTGCCTTTAAGCTGTGAGTTTGTATATTTACAAAAACAAAACAAAGCAAAATTTTCAGTGGAATTTTAGTGTAGTTTTGGGAGAGTACAAAAGTTGAATGCATATTTCATTCCTTCATTTTTTTGTTTTTTTGAGTGGCGTGGCTCCTAACTGAGAGAGACTGTTTCAAGTTGGTCAGGAATAGTCCCAGTGCACATGCTGGTGAGGATGTGGATGACATCTAACATCCATTGCTCTATAGTATTCTATCATCTAACTTTATTATGGCTGTCTATTAATAATTTGAAGGGTCTCAGAATTTTTTCTGAAAATGTTTTTTTAAAATAGTTTTAAATTTTCATTTTACATGACAGCCTTTGAATTTTAAACCATGCAAGGTAACATTTTTTTTTTTCAGTGAAGCCAAAATTTAATATTCCAGTAAAGAAAATATGAGCCATTAACCATATGTAATCAAGAGGAATGTTCTCTTTGTTTCTATTTGAACTTAGTGCTTGTGAGATTATTTATTCAGAACCAGAGGGTGGTTACTTTTGTTCTTCATGATGCAAAATATCATGTGGTCTTGCCAGCTGTCTGGCCTTATCCCATTCTAGATTTGCAACTATAATGAAATATTGATGAAAAAGAACAATCAATATTTAATAATTTAACTCAACTAAATGCAAGTTATTTCATTTCTAATAGCTTAAAGAGCACCTTCCACTAAACATATAACTGAAACAACTAATTTATGTAAAATGACTTTATGAATTATAAAAGCTCAATAATTTTCTAAAGTAGGTTAAAGATTTGGTTCAGCTTATATGTTGGAAAAGATTTTGTATGAAGCAGAGTACTAAAATAGAAGTGTGGGATTCCCATTTAGTTTGAATTAGATACCTTCTAGTGATGTTTTTATTCTGCAAGCATATATAGTCTAAGGAACACTACTTGATTATAGCCCTGGCTTTGTCAGTAACTGAGTTTGAAACAGATACTTACCCATCTGAGTATTAGTTTTCTTGTTCCTAAATTGTGGGAGTTGGATATGGTGATCCCTAATATCCAAAAACATTTTAGGATGTGGGTGTTGTGAAATCAAAATTGATCCTATAATGGGCTACTTACTGTGCTAGGGCTACTTTAGTTGTAATTTGGTTAATATATCTTTTAAAAAATAAATCTTAAATAGAATTCTAGAGTTCCTTGAAAGCAATATGAAGTATAGGAAGTTAGTTTTTCATAGATTGTTCTAGGTAAGTATACAGCTGAGTATAGACTTTAATAAATAAATGCTTATTAATGTTTTTAAACTTGCATTTCAATCAACTTCAATGAAAATATATTGTAATTTTCTACCTTTTTAACTCCTTGTAGTCATACACACACATATGCAGATGCATAAGTTTTTGCTATTGTCATACATACAGGATTTGGGGCAAACCTAACCATATCAACTTCCTATTTCCAAAACTGAGTTTCATTGAAATCTTGTAGATTGAAAATTGTTAGCATCCCTCTATTGTGGAAACATATACTCTCACATTCTTAGAAGTTGAAATTCCTAGTTATAATTAAACTTTCTTGCAGCTCTGAAACCTGATAAGAATCTGCAGATAAAATTGTTACTCTTATTTTTTTTGAAGAAATGTATTGTATAATACTGTACTTAGTCACCTATTAGATATCATAAACACTTTATTATTTGTTACCACATATGAAAGTATGGCCAATACTAGAGTCTCTATTCTTATGTGATCTTGATGTTTAACAACAGTATACTATAGCTAGCACTTACGGAATGCTTTTGTGTTAAGCACTGTTCTAAATGTTTTGTTAGTATTACCTCATTTAATTCTTGTAACAACCCACATGGGTTAAGTATGACAGATATGGACTGAGACACAGAGAAATGAAACTTGCCCAAGACCATATAGAACCAAACGGTGAGGCCAGGATTCCATTTCAGGTACTAACTTTGGCTTCAGAGTCTATCTGCATATCAACAATACTCTTCCAAAACCTTTATTATTACTGTTACTTTAAATTTTGCATCATTTAATTTAATAAAAGTAAAGTATAAATCTAAAGACTTTGTGGCCCTCAGTCTCTTCTAGTGTCCTTGGTGAAAGTGAGAGCTTCATTCTGGATGTTTTCTCTTGCTAGAGATGACCAGAAAACCAATTGTCTCACCACTCTCACCACCTTGTCACCCTGATTGCATATTATAATCTAGTTGATACTGATCAGTAGATGTTATATCCATTCTTGAACAAAATGAAGTCTTAATGAGACTGAAACAAATTACCTCAAGATTAATTGCCCATAAAATTAATTTTCACACAGAGTCTTAATAGCTTGTACTTGTCATTTTAGTGTATTCATCAGCTTTTACAGCACAACAGCACTGTATCTATGTGCTCTATCATAAGGGAAGATGAGTTATCTGTGCCTCTGCTGGGCTTAGCTATTGGGATCATAGCATCTTATTCCAGAGCCCAGGCTGAAGAAGTTGTAACTTTTACTCTTCAAGTCCCAGAATTTTTGGATTCTCTCTAGTCTTTTCATTCCTGCTTACTTTGGCAAATTCTTTTTGGAATTTATCTTTACAAGTTTTTAAAATTTTATGCAGCTAGTAATGGTCCACACTCACTATTGATACTCTACCTCAAAACCTCTTTGCACAAAGCTCAAATTAATTAGAAATATTTTGCTTCTATGTAACTTGAGTCACCAGTTTTACTGCCTACTAAAACAATTTTCTTACTACTTCTGCCTGGCCTGGAAGCCAGTGTCACATATTTTAGGATTTTGTTATAGCAGCATTTCAGAATCTTGGTACCGATGTCTATAATAGTCAGCCATTGCTACAGTAACAAACAAACGTCATCTCAGTGGCTAACAATAGCAAACATTTATTTGTTGTTTACATTTCATGACTGGTGGGCTTGGCTTGGTTCAGTTTAGTATTTTTTTCTCATTCTAGAACCTAGGTGAAGGAATAGCAACTCTCTGGGCTATACTATTCACGTAGTAGAGGACCTTAGCAAGAGAGCAGGGCCATTTCATGAAGCCTCATTTCAGTAGGTAGAGCAAGTCAGTTGATTAAGCTCAAAGGGTAGAGAAGGTATTCTTCATCCATAAGAAAGCCTGTGATGAGAGGGGAGCAAACAAATACAAATGTGTACATATATTCAATTTGCCTCACCCAAGATAGGACACAGTTGAATATTAGATCTAAAATTATATACTTTCTCAAGATATATGCACACCTCTGTTCATTGCAGCATTATTTTCAGTAGCCAAGATATGGAAACAACCTAGGTGTCCTTTGATAGATAACTGGATAAAGATGGGGTATATACATATAATGGAATATAGTATGCAGCAATAAAAAATGAAATTTTGCTATTTGTGACAATACAGATGGATCTAGTGGGTATTATGCTAAGTGATATAAGTCAGGCAAAAAAAAAGACAAATATAGTATGGTTTCAATTATATGTGGAATCTAAAAACAAAACAAAATCAGACTCATAGAAGTAGAGATCTAAGGGACAGTTACCAGAACAAAAAGGGGTAATGAGTGGAAAGGGGAATATAGTAAATATTGTGATAAGTTTGCATGGTGACAGATAATTACTAGAATTAGTGGAGTGATAACACTGTAAGGTTATAAGATATAAGAATGTCAAATCACTATATATACTCCTAAAACTAATATAACCAATATAAGATTATATACCAACTATACTTAACTAAATTCGAAAAGAAAAAAGTATTTTTTCTCTCTGTTTTGTTTATATTGAACTATTTAGGTTCAGGTATAAATGGAGAATCAAAGGACATAACTGCCTACCACACAGTGTTTCTTACAGCCATATTAGGAGGAACAATAGTCATTGTCATTGGATTTTTTACTGTACTTCTTTGTTACTGCAGGTAAGATAATATTAATCAATGTATGTAAACCCTGAAAACTGTCAAATTATAGTATCATATCAGTATGTTCTATGTATTACAAATTTATTTGTAGAAACAACAGTTTGATCTTTAAAATATGTAGATTAAAATAAAAAGTAATATATTCTAACACCATTGCCTATATAATGCACATATTGTAGGATATTTTTAAATGACTCTTCTAGAGCTTTAAACATTTTTTTTGCCTTCTCTTTTACTCTAGGGATAAGTGTGGTACTCCACAGAAAAGAGAAAGAAATATCACTAAACTTGAGGTCCTCAAAAGAGACCAGACAACTTCAACAACACACATAAATCACATCAGTTCAGTCAAAGTTGCACTAAAGGCTGAAGACAAGTCACAGTTATTCAATGCTAAAAACACTTCCTATAGCCCTCAAAAGAAGGAATCATCAAAGGCAGAAGGAGAAGAAAGAGTTTCCATGGTAAAAACTCGGGACAATTTTAAAATCTACAATGAAGAGATTTCATTTCTGTCAACCAATCAAAATAATTACTCAAGAAACCCACCACAGTCCTTGGAGTCCAATGTAGGGTCCAAGCAACCTAAACATATTAACAATCTATCTTCGTCTCTAGGTGATGCTCAAGAGGAAAAGAGGTATCTCACAGGTAATGAAGAAGTATATGGACATTCTCACATTCCTGAACAGCTTATGCATATCTATAGCCAGCCCATTGCCATCCTTCAAACAACTGACCTTTTCTCCACCCCAGAGCAGTTACACACTGCTAAGTCAGCTACTTTGCCAAGAAAGGGTCAGTTAGTCTATGGCCAATTGATGGAACCAGTAAATAGAGAGAACTTTACACAGACATTGCCCAAAATGCCAATGCATTCTCACGCACAGCCCCCAGATGCCAGGGAAGAGAATATCCCACTCGAAGGTCAACAGAGCTTGCCGTCCCAAACTTCAGATTGGAGCCGGTATTCAAACAGTTTACTAGAATCTGTTTCTGTTCCTGGAACACTAAATGAAGCTGTTGTAATGACCCCCTTTTCATCAGAGCTTCAAGGAATTTCAGAACAGACCCTCCTGGAGCTGTCCAAGGGAAAGCCCTCCCCTCATCCCAGAGCCTGGTTTGTGTCTCTTGATGGAAAGCCAGTCGCACAAGTGAGGCATTCCTTTATAGACCTGAAAAAGGGCAAGAGAACCCAGAGCAATGACACGAGTCTGGACTCTGGGGTGGACATGAATGAGCATCACTCAAGTAGAAAACTTGAGAGGGAGAAAACTTTCATCAAAAGCATGCATCAGCCTAAGATTCTTTATTTAGAAGATTTAGACTTGAGCAGTAGTGAGAGTGGAACCACTGTTTGTTCCCCCGAGGACCCAGCTTTAAGGCACATACTAGATGGAGGGAGTGGCGCCATCATGGAGCACCCCGGGGAAGAGTCCCCAGGAAGAAAAAGCACTGGTGAAGATTTTGAAGCCAATACGTCCCCTACCAAAAAAAGGGGCAGACCACCACTAGCCAAAAGAGATAGCAAAACTAATATCTGGAAGAAGCGAGAAGAACGCCCACTGATCCCCATAAATTAACACCAAGGATTGTTATGTCTTTGCTATCTCTTGCAGTTTATTCTTGCTTCTTGTAAATTGCAGTATGGACTTCTTAAGAAGGTGAGACTGAGCAATCTCATGGCCCCTGGACATGTCTCAAGCAGAGTAAATAGTAAAATGGTAATTCAGTAATGAGAAAGATACTAAGGAATGCTTTTTCTGACCTATTGTTTATTTTTAGGTGATGAATTTGAAGTATCCAAGAGTTCAAAATGTAAAATAGCTTCAAGATGTTAGTTATCTGAAAATGTTGCTCAGTCAATTTGGCCTTCTCTTAAGAATCACATTGTCAAAACTGAACTCCTACATTTGCCTCCAAAAATGTTGCCTGTGCTTTGATGAAACATTTAGAAATGAGGCATATTTTTGTGAAATGACACTATTATGTTCTCCACTGCCTAAACTCGAAAATAACTTGATAAATGTCCTGGATTGATGTAATTCTAGAGTTTAAAGGCCAAACAAATTTTTTTTTCTGTAATAAATAGCATGTGTATTGTATCAACCCCAAAGTAAATCCCATACTCATATAAGATGGGTGAGAAGCTACTTTGTTGTTAGAGGGAAACTCCAGCAATTTGATTGTTTTGAGATATAACTTTACAGAGTAAATGGTAAGGTGTTAATTTGTTATTTAGGAATCTGAAAAATAAATGATACTGAATTTTTATTTTGATTTTTTTTCTCCTCCTCAAAAGTGACATGAGCTTAGCTGTCAAGGAAAATTTAAACCATCTGAAAAAACCCACACATACCTCTTGTTTAAGACCACTGATACATATAAGCTAAAATCAATTTTAAGATATTTCTTCTATTAAAAAAATCCTGGCACTTAAATGCTATTGGACTTAATTTTAAAAAATCAGTGAGTTGAAAGCTTCTTATGAACACTAAAAAAATTAACAAAACATATGGAGCTGAAGGAAATAAACATTTCAGTTTTTTTCTGAAATGTCATTGAGCTAAAAAATAAATGCCGATTCCCTGAGACGCAAAAATACCTTCAGGATGTTAGGTAAATCTACAGATTTTTTCCCCATAAAGTCTTTTAACAGTCATAAAAGATGTTTAAGAAAAACATTTTCAATTTCATGGGAAAAGTAAGTTTTTTTCTTAAATTACTTACAGGCTTTGCAACATTCCACCCCCCCAACCCAAGTTTTGCAAGTAATGTATTCATATCATTTTCATAGCAAAAAATTCAGTGTGAACACATTCAACAGCTGTTTTTAGTTTTAAGTGTCTTCAGCCCTGAATTATCATTCATATGTCCTAAAAAATAAAGCTCTTTGTTAATTGAAATCAATTTATCCCATTTTTCTTAAAATTTCCATGAAGGCAAATGTCTGAAGCAGCTTCCCCTTTCCCAAGGGAGAAAAATGAAACTAAATTGCTTTATTTCTCATCCCTTACTAATCAACATGGGAGCACATAAGTTGAAATAAACAATTAACTATGTTAGCTTTAGTCAAATTATAGAGGGATGTATAATGAAAGACAACATTTTTCCCAAGATAGTAGACTTCAGCCATTTTTTTTTCCTGTAACCCCTTCTGAAGCATATAATATCAGATAACACTGCTACCTTTATGTATTAACCCAAAGAACTTAAAGACCAAGGCAAAAGTTTGTTATATTTTACTCCAATCCATAGAAGAGATAAAGGTTTTGGGTAATACCTAGGTTTACTTTCTTTGCAGGAGGAGGGTAAATGATAAGGCCCAAAATTAGAGGAGGCTTCTTATTGGTCTTACACAGAAAGATGCATTAGAAGAGGCATAAATGAAAATGACTTGGAAAATGTTAAGGAGTTAGTGCTCTGCTGAAGTGCCTTTGATATAGACTTGCTTTGTTAGAAGGATATGATAACATCTTTCTTAAATGTGCATTTTCTTTCTGTTAGCCAAATTAAGCAGATGTGCAGTTTTTATTAAAAATATAGACTTAGTGTTTCATGTTGGAACAATGAATTTTGCATGCAAGTAACATTTATCTCTCTTTTGAATCCAGTTTATATTGATATATTATGTTGGAATGAAGTTAGAAACTATACAGTAAAATGTACTTCTTCAATATTTCAAGTGTATATTTCTCTCACCTTTAGTAAAAATGTTTCGTCTCAGCTTAGTAATGGAATGCACATGTTGAAATAAGGGGATACCATTCAGGTATGCCACTTACTCATTCTTGTGTAAAATAAATGAGAGGCTGTATCCCAAGGGCTTTTCTAGAAATACATTTTTGGGTTTCAGAATAAAACCTTATTTTTTATACACTGCACATTCTGTTCTCATTTGGGAGGTACAGGCAATTTATCTTTTCTAATGATTAAAAATGTGTAACTTCTCATTTGTGAGTTCACAAATTTCCTGTTAAAAAGCTGAAGCCATCAACTTTTTCTTAACCCAAGTGATAATGAACCTACAATATTCACAGCTTTCTTAAATTTTTAAATTGAAAACCAACCCAGTTTTTTGCAAATGTAAACCTAGAGAATTTTGGTCGCAAATTATTTACATTTGTGGATCCTTTGTATATACTTTGGATATATCTTAAAAGCAAAATTATCCCTCAATTAACTGATGGATTCCTTTACTAAAGCACAGCTATATGCATTTTTGAATACATATTAAGATCTTGAGACTTTATAAAATCCATTTTTATGACATTTATGCAGGTGTATAGGGATTACACCCTTTTATAATGCACAGTATACCACGAAGGTCACAAAAGGTTGAGGAATAAAAGCACTTCTTTGCTTTGGCAATCATTTTCAGATCACTTTCTCTGTGTTTGAATCCTTTGGTATCAATGCATATTAGAGAGTTTTAGGCATCTGTGGGTCAAATAATGTCCCTCAAAACTTCCCAGAAAGGTGAAGCTCAAAGTTATATATTAATTTATAGGGTATGAGTTACTCATTTCCTCATGTACTCTCTTTGTAAAGAATTTGACCATGTTAATTTCCATCTCAGACCTAGAGTTGACATTTTGCCCTCTTGTTTCCAAGCGTTTTTGTCTTTTGTATTGTTTCATCAGAGTAATCTCACATTTCAGTGTATATTTATTGTCATTACTACATTTACTGCTGAAACTGTAACAATATGAAAATTTGTAAAATGTTAATCATAGTTCATTAAAGATAATAAAAATAAATCAAGCTGTATTTGATGCATTGTTTAATTTTAGATAGTAGTCCTCTCTAAATTCTCATTTAATCCAGTAAATATTACTTTGTTCCTTACTATACTCTCTATAGTAAAATAAACATTATATGTTTGAATAGGCTTTGTTTTAATAATGAACTTGATCTCTCTTTGTGTGTCATGCTCTCTAAAGTTCACATTTTTACTATTTATTAAAGCTGAGTATAGACAAATTATTTTTCTTGCCATGAGAAGACTCATAGACTATGAAATAAATTGCAATTCTTAAAATACCTAAGTGAGAAAATGATACAATATCTCCTTCCCACCTTTAAAAGCTTCTTTGGACTTTGAACCTGAGACTAAATAATAACAAAACCTGTTTACATTTAGAATGTTACATCTTCAAGTACCCTTCTGCTTCATGAATTGGACAATACTTAAGTTCAGGCAATTTGTATTTTGAACTTTAGAAAATCTTTAGAACTATAATCCTGGCTGCCAATGTTTTAGACATTTTGTATAACAAATTTAAATGGTACTAGAAATACCTTTGGTCAGTTCTAAAGAGAATTGGGCTCTGCATCTACTCACAAATACAGTGGGAATTCTGACCTCCAATACAGACTCATGGAACTAGACACTTTCATTTGGATCCCAACTGAATACAAACCAGGTTATGGCTGCCTTTGTTTCAGGGCCTCATCTCCATGTAAGAGAGTCTAGAGTCTTAACGGAAATGATGCAGCCTCCGGAAGAGTCATGCTGGACCCAAATTCACATGGAAATTGTAATAGAAAATATTTTATAAATCACGATCAGAAACTTAGCTGCCAAACAAATGATATTCATGAGCTAGTCATCACATTCTCGTCTTAGAAGGGAAGTATGAGAAGATTGATATGTTAAGAACTATAGGGTAGTTGGATGGAGTTAGGAGATATTTTAATGAGTTTATCAATAGTGATTTACCTATCAGTACTTGATAATTGTGACAGCTAATCAGAGACCCTTCCCTTGAACTACATGCTAAAAAATTGTTAAACTATACCACAGTGTTGCTTTATCTAGACATCATAAAATCACCTTTTGGCCTTTTTGTATAAATACACTGTATACAAATAGACAGTAAAACAGCTTAATTCCATCAGTAAGTTCTAAGTCAATTGTGGGATTAAGAAATCTGTTCTAATGTCAGATTTGCATTTGTTTGCTCCATCAAAATAAACGTTATTTCCTTGACTTTTTAAATGTGATCCTCTGTTTGAGACTATGGACTTATGTTCATTGAGTTAAACATTTTTTATAAAAATAGTTTCAGATTTTGACTAAAGAAAAATAATCTAGAAATCAAATGTAATTTATGTCCAATATCAAAATTTATAAACTCAATTACAAATGATGGGAAAACATTTTCATTAAATAGCCAGTTCCTTAGGGAAAAATTGTGATAACTATTTTCTTTCTAAAAAAGCTAAGCTTAAAGATCACACCTACAAAACATTTTCAAATACTTTTCTCCACTTTGCTATACTAAATGAATATCTTCCTATTTCTATTGGGAAAGCTCATATGTTGAAAAGTATGTTGTTTTTTTTCTTTTGTTTACAAAAACCTTCCTGGTTGAACCCTGTATTTCCTGGTTTTAAAACCTCTACTTGCTATTGTCAAATAATATTCCACAGTCCTATAGGGGTACCCTAATGTTCCATATGATTTAGTCTTTTTTTCCCCTTCAGATTGACTAGAAGTTTCATAATTCAAGTGTTGACTGATTCTAATCCTTGTAGACCTTATTAAAACACTAGACTAACCACAGACAGTCTGATTCAAAACAAACCCGGTAAATACATTCCCAGGAGTCTCTGGGCTTATTACACTTGAACAGCTTAGTTAAAAACCTTTCCTAAATACTATATTGAAAAGCATAATTGTGGCTATTAAGCAACGTACAGTAGATATCTTAAAATAATTTTTATTTTATATATTCTCATATTTCAGCCTAGAAAATTAGTTTTACAAAGAAAGTGTTTTTTTAAAGTAAATTGAATCAGCTTAATAAATTTATCTCAAATATCTAGCACTCTGTAATAAATACTATTTTGAAAACTTGATTTCTAATTTAGATAACTTTTGAAAGATTTTTGGCTATTAAATACATAAATGTTTAATTATTAATTTATAGATGTTTTATTCTTAACATTTTAATTCAGTGTTTATTACTGATTATTGGAGTAACTGTGTGATTGGAGGAAGGTTTGAGGGGAGATCTGTCATTTTCTTTTGGATATTTCAAATTATAAAGATTGATGAGATATCTCGAATCATTCTTAGGTTAACTATTATGATGGCCTCAGATATTAGAGCTGATGCAGGCAGTAGAGATTTGGGGGAATTCCACATTGTTGTTTGAAGCTACCAGTGAAGGTGAGATGATCCAAAGAATACGTAGGGTGAGGAAAGATTTCCATTGATATCATTAAATTATTTGTGTAATAAGTAACTTAAAATATAAGTAAAATATCAATTCTATTTGAGTATCAAGTTTTATAAATAAGCTGATATACATATTTAAGTTGAAAGAGGAAAGTGTCTCCTTTTAAATTTTATAAATATGACTTTCTCTTACAATTCAGGTATAAATTCAATTTTTGTAAGTAGAATCTTATTCTGAAATAAATGGTAAATAATTTTATGTCAATTTCTTTCTCATTACTGAATTATTTTTCCTATATTGCATTTTCATGACATAGATTTTCAATAACTATTTGACAAATGGGAGCAAAAGTCAAAGGACTTGAGTGTAAATTATGGCACTTCACATTTCTAGTAAACTTTCATTTCCTCATGTTATATGGGTCTGATAATGGTCATAATACCTCCCTTACATAGCCAATGTAAGACTTAAGCTGATACAGAAGAAAAGCACAGGCTAGGTAAATATTCTTGTTCTATGACATTACGTTTGATGAAGTTAATTAAATCACAAGGGGTCACTTTTGTGAGTTGACTTTGTTAACCAAAGGGATTATCTCCAATTAAGAGCTGATTATTATCACTGCATACTAACACCTATATCACTGATAGTCAAGTATCAAAGGGTATCCTCCAGATGCCAGTTATCCTCATAGCCACTACTGTGTTTTTTTTTTTATTAGGACCATTAGGTATCAGTGAAAGAAGAGCATCTCTACAACGATTTAGGGGATTTAGAGGACTGGGGTACTACTGCTCAACTGCTCTCAAGCATAGTTTGCTCCCATACTTTATATTTAGTCACATATAACTCAACAACTGCTCTCTAGAATGATTTAGCAACAATTGTTGAAGAGGCATGCAGAAGAAGTTTTTTCTGGGCCTGTTATCCAGTGATCGATGAAAGAAAAACTAGGTTATTTTAAACATCCTCCTAGTAGGTTTTTTTCTAAATTTTTATTAATCTAAGGTATAAGTTATATAATTTCGAAGTATTTAATTATACATTTTCCTTCAGAAAAAAAAACATTTCTAGAAAACTTTTATTTTTTTCTTGATCACTTCACTGATATTGTGAATATATTCTAAAACTTGTAAGAGAACTGACCAAAATTTGACTAGGATGTTTCCTGTTGCCTGAAAACTCAGGTCCATAGAACAAGAAGAAAAGAATGTGTTTTAAGTCAAGAGAATCCTCAGTTATCAAGCCAGCCATCTCTTGGGAGGGTTTGGTGAGAGCTACCCTTTCAGCAGAATTGGTATTCGTCTCCGGCCCAATCCCAACTCCATTTCATTAAAGTAGGAAGAGAAATAGGAAGCAGAGAAGTGCCCTGCCTGAGAAAAGGGTTTATGAAGGGAGCTCTCCCCTCACCTCACCTCCTGTGGTGGTAGTAAAGGTAGCATTTTACTAGTACTCTTTCCAGAAGTTTGGGTTGGAGGATAAGAGGGTCACTGGTAAAGTTTGGGGCATCTGTAATAATGAGACACAGACATCTCTTTCCACAGTAGGACTGCTGCCCTGTCCTGTGCATGTGGGCAGAAAGGACTGGGGGAAATGGTGGTGTGATGCCACCAGGTGAGTTGGGTATAAAAATTACTCCTTTAGCAGTGAGGCCTAGAATTTACAGGCTAAAAGAAACTTCAGAAATCTTAAAAGGAAATGTGGGTGACAGTGGCAGTGGCTCACTCTAGATGACAAAGCCAATTAGAAGCTGAAATCTGACAGGAATCAAATTTCCTGAGTTCCAGTCTAGTTTATTCTTTCTTTCTTTCTTTTTTTTTTTTTTTTTGGCTCAGTTATTTGAACTCTTTCTCTTTTGATCTTTTAATCCAGAGATTATGTAATCTTTGGTAGATTACAGCTAGAAAATATTTTCTGAAGTCTATAACAGTAAAACATTGTTCTAAACAAGGGAGTGGCACTAGCTTATATTTATAGAGTTATGCTTATGGATGACTTCGTGCTTATCATCTGTGAAAAGTTGGCCTAAGTGGAGCCATTTTAAAATGGAGTCAAGGCAACCATTCCAGAGGAATTGCACTTGCACTGCACACCTTACTCCTTGAACCTTTGGAATGCTGGAAGTGGGCAAAATAACCCTTGGACTTGGCTAGAACAGCATTGTCTTCTAAACAACTGTTTGTAAAGCTAACAGGAAAGCAGAACTTCTGACTACAGGACTGAAAATTAAAGACATTCTTTAGAATTAGCACCACCACATACAGCTAAAGAATAACTTAGCTTATTAGTACCTATACAAATTCCTTCCTTGGCTGATTAGCACATATAATAATTCCTTCCTTCTATTCGGAATTATTTTCCTTCCCTCTCTCATAAAACCCCCTTGCCTTCATTCCATGATTAGAACACTATTTGGGTTTGTATCTGAATCAGTATTTTCCAAATAGCTATTCTTTAGTTTCAAATAAACACTTGTTGCCTTTCACTTTGGCTTTTTATTTTAAAGCTAACACTTCATATTCCATTTCCTCTGCCTGCAGTGTTTTGTTGGTCCTTTTTTAAAACTTGGTAGCTATGCCACTTAAAAAGGTTTTTTTTGTTGTTGTTGTTTGTTTTTAATGTTCTTGAGTCCTATTTTCAGAAATTCTGAGTGAGTGGGCCAAAAAACATATTTCTCAGTAGATGATTTTGATGATGAGCTAGATTTGGAAACCTAATACCTAATATCTTTCTAATGTAAATGTGTTTCTACCAATGTTCCCCACACTGAGACAGTATATTCTAGGCTCACTGTTTTTTTTTTTTTCTTTTTTAATTCCTTCAAACTTCCAAGACATTTCCAGCCTTTGAATCTTGTATTGCCTTTCCTCATATTGGAATGCTTCTGTTTCTGATCATTGTTATTCAGGTTGCTTTTGAATTCTTGAGACCTCTTACCCCATCTAAGTTGGCTTCTGACTTCTAATCCCTAGGCATTTCCTATCATATTATTCTGTCTTTATTTTTTTGATTCATTTTCATTATCTGAAATTATCTAGGTTGCCTACTTAACTCTTCCCTAGTAGATATTAAACTTCTTGAGGATGAGGACTCTGTCCTTTGGAATAGAGATTCAATAATATTGTGAGTAGCTAATTGGTTTTCTGAACTGTTGTATCAAATTTCAATTGTTTCTGTAGTCATTCATTTATTTCTTGAAACTAACACTTCCCTGAAAGCCTGAAGTAAAGGTTTTGAAATATATATATCTCGGGGTGATGTTAGCATCATGGTAAAGTGAGAAAAACCCTTTGTATCCACCCTGCCCCCCCCACCCCCGTAAATATACAATTAGTCAAACATCTATAACCCTCACGGGTTCCTCTGCACAACACATTAGGATGCCTGAGAAATCCACACTTTGGTACATCTGAAGGTGGGCATATTGGAATGTATAGGGAAGGCAGTATGATACAAAGGACAGGGACAATGCCTGCAGATGCAGTACCCTAGCTTTCCTTGGCTCCAGCAAATGTAGTAGTGATGAAGGGGTCAGAGTGCAGCAACCACACCACAGCCAGGAGAAGGTAAGAGCAGCAGCAGCATCAGTGCCCCAAAATCTAACTTTCTTCCCCAATTGTGGTGGAGCCCAGTAGTAGCAGCAGAGATACGTCTTTGGACTCCCACAAAGTCAACAGCTATAGGAAACCAGGAAGCAGTGTAGCAGGCTTGTGAGCTTGGCTCCCCTTCCTCAGGCCACATCCCTGCACCATGGTGGTGGTGTCTGAGACACAGATGACTCAGATGCAGTGGTGGCATCTACCATGTTGATCACCCAGGTAGTGACTTCCACCTACAGCGATGACCCCCTCCACCACAACCCTGGAGATGCAAGTAGTAACAAAAGCTTGGGCATAGCACCACCTATTGGAAAATAAAATACCTAATTATCAACCTGCTAAATTTTTTAAATCAAAATGTTACCTAAAAGAAAGGTGTTCACTACTTCAAATGCCCCACCAGTGCTACAACTCATCAAGCACCATGAACAAACAAGGTAACAACAGTAACACAGAAATAAAGTAACAATTCTCCAGAAACCAAACTCAAAGTCATGGAAGATTGTGATCTAAATGATAGAGAATTCAAAATAGCAATCATGAAGAAACTCAAGATATAAGAAAACTCAGAAAGACAGTTAAATGAGCTCAGGAATAAAATTAATGACAAAAGTAGTACTTCATCAAAGAGACTGAAGTATAAAAAAAAAAAAACAACAGAAATTCTGGAGCTGAAGAACTCAATAAATGATATGAAGCCTCTGTTAGAAAGCAGTGAAAATAGAGCAGACTATTAGTAAGAGAGAATTAGTGAGTGTAAAGATAGAAATAAAGAAATGATTCAGGTAGAAGAGGAGAGACAGCTAAGATTTAAAAAATATAAAAGAACTATGAGAATTATCTGACTCTATTAGAAAGGGCAACATAAGTATAATGGGTGTCCTCTAAGGAGAAGAGAGGGAGAAGGGAACAGAGAACCTTTTCAAAGAAATAATCAATGAGAACTTCTAAAATCTAGGTAAGGAACTGGTCATTCAAGTTCAAGAAGCTAACATAACATCTAATTATCTCAATGCAGAAAGACCTTCTCTAAGACATATTATGTTAAAACTGTCAAAGTTAATAAAAAAAAATTCTCAAGGTAGCCAGGGAAAAAAGACAATAACCTACAAAGGAAACCCCATAAGGTTATCATCAGATTTCTCAGCAGAAATGCCACAGGACAGGAGAGAGTAAAATGATATATTCAAAATATCAAAAGATGGAAATGACTAGCCAAGAATAATATATCTAGCAAAGTTATTCTTTATATCTGAAGGAGAAATAAAGGCTTTCACAGACAAACAGAATCCAAGGGAATTTACATCCATAAGACCTGTATTTCAAGAAATGCTGATAAAAGGAAATTTAACTTTGGATGGTGAACACACAATGCCATATCCATACGTGCCGGAACCCGCCAGACGGAGTCGAACAGTCCTGAGTGGGGGAGCGAGGGTTAGGAAAAAAAAGAAGAGAAAAAGATTTCGGGAAGGTATACAGTCAAAGCTGTAGCCCCGAGTTTATTTAGCACCGTATACTTACACAGCTTGAGTACGTGACAAACTGCTAGTGACAAACTGCTTGAAACAAAACCACAAGTATCCAGAAACAATAGTTGCGATTAATATGCGATTAACATAAGGCCAAGAGAAACCTCCTCCCTTGGAATTTCAAGAACTGATACTTATCCTCCCTTCAGGGTTCCAGGAACTGATAATTCCTTACAAAGGGCTTCCAACATATATGATGTATTAATGAATTGTATACTTGTAATCTATGTGATTTTATTAACCAATGTCACCCCAATAATTTTCATAAAAAATGTTGAAAGGTAAATTCTATCTGAAATAAAAAGACAAAAGTACACAAAACTTTGAGTAAGGTGATAGAAGCAGAAAATTTCAACTCCATTTCAGAATAGGGTGTTTAAAGGCTTAATTATGACAAAGATTCGAGAGAAAAAAAAGCTTTAAAAGTAGATATAGTTACTTCAATTTGACAACAAAAACATAAATGGGTAGAAATAAAAGGATAGAACTTGTATAAACAAATGAAGATAATATGCTATAAGAAGGACTATTTTATCTATGAGACATTTTATACAAACCTAATGATATACTCACAAAACAAAAAT
Organism: Eidolon dupreanum; assembly: GCA_028627145.1. Taxonomy (NCBI): domain Eukaryota; kingdom Metazoa; phylum Chordata; class Mammalia; order Chiroptera; family Pteropodidae; genus Eidolon; species Eidolon dupreanum. The sequence continues at coordinate 134,294,236 of CM053503.1, forward strand.
CCAGAGCTGAGATACAAAACTTAAGGGAGAAAAACATGATAGAAAACCTTCAAACTATTATTATTTCTAGCTTGTACATGTTTTTCCTAAAGTCATAACTCATAGATGGTATTTTTTGGAAAAGAGGAATTTTTATCAGTATACCTTGTCTCATTCCGATATCATTAAAATATCACTGAAACATACCTCTATTCCATTATTGATGTTTTTCAAATAAAAGTAACTACTTAAAATATCTAATTTTCTCTGCTACCTTATAATATAGGAATAATACACTAGCATATATAAGTACTATAAGTACTATATTAAAGTTGTGTCTAAACATAATTTGATCTTTATTGTTACATCTTCCAGTACTTACTCTCAATAGTTAAATATTTGAACAAGCATACATCTTGGAAATGTGTTTCAATTATGAAACAGATGGCCACAAAACAGTACAATTTATTTACAAACTGAAATCCAACTTTCAAACACTAGAGCCTCTTCAATAATTTAAACCTTTGTGATATGCCAAACTGTCTTTTATTTGAATCAGTGTCTCCTATTCAAGCTTGAAAAATGCTTACTCTGCCCCAGAGAGATCAATTTTCCAATATAATGATATTTTAACTTAAAAAAAAAAAGTCATATTCTTCAAAGAGCACATTAAGGTAAAACTTGTTTCACAGCAGTCACCACTTAGAAAAAAAGCAGTTCCAACAGTTTTTAATCTTCTAATTGCTTTTGTAAATGTTTCTGCAAATATATACCTCTAAATATTTTATTATAATGGCTTCTTTGAATAAAATATTTATTACCATATGTACAAGTGACGCACATTATATATGTAGAAATTAATCATGATAGTACTCATGATGGTATTTGCTCAGTATAATAGACTCTATAAACATTAACTACAAGCCACTCTTAAGAATAATATTCTGCCTTTGCAAACTCCAGAAAATATTCTCTAGCCATAAGATTAGTTTAAAATGGGATAATATAATACACCCCCAATAGAGAGACAGAGAGAGTTTGAGAAAGAGACAGACAGATGGAGGTAGATAGATGGGGGGTAGGCAGGAGGGAGATTGAGATTAAGGTGGGGGGGGGTGCAGAGAGAAAGAAAGAGCATCAGACTAGGAGTGATAAAAAGTGTATTATTTTCCTCTAATATTCGCTCCTCGGCTTGGATGAGACATTAAAACCCCTTACACTTCGTTTTTCTCATAAAGAAAACAGGATCTCCAAAAATTCTTTTATCTCTTAAACTGTCTGGCTCTGAGGAAGTGCTAAGGGAAATGAAGATAACATAGAACTTTATGCAATACAGCAGGGCCTCATAAATTTGCTACTGATAAATTGAGGGTAAAGAGCATAAAATGCTAAAGCTCACATCCATCCACCTGATGGGGCTCTCCACCGGGCCACAATTGAGCAGGGACCAAAGTTCTGAACAGTAACTGAAATGACCGTTTACCCTGCCTCAGACTTACATTTCTTGATCTCAAGTTAAGCCCCACCCATCTTCTTTCCATTCATTCTTTCTTCATAATACTTAGTATTCATTTTTTCCTCCCTAACAACTCACTCCTCTTCCCAAATCCTACCTTTTTTCTCTGGACCTCTGATTCCACTACCAAGAGCTCCCTCCACCTGTGACCTTTCCATAAACTATTTTGCTGCCTCCCTTCTCGCCCTAACCTGTGCTCCTCCTCAGAGACTTCACTTCCCTGCATACTTGTTTTCTCATACTGTCCTGTGGCAGGATTGAGAGTTGGGGTCAGTTTTTTCTCTACTTGTTGCCATTTTCACGTCACAGCTGCTAATCATTTTATAAAAATGCCAGTTCCCTCGAAAGGTTTACCATTTCTTTATGCTTCCCCCCTTTATCCCCACTTTCGGTAGACCTTGTAGGCACTCCCTTCCTGAGGATTTCTGGCAACAGCTTTACCAGCTTTCTTTTCTCACAAACTCCTGTTGTCAAGCGGGACGTGAATGTCTATGAGGTTAAACCACCTCTGAAATCTCTTCTTTAGCCATTACTTTTTCTGATCCAAACTCCTTGCCTAAGTACCCTTGTTTGACTAATCTTTGTCCTCTAATTTATTTACTCATTTATTTTGCCTTGAGTCAGACTTCTATATTCTCTTCTAATCTAGTTTAGATTTTAAGTCTATCTCTTTAATCTCTCACTGTTGAGGCATCCAACTTTCTTGTTCGTTTTCCTTTAATTACAACTGCTTACTATAGGTGAATTCAAATCTCCAAGTTTTCTATGGTTGCACATAGATTACTTTGTGTAGCTAGAAATCATCCAATAACTCAGATTAATGACATATAAATTCAGAGCCAACAAACTTAAACCGTCCTTCAAACTGCCTGAATTTCTGTTTCACTACGAAGTTCACTTTCCATTTCTCTGAAGAAAATAAAAGTTGATTTAACCCATTTCTATGACCTCGAGCCTTGTAATTCTCTACCAGTCTGACTACAACTTCACCATCTCCTGCCAGCAAAAATTTAAACCTGTCCACACCTATAATACTCCCCCTTTCTTCCTTCTGTTAAAGTGGATATGTCCCTGCATCCTACTAACAGGATATCCTGGTACATGTGCTCTAGATCCTTCTGTTATTATCAATTATCACACACACCAGCTTTCAATTATATTTAAATATGTTCAAGTCTCAGTTTTTAAAAATCTCCACAACAAACAACCTCTTCTACTTTTCTCTCTTTTCTTTTATAATTTCCCTTCTGAAGTTATGTATGCTCCTTGTTTCAATGTCCTCACCTGCATTCTCTCCTCAGTGCAATCTGGGCTTTGCTCCCACCCCTCCACTAAAACTCTTAGCTAAGGTCATAAATGGTTTCATATTGCTAAGGCAAATTGCATTCTTCAGTCCTGATCTTATTTGACTAATCCTTATACATTGATTACATTTTCTTTCTTTAGTTTTCTAATGCCATATTAAAAAAAAAAAATCTTCTCCCTCCTATCTGGCCACTTGTCTTTATAATTCAATTGTTCAACATATATGACAACCACATGTCAAGCACTGTATGCTGAGCATTTAGCAATGACAAGGCAACAAAGTCTGTGCCCCCAAGTACCTTACATTTTAAGAGATTAAATAATTTCATTTAGTCTTCAAAAAAGAGTTTTGAAGATAGAATAGTTAAATATTGTTAAATCCCAAATTAGAACATTTTTCATCCTTTTTTGGCCTCCTTTGCTAGCATCTTCTCCCAAGTTTTAAATAGTTGAGCTCTTCACAGCTCTGTCCAAAACACTCCATTTACTCTGTACTTACTCCGTGGTGGATACTATCTATTCACAGTATGATAATACTGTGATAGATATTACGACCTATTTATAATATCTATCAATATGCTATGATCCCTAAATTTATATTTTCACCTCAAAGCTCTTCTGAGCTCAAAGCTTAACATTTAAGTGCTTACCACAAGGGTTCAGGCTGCTGGAGGTGCCACTCTTGCTGCCGTGCCACGTGGAATATGTGGCTTCCCAGGTCTCTGGCTGGGGAAGAGAGACTAGATGGTGCAGGGGCTTTTCACTGTCTTGCAGCAGGTGACAAACTACTTTTTCTCACATTTACATTCATATGAACTAAGTCACAGAGCTTTGCCTGACTACAGTGGGGCTGGGAAGTGTAGTTTCCCAAATACACAGAAAAAGATAAACAAAAATAAAAAAAAAAAAAACAGGTATTGGTTCTTTCATCCAAGTAATATCTACTACAAAAATAATTATTTTAGACTTCTTTTCCCCTCCTTTCTCTTACCAATTACCTTCTCAGTGTTCCTTTAATTCAATATTTTTCTCCATTTATACTTATAGTAAACAGGAAATGTGTGGCCCTGATCAGCCTTCATGGAAGAACTTGTGGCTGTGGCTGCTGGGAGTGTGATCAGTGGATAGCCTGCAGCTCCCAGCTTCTTCAGAGTCTGCCTCAGCTGCAGAGCACTACCTAGGCCGATGGCACACCCTCCCTGGAATGGCCTACAACCCATGATTGATTGTGACAGGAGTATGACCAAGGCTTTACAGTTCTACTTCTCCTGCCAAATTTGCTTTTCTTCCCCCAGGGAAGGGAATTGAGTAAGGAGAAATGATGAACAAAATACCAAAATTTAAATAAGACAGCATCAGGGGCTTCTTTTTCACAGGTGTTAATGCTTAGTAAATACCTTGCACATCAAATTCTATTTAAACATCTGCTTTTGGAAGAAATAATCCATGCCTGTTGATAATGGAGGAGTCTGAGAAAGTAGGTGGCAAATTAGGGTTTGGAAGGTGGATCACTTTTAGCCCAGGAGTCAATGAGACCTTGCCATTGGTAAGTGAAACAGATACCCATGGGTATAACATGGATATCCAATTACTAAAACTCTCTTTATTGGTGAGTTATGATGGAATACCACTGGGGGAGGTGAGTATGCATCAGCTTGTGTAAAGTATCGGACCTTTGAGAAATACTGGGGAAGATAACTATAAGGACAATGTCAATGCTTGGATATTGTTAAGCCCATTACTAACCTAGAAAAAGATGATGAAAAGGTGTGGGCAACTGAACTCTAAGCAGGAAAGCCAACAGATCTTCCTAATAGCTTGCAAAAACACTCTCACATCTTGCACTTTCCACAATAAAAAAGGAAGCTTAATACCTGGTTGGTACTTTGAGTCATAGAGGCAGCATATTTCCCTGTTCCACACCTGAGAATACTGTTGTGGCCTATATGCTGGATGACATTAATGGCTGCTGGCTTTGATGGGACCCAGAGCAGAAGAGAGCTCTGTCAGAGGTCTAGACTGGTGTAAGCAGCTCTACAAGACTCTATGGTATTAGAGGTATTGGTGATGGATAAAGGTGACATGTGGATGTTGTGGCAAGCCCAAATTGGGAATTGCATGTATGTTCTTGAGGTTTTGGAACATGAAATTTACCTTTGGAAAAACAACTCATGGCCTGCCATGATAGAAATGAAGCCCCTCACCACGGGACACCAATTAATTGATCATGTATCCACAAATATCTATCAAGAGCTGGGGTCTATCAAATCCATCATGTCATAAAGTTGGTTAGGCCCAGCAGCAATTCATCATAATATGGAATTGGCATATCCAACAGCATGAGCAGTATCAGAAGGTAAGGTTCATGAGCAGAGAGCCCAGACCTCCATGTTATCTGTCAAAGCTGGGTAATGTTAAAATATTGCACCTCCTTTGGCTTATACCTATGACCATCTGACAGAAAAAACCTGAGTTTGGTTTCTGGATGTGTCAGATGTGTATATGGGTGTAAATTAAAAATGGATGGCTAACTCTCCTGTAGCCTCACTAGAAGTAGCCTTAAAAGACGGTGGTGAGAAAAAGTTCTCCCAGTGGGTGAGGCTTTCGGCAGTGCCTTTCCATATGTTCATCCCCATCTAACCTGTTTGTCTGCAATTTTTCAATTTTTCTTCTTTTAGGCCCCTGACCAACCTGCCAGGCCACTCACCACTGCCCTCGAATATGTATTTTGCCAATCTCAGGCCATTTCTTCTTCCTCATAAACAGAATGGTCTTTATTTTTAGAAATCATGTACTTTTTGTGATATGTGTCTGATAAATAACAAATCCAATAACTATTTAACTGCATCCATACTGAGTCACCTAATTCATATACTCAACTCTTTCTGGGCAAATCCTGTTCAGAAATTGTTATATTAGCAGTTGATATCTATTCTCCTTTTGTAATCATGGGTGGAATATTTAAATAACTACAGAATGGTCATTAATAAGTTTGACTAGTATAGAAATACTATCTAAATATCTTAAACTGAAAAATAAATTTTACAGCATTATTACTTTTCTCTACCAGTATCCCAATTTATTATTTTTCTTTTATAGCTCTTTCATGTTTTGCTTTTCAAAGCATTTTCTATACTTATTTTTTTGAAGAATTCTTTTAAAAAGGAGAGCACAGTATCTATTAGAAGATAAGTAACATTTGATTAATTGGAAAATTAATATGCAGTTTTCTTCACTCCACCTTCACCCCCACCCCCCAAAAAGGCTGATACAATGTTGAATTGCTGACAAATATATTGAACACTCCATTTATATATTGGAAACAAGCCAAACTTTCTATTCATTTTTAAAATGCAGCTCTTGTTCTAATTAACTCTCAATTACTGTTTCTGAACTACATTTTAGTAATTACTTTCTTTTGTGATTAAACTCAGTTTAATTAATCATTTCTTTAAATTCAAATACTATTTTCAAAGAATTTTCTCTGTTTGATGTCTTCATGATTTGTTTCATAGAACAAATCATGTATTCTATTACAACCATGGCAAAAAAAAAAATCGTGAGTTTTTTTCCCTTGTTATAGATAACAAAACCAATAAAGTCATCAATGTTTTTTTTTAAAAAAAAATTGAAAAGCTACTGAGCCATAGAATTTAAAAATAAACAGAATCTAAGCATTATATTTTTTCAAATGAACATTTTAGAAATAGAACTGGTTTAAAAAACAGATCCATTTACTACTGATTCTATCAAGAAATTTGGTAGCACTTACACTCTTCTTGAAAATAAAACAGTACAACCATTATAAGCTTGGCATAGCTTATAGTATTAAAGATATATTTTATTTTCATTTTACGTATAAGAAAACTACTTTAACGAAATAAGAAAACCACCTGAATTTTCTTGTAGGTTTGTGGTGATTATCACTATAAGTTAGTGTAAAAAGTAAACAAGTACTTAGAAAGAATCCCTGCATGTTATATGTTATCAAGTGGAATGTTTAAAAACAGTGATTCAATGCAAGGAAAACCTATTTCTTTAATTAAGTAATAATTACTTTAATCAGTATAAAATTGGATATAAAAGTTCTAGAAATTATTCATAATTCATAACATCCTGAACATACTCATCAAAACATATAACACTTTCAGTTTTATAAGGAGTCAAGGTAATTTCCTCTAAGTGTAGTTAGTTATTCATAGACAAGTAGGCAAAATGAACAGAGAATTTAATACACATTTGTCAAGAGTATATAGTGTTTTTTATGTTCTACAAATAAAACATTTTATGTTCAATATCCAAATATTTAAAAATGCCAATATTAGTCAAAAATATATTTTCATAACTGAACTCCTTTCAATGTTAAAGATAGATCAGTTTTTGTATTTAAAGGGTGAGTTATAGGCCTTCTTGATAGATGACTATGTTTTTGTCTAATTTTCCCCATACAATTATTATACCTTTTAGACAAACTAAGTTTAGTTGTACCCCAATTCACAATAAGATTTAAGTCTTCTGGGAGTAAAGTATTTGGTCTACTGTTTTCCTCTCTTATTTTAGTACCAAGAATCTTCTTTTGATTGTGGTTAATAGGTTTACAGCCTTTTGTCATCTTCTGGCTTTTGTCAGTGTGGTAATTTTCATCGATACATGGGCTTTCCATCTCAGTGGGACATATAATATTCTTGTGAGCAATAGAAGGAAGAAATGTTTGAGATGATATTTTTCCAAAGGATCCAGTGGGTAAATCTTGAAGATACCTGGGGAAATGTTGGCTAATTTTATATTCATAGATTAGTTTTCTTGAATTTGAATCATCTAATTTGATAGAGTACAGATCATCTGTTGTTTTATTTTGATAGATATCTGTTGAACTTTGAGATGTATTCAACTTTTCAGAATTATGATGAGGTATGCTGGGTAAAATTCCAGGTCTATTTTGTTTTAAGATTAATCCAGTACCAGGAATAAAAAGTCCTGGTTCTTCCTGTTTTGACAGATGAATGATGTCTGTGTTTGAAACAGAGTGATGTATATGTCCATTCACTGCTGTATCTTTCCAGATTAATGGGTTATATATAACTTGTCCATCAACAGGGCATGAATTGCACTTGTGAAATAACCAACTGTCAATACATTTCCTATGAAACTTAAAAAAAAAAAAAGGTTATAAATTAATCAGGGATAAGATTATCTGTGTATAATGTATATTATCTATATAAAAATTTTCCAGTTTCATTATTACTATTAAAGCTAGCAAAAATGGAAGGTCATTATAATATACCAAGTTTTATGAAAATATTTTGAAATATTTCTTAAAAATATAATTGATTATGGACTAATGTCCACTTTCAACATTAAAATGGAAAATCTATGGATATCATTTTTGTAATTTCATTAAAAACTAATTGCTTATTCAAACTATTAATTATATTATTGTTAATGAATAAAAATAAATAATAAAAAGTCATAACCAACTAGAACTGAAAATTGATCTGATGATGGTAGCATATAAAATAATAAATCACATTCTTGGGAAGAAAAACTATTTAGCATTCTAATTTTAAGTAAGGGTGACTCTAAAACTATACACCTTTTTTATTGAGATAACTTGATTTCATTAAAAACCCTGTTACCAACTACATAGTGATCAAGTAATATTAGACTTTGATTTCAGTGAGTTCATTTGAAATAATAATTGACTATATCAAATTAAGCATATGTCTCATTCAAAGAATCACAAAAATACATTAAAAAGGTAGTATTCTTAAGCTTTTTCTTTTTATAGATAACTAGATAAAGTCATCTAACTTCAAGGGCCATTTTATCTTTCCTAGATGGTACATACAGAAATGAATTCTAATCAATAGGAATCCACACTTAGGGGGGCAAAGCTGCCTTTTCAATAGTTTCTGCTGCAGCTTCTCTGCATATACTGTTCAATTTGAACATTTCTGCACATAACAACACTAAAAAATGAAAGAAGAGATTTAAATTGTCATGTCATTTGTGAAAACTGGCCCTACAGAGAAAGTCAAACTAAAATAATATGACTTCTACCTTGTGAGAACATGGTAGCAATCTTGTGTATTGACCAAGACAAAATTCCTTCAAACAAAGGCGACACTGGTAGCCTGGAGCAAGCAGCTTACTATTCTTTGTGATCAGTAAGAGAGGCAGTGACTTTACCACCGGTTTTGGTGTGTGAACCTGGCTGAATGAGAGTAAGCACAGACATAAATGTTCATACGAGATTACAGATCAGGAAGTAATCAATAGTGTAGGTAAAAACCTCGATATAAATAATGCAAAGGAACCCACCGTTTTCTTGAACTGAAGATAATAAATCTCATACATTATAATGTTTAAAAACTACTATGTTGATCCTGAACATTGATTCCATAAAAAAAAAAATTAGTTATTTAATATAACAATACTGACCTGAAATTGTTTTGATTTGCATTTTTTAATGTCAATGAAACCAGAACAAAATTTTGACATACTAAAGTTATTTTAGTCTGAGCCAACACTTAGGCTTGTTTTTAGAAAAATATAACACAATTTACTCTGCCATCTTGTAGGAAGTAAGGTTCACAGTAAGCCACATTAAATATTCCAGGCTACTGTGATAAATTGGTAGATCATAATACATGAAAAAACTCATCTTCTCTTGCGGTATATACTTATGATGTGGGTATTGTTCGACTATGTTAATATGACTCTAGAAGCACCAACTGCCATAATTAAGATCATACAATGTAAATTAACTGCTATGTGATGCCATTAGCAACTGATAAGACAGAGAAAACAAACATTTAAAATCAAACGCTTGCTTGAAAGATTAGATGCATTCCTATTGTTCAAAAGTCATTCAGAAAAAGTTCATATATATTTTTCAGAAAAGCTCATATTTCTCATTATTCCACAGATATATTTCCATCATGCTACAGGAACAGCTTTTACCAAAGTCATCTAATTGTCCACTAAAAAAAAAACCCTGAGTATTTTTATTCTTTTAGGTTGTTAACCATGTTTTTAAAATCTTGAAATTCCTTTTATTTGTTATACTTTCTCTGCCTAGAATTTCCTTCTACCCCTAATGTTCTCTTGCCTCCCCCCACAAATCCCCTAAATCCTTAGTTATACAATTTATTATTCTAATAGGTTGAAGTGTGATACCTAGCCAGGGCCAGGGGAAAAGGAGGTGAAATGTCTTTGTATAGGCTCATTTTATACCTGTAAAGCATAAAATGCTCCACAACAGCTCCAGAGGGCATAGGCTAAATATCCACTGGGTTGGATAGAAACACACACACACACACACACACACACACACACACACATGCACACACATATATGTATACACACACATATACACACATATACATATGAACAAGCACAATTTTTGTTTGGTTAATTCACTAAAAATATTTTTTAAAAATTATTTCAATTTTAGCCCATCCTTTAAAAATGATATTTTGTATATATTTTATAATATGTCTAATATGTTAATAATAAATAACAACTTTAATTTTCTTTAATTTATAAGGAGTACGACAAAAAGTCTAGAGGCCTGCCCACTAGTAAACAGTCCAATCTGTGTTCTGAAATGCAATCGATTCGCTCAGCACTCTTCCTCCTTGTTGTGGAGGAGAGGGGGAATGAGGCAAGAGAGACTTCCTTCTTCCTTCTCAATTACTTCAAATCTCAAATCACCCTGTATTTTTTAAATATAATTTATGTCAGTTTTAGTTTTATATTTATTTAGATGATCATTTACTTACTGAAGAAATTGCTATATCCCTATTACCTAGTATAATCTCTGGTAGAATTGATAATAATTATAGATAACATTATTTGAATATTTACTGTGTGTATTTATTCATTTTGTACTCACAAAATTCCTGTGAGACTGGTGATATAATTATTCCCATTTTAAAGATGGATAAAATGAGGCAGAGAGAAGTGAACTAGCCCCACAGTCCTACAGCCAGCTCGTGGTAGTACTAGGACTGGATTTAGGCAGTCTGACTCAAGAGCCTTGCTCTTCACTTGCATAATATAATGTCACCTAGTATATTCATATAGTATATAGTTTTATTCATTCTTTTATTCAATAAATATATAGTCTTCTTGAAAACTTATGTTTCCCAAGTCATACAAGAAATGTAAATTTTACTGAGAATCTTACCCTTGCTTTTCTGGAAAATGTGGCACCTTTTCTTCTATTTCATTTTTAATATCTATGTATTTTACAATTTCATCTGATCTTTTTTCTAGTGATTTCCATCTTTGATTTCTCCTCTGCAATAGGTAAAAAGTAAATGTTATTTTGCAAATTATGGAAATTTTTATTTTGTGGATTAAAATTAATAGGCTGCATATCAATAACATAATATTGTAGCAAGTCAATTTGTAACGTCTTTTTTAAAAATGAATTTTAAAGTTTGATGACTGTCCTTATGATTTATGTAAAATGTTATCAGATGTTTGCTATTGTGTTGGATTTTATAAATTGCCAATGTAAGAATGGATTGCCTTGTATGTCCCTGTGAAAAAGCGTTCTTCAAAAACTATGGTCTTTGGTTGTTATTAAAACTCAGTTAATTCTGTTCCAGAATGTTATCTATTCTTATTATTCTCAGATTTATTTTACTTAAATTTACAATAGGACAAATACAGACACTATACGAAATTCAAGATGGATACTGTACCTCACGAAAAGTAAATGGGTGACAATGATGGCAGCAGCTGTCAAAACATTCCTGGCATAAGTGAAATTCTATACATTGGGTACACCTAAAAATGCAAAACACCAAAACATACAAGAAAAAAAATCAAATTATTTTGGTGCATTTTGATGAAAATTTCTGGACAAACTTCCCTGGGAACTATGCAGATATGACAAGGCCCATGTTAAATGTCATCCTGTATTAGTTTCCTCTACTGTCAAAAGATACATCAAATTTAACATCTTAAACAATACTATTTATTATTTTATTGTTTTGTAAGACAGGAGTCTGACATGGGTCTCAATGGGCTAAAATGAAGAGGTTTGCAATGCTGCATTTCTTTTTGGATGGTCTTGAGAAGATCTCTTTCCTTGTCCTTCCCATTTTGTCCTCCCCTTAGCTTAGCTTGTGACCCTTTCCTCCATTCTAAAAGCAAGCAATGCAGCACCTCTCTGTGCCTTTCTTACATGGTCACATTCCCCTCTGATTCTCTTTGTTTCCCTCTTCCACTTTTAAGAACCTTTGGGATTATACTGGACCCAGATACAGGTTCCAGGAATGAGGATGTGGACATATTTGTAAGCGTGTTATTTTGCCTACTGCACATCCCTTCCATCATGTCTTCCTGGAGTACTTTAGCTTTTATTTATCTTTTTCTAAATTCCTATAGAATATACAGCCTATATTAGATAATCTATAATTTGATTATCCAGTATTTTCAAATTGTTTCATAAATGTTAGAGTTATACTTAGAAAAATACATCTTGAATACAGGAATTATATTTTATTCCTTCTCTTTACTCACAAAATTGGAAGGTATATGTATATATATATTTCAATAAAATATCAATAAAATATAAATATATATCAATAGAAACTATTGAAAAATTTAAAACAAACTTCACTTTTCATAAAAGCTTAATCTCAAACTATATCTTTTATAAAAATTTTGCCACAAGAAAAGAATTTTAATTTTCTTGCAGCAATGCTCACCAATAAAATAATGTTCTGAGCAAATAAACTTATTTTATTAGTCAAGTTATCTAAGATTTAGAAGACTATTTCCATAAGAAATCTGGAAAAATATGTCCTTCAGACATCTTAGAAGTGGCAAGTGCTAATTTATTCATTATTACTATTTATACATACAGAGAAGATTCTTAATAATTAACATCAATTGGTCAGAGCAGTGATGCAGTTACTTTAGTACATTAAATTATGCTGGGCTAGCAAAAGTTAAGCATTTTTATATTTTAACATATCTATGTTATTTTTAGAGTTAACTTAAAAGATATGTAGCTATATTGTGAAACTCTAAGGAACTGGAAAGCTTTCTAAGTTTATCTTGTTTTCTACTCAATCTGTTCCAAAAACTACTGAAAATAGTTTTTTAAACTAATGACTGAAATGTTAGTATTTGAAGGAATGGAAGGTAGTAAAGTCACAAATGTTAGAAATTCATTTTTTAATTTATAAAAAAGGGTTGATATAGACATGAATAATTGTGAGCCAAACTCAGAGAAGTTGTTCTCAAAGGAGAGTGTAGAGCAGCAGGCAGGGAGCAGAATAGTGGGGAATGCCTATATTGAGGGGTAGAAGAAACATCCATGAGAACTGGAAGAGCAGTCAGAAAGCTCAGAGTGACAGAGGAGTATACTGTCATCAACAAAATGCTTAAAAGCAAGAATTGAGATCATCTACCAAAGCTACACATTAACCATGTGAGAAACCCAAGATGATAAGGACCGAGAATTTTACACTGTGGCTTTCATATACCCTTGTCCTCCACAGCTGTTCTTCTCAACCCGCCTTTTCATGTGTTACCTTAGCCCCTTGTTGTTCTTATCCAAACCTCTTGAAAAAATTTAAATTGCCCAAACAATGGCTGCTAATGCCACATATCAAGGTTTTCATTTTTTTAGGACCCTCTTAAACCAACATTCCTAAAACTAACTGAATACCTTCTGCTAAACCTCTGTAAAAATTCTGCCTTTCTTGATTAATAAGTACAAATTGGTAGTTACAAAATAGTCATGGGGACATAAAGTAAAGCATAGGGAATATAGTCAATAATATGATAATTACTATGTATGGTGCAAGGTGGGTACTAGACTAATCAGGGGAATTGCTTCATAAATTACATAAATTTCTAACCATTATTGCTCTACACTTGAAACTAATATAAAATATTAAATGTCAATTGTAAATGAAAAACTTAAAAAGGGGGGAAAAGGTTAAGGGGAATAAGAAGTTCGGATTTCTAGGTATAAAACAAATAAATCATGGGGATGTAATGTACAGCATAGGGAATACAGTTAATAATAATGTGATAGCATTGTACAGTTTCAGATGATTGATTGACATATCATGGTGATCACTACTTTAGGTATATAAATGTTGAATAACTATGGTATGTACCTGAAACTAATACAATATTGTATGTTAGCTATATTTTAATACAAATCTTAAAAAAAAATTCTGCCCTTCTTCCACAAATGAAAATACTCCTTTGTAGCCTTCTCAGGCTAGCTGTGTTCCAATAAGGACTTTTGCTAATGGTGCTATAGTTGATTTTCTTCTATGTGTTACATAGAATAAAGAACTAAAAGAATTTAAGGGAGAAAGGTAGATTCACTATTGGGGGTGATAAAAATAGTTTTATGGTTTTATAAGAGGGTTTTAAAAAATAATTGAACTCAGTGTAATTCTGGGAAGACTGAAATGTAAACTTATGCATTTTAGAAAAAAAATTAAGATTAAACAAAATATTTTCTTCTTAACATATAATTAACTTAAAATTTTAATTAAGGAAGCATAATTTCCTGAGTAGAGCAATTAACTGATGTTTTATGTTTGAAGATTAGTCACAAAAGTAATGGAAATTGTTTTCTCTAATAAATATCTTGTTGTTGAGGTATAAGATACAAAAGAAAACAAAACACGCATTCACTGCAATTCGGGGAACTCAAACATTCAGTCAATCTAGTCGATGTCCCTTTAGCTCAATCCTGGGAGTTTTTGGCAATGATTTCATTGGTGGTTTAAAAAAAATTAGAGAGGGTGAGAAGTCCATCTAGCAGGACTCTGAGCCTGGAAACTCATCTAGGACAAATCAACAAAGCCTATGTCCAGAACTTCCAGGACAAGATGCTACTTCAAACTCAATCTAGACTGAAGTGCAAAGCCAATTCCCTTGTGTAAGTGAAGAAAATAAAACATTTGCAATTCTGAGGTACTAGGCTGACATTGATCACCAGTCTGTAAATTCTAAATAAGCAGCCATCAACTAAGGCAAATACATTATATAAAGGAGGAGAGAAAGAACACAGTTTGGATGACTGGTACCATAATGCTCCAAGTTTCCTAACTTAAAAAAAGTTAGAATACATAGTCATAATTTTCCTGATGATACTTACTTATAACACTTCCCCTCAATTGGAAATTGTTTACAGTTATTACAGGGAATTCCAAGGTGTTTGTCCAGTCTCTCTTTCTCAGCTGAAGTCACAAGTTTGCTAGAGTTCTTAAATTCCTCTAAAATAAGTTTTAATGGTGCAAATTCTTTCCTACACAGAGGACATTTCAACATGGAAGTGTTTGACACTGTATCCTGATAATTAGCTAAGATCTTCATGCATTTTATATGAATACTATTGCCACAGCCAAACCTGTTAGAAATAAAATACAAGGTTACCATTGAACATGCAGTTATATATACCTACATAAATAAAATTTTCTCTGCTATCATATTTATTTCACATAAAAATAGATTCTGATTTTCGAGATATAGCTTGATTACATACATAAGTACATACCTTATCTTATCTTATTCATCTAATCTAGCATCTTTAATTTAGTACATCAGAATTCCAAACAAATTTCCCCATGCCAATGAAATGGTGGTAAAAGATTTTGCATCATTAAAGTATTTTTCATTTGTAGAGTGAGAATGAATATAGTGTTAATAAATAGGAAAATTATAACAATAATTATTACTTTTTAAATTAAAAGCATCACTGAGAGCAGGGATGTTGCCTTATTTTTCTAGAAATCATGCAATATGTGATAGTACTCAATAAATGCCTGCTGGGAAAAATAACGTTTTGGGGAATAGTTAATAATTTTAAAATACTCAATAAAATGTAGATTTTATAAAAATTTGAGAAATAATCAGGAGAAAAAAGAATGAAAAATTTCAATAGCAAATGGTTTTCTATATTTTCCAAGTTCAACTTTATAGTGCCTTGAAAAATAGTTGACTGACACTCTCAATAAACATTTGTGTTAAATTTTGAGTTATTTAGGTTTAAAAAGTAGAAATGAAGAATTTTTATCATTTTAAAGTAAAATAATGTTTACTTTCAGGGAACTCTTTGTAGCTACTCTAAATCATGGCATTTATGCATGTTAAACAAAAATATGAAAATTATTCTATTTTAATAACTTAAAGTGAAAAGGGAATAAAGTGGAGTTATGTTTTAATTCTCATTCTTTAAAAAGTAGCCTAGATATATTCAGAATAAGAACAGGACCTCTCACAACATATATGTTAGGAAACAAAAGAAGGCCAATTTAAATACAATTGTTTAAATAGATATTGTTTCTCTATCAACATGTCTCATAACACAATCAGTTACAAACACATTAAATTAGAATTTTTTTGTAAGTTTCTAGATACCCTCTCCCCCACCCCCCAAAAAAATTACCTGCAAAAGGTGACAGGAAGCTTTTTCTCTAAAAGTGCTTCTTGACAAATAGGGCAGATATCATCTGAATCAATTTCCTTCTGTTTAATGTACCCGTCTTCTTCAATATGTGCATTGTCATCATCTGTTCCTTTTTGGGGAGTTTGAACTCGATATATCCCTCGAAGCAAGTCACTGATTTCTCCTTCCATGAGACCTAACTGCAAAGCAGCTAGTGAAAAATCCCAAAGTATTAAAATTCAATGGCAAAATTAGAGATACAAAAATGTAACAACTTGTGCTAAAAGATAGCACATTATTTCAAATGTCAGAAAGACAGTTTTGGCTAAATTATTACACTGACCTTTACTACTTTTTTTGTACCCCTTTCTGAGAAAAATAGTCAGAAAAGAGTCATTGATAAAAAGAATGGAAGTTATATCTTTTTTCTTACTAAAAAGAGTCAGTGCAACTAGTGCATTATAAGAGTTCTGGATTAATTTTATGATAGTGTTTATTCTTGGATTAGTGTTATAATAATGTGTCACATTTTGATCTGTTCACTTATGAGGCCAGCAGGATCAACATTCAAGAATATTAAAAACGGCATGAATACATAAAGATGAAGCAGGGGTATTTGAGTAATGTAATTAACATTTGTTAAATAAGTAAATAATAAGAAAGCAAGACTCAATTACTTGTGCCTGTTTTCCTGTCTGTTTCATGTTTCTATAAGAATGTCTTGGTAGCCACATCCTTCACAGATTTGGTAAACATTCCTCAGGACAATCTATTGGAACTATATTGCCTGTACTCTTGGGATGTGCAGTCTTTGAATTCTGAATTTTCCCATCCTGCTGTCTTTATAAGAAATTGTATTCTAAGTGCGTATAGTTTTGATCAGGGCATCCTAAACTTCTTTATTCCCTGGCCCACCCCTATGCTTCTTTCCCTCTCCTTCTACTTAACATGCCATAATTTAAATACCAGGTGTTATTTGTTCCCTTGAGTTCTGATATTCATTTTATACATTCACTAATACATATAGATTAAACAATTATTTGCAAGAAAATGAAAAGCTCAATTTCTTGGAAATTCAATTAAACACTAAAAATACTGAAAACATCAGTTATATTTCAATATAGAAATTTGTTCCTTGTCTGAGGTGGAGTGGCGAGTGAATGTAGGTGGGTATATTTTAATTAACCATTACTTTGGAGGATGAGGGCTATTTGACAAAGAGACATAGTAACAGCTGCTCCCTGAAAAAAAATGAGGAGGAAAATGAAGAACGAAAGATTGTGCTTTTGAGAACAAAGATTCTCGAAGGTGGAGTAAATAGAGAAACAAAGAAGTTGATAAGAAAAGCTGGCCATAAACTATTCTATATAGTATAACATGAATTAGATAATAAATGGGAAAAACAAACTCTTCTGAAATTAATTTGGAAAAATTAATGTGTGAGACTATGAAAGAATATTCTTTTATAGATTAGAGCAAGGCAGCTCATCTTATCAGATATCATGGTGTATTATAAAAAAAATTAAATAACAGAACTCACTAAATAATAGCCATTATGAAATAAGGATGAAAAAACCACTATTCAATAACTGTTATTGAAAGAACTGGTAGCATTATGGAGAAAATGTAATTACTTTAAACCAAATACCAATCTTCAGCTTATACCAACACAACTACACATGGATACCACAATGAAGGATAAAAATAAAATAGAAAAACAATAGAAAAAACCTCCCAAAGACCATCAATACTATGGAAGAAAGACAAGTACTGAAACAATACACATGAAAGGTAAAAATGGTCAGATTTAACAACTCAAAAAGTCTCTAATAAAATTTAACAAACAATAAAATTTAATAAAGCTATATAAAAAGAATTATGACATTAGGAAAACATTTGCAAAGAGAAGAAATCCCTATATTTAAGAAGAGTTTGTAGTTTTATCCTAATATATAAATAACCAAAGTTCACACAATTTACACACGAAGTACAAATAGTAAAAAAGTCAATGGAAGACATTTAATTTAATTAATATCAAAGAAAAGCAGGTTAAAATAATAATGAGGTACAGACATAGAATAAAACCTAATAAATAAGCAATAATAAATAAATAAAATGTATGTTTGGTTATGTTATTTCTTTTTGTTTTAAAAAAGTTATTTCAAGGCACTCTAGATCTTTTAAGGATATGTTAGATGTATGGGAGAATGGAAACCATTTTCTTATTTTAGATATGAATAGATTACTATGAACTTTGTATCTGGTGTTTTTCCTACATTGTGAGACTTGGTCTTTTTTTTTGTAGTATTATAAAAATATTATTACCATTTTGAAATATTTCTATGTATCTTTATTGTTTTCGGAGACTAAAATATATTGTTCATTTCTTTCATTATATACTTAAGTAACATATAATTAAATGTACCTAAAACATGAATCTAAAAAAAAAAGTTTTGAAATATTTCTATGTATCTTTATTGTTTTCGGAGACTAAAATATATTGTTCATGTCTTTCATTATATACTTAAGTAATATATAATTAAATGTACCTAAAACATGAATCTAAAAAAAAAAGTAGCAGAAAAATATATTGTTGAAATTGTAAATCAGCAAAACTATTTTAAAGACCAAGTTGGAAATATATATGGGTGGCAGACATAAAAATATTAATACTTAAATTATAAAATAAATAAGTAATGGGGATGTAATTTACAGCATAGTGACTATAGTAAATAATATTGTTCTATATATTTGAAAGTTGCTAAAAGAGATCTTAAAAATTCTAATCATAAGAAAAAAACTGTAACTATGTCTAGTGATAGATGTTAACTAGATTTATTGCAGTAATCATTTTGTAATATATACAAATATCAAATTGTTATGTTGTACATCTGAAATTAATATAATGTTATATATCAATATTAGTCATTGATGACTTTAATTGCGGAGATTACATAGCACTGGAAATATTTATAAAGTAACTATGATAAAAATGGAACACAAATTCCCACAGACTAGTAGGTACACATAAATATGAAATCAAAAAGGAAAATAGAAAATAAAAGCTTATTTTATATTTGTGGTGGGAATTTTAAAAACTTTTCTTTAATATGGCTTTTATTTTATCTATAAATATTTAATTCAAAAAAGGAACAGATGGCATTTACTACATATTTAAAAGAAACTATTAGGTGATAAATCTAGATTTTGCTGGGAAATATTCGTTGGGTGATGGGAAAGACTATTCAACATTCAAAAACTCATATAAAATTCCTGTGTAGATCTTCAAAAATAAAAGAGTCCTAGATTTCTAATACACAACACTAGGGTGCAAATAATTGTCCTAGATTTGTTTTAGAAAAGACTTTA
The DNA here is from genome assembly GCA_028627145.1 of Eidolon dupreanum. NCBI lineage: Eukaryota > Metazoa > Chordata > Mammalia > Chiroptera > Pteropodidae > Eidolon > Eidolon dupreanum. The sequence goes on from CM053503.1 coordinate 134,313,843, forward strand.
TGAAAGACATTCAAACACTCCTCTTTTGTTACTAGTAATCACCTCCTTCAAATTTATGTACATACTTTACATAATCCTAAGGAATAATTGTTTATAGCTTTCCTCGAATTACTTTAATTTTCATGCACATGTGTTCTAGCTTTCATTTAAATGATAAATTTCAAAGTCATTAAGACTTCTACTTTCTCCAAATATTTGTTTTCTCAATTTTGACTAATTAAAACTTATTTTAAATATAGAAGATATGGAAAATCTTGTATTTTAGTAGGAGGTATAAATTTAAAAAATTCATACATAGGGTTAATTTTAAACATTTAAAAAATTCCCTACTGTACACTGGTATTTATAAAAGAACAAGACATGGTTTCTGCCTTCAAGTATAAAGGATAACACAATATAATTGATTCATGTGAAATTGCTATTTTTATAGGTGAAAAAATCCAGATATTAGCAATTCATATGGTTCAATTTATAAAAATTACCTAGCAAAGCTAATTGACTAATATTCAGTATAATAAATATTTTTTGAATAATTGAGTAGAGCTGCTTGTACAATATGGTAGCCATTAAGTCATATGTGACTACTGAGCCCTTGAAATAAGGCTAGTGGGACTAAAACACTGAATTTTTAATTTTGTTTCATTTAAATTTAAATGGAAAACCAATAATCTATAATTATTGGGAAATTTATAAGTTTGTAACATTTGGGCATTATGAGAATCTAAGTTTTAACTAAATATTTTATAAAGTCTAAAAGTAGATCAAGTATTTCCAATTAAAATATAATGTCTGAGTTGATACGCTGTCAGTGCAAAACACATACTACATTTTGAGGAGAGTATGAAAAAACATTATAGTATCTCAAAAGGTTTAAACTTGTTATATGTTGACATGATAACATTTTGATATGTGTTAAATTCAAATATATTAAAATTATTTCTTGTTTCTTTTTCCTTTTTGTAGTGTGGTTACTAGAAATTTACACATGTGGCTCATGTTATATTTTTCTTGGACAGCTCTAGTATATAGAAACTTGAGAAAATGATATGGGAAATAGTGTAGAGAACAACTAAGACTTTGGAGAGGACATGAAAATTCACTTCAGATCGATAAAATGAAGCAATAGATAAAACAAATATCTATGAAATCATACAGCCTAATCATTGTGTATGAAGGGACTGGGAGAGAGGATGAAGTAGAGAGTAAGTGACATTTCAGAAAGAAACTTTTGTCTACAGTGTGAAGGAGGAAGCAGCAAAGTGCAGGTGCTGGAAACAAGGGGGCCACAAAGAATAGTACTAACGGTTGATGAAGGTTGACTAACAGTGAGAATGAGGATGGTGAGATAAGAACACTATTGAGAAGTAGGTAGGACGTCAACATTAACAGGATTTGTTTGTAAGAGAAGTAATAAATATATGAGAGAAGAAAATGGGAGAGGAAAATTCAAAGAGAATCCCAAGGTATCTAGCTTTGGAGACTAAAGAAGAAGGAAAGCCAATATTTGAGATAGGGAATACAGAAAGGGAGCACATATGGAGGACATTTAGTATTTAAAATGCCTGTAGGACCTCCAAAATTAAGCTTCCCAGAAGGTAGCTGGAAATACTGGTCTGTTCATAAGATGTGGAAATCACTGGTATAGAGGTAACAGCTGGAGACATAAAAAATGGGAGACAATTCTGAGAGAATGCATAGAGTGAGAAAAGAGTAAAAAAGAAAAATCTCTGTGAAATACTAATAATAATTTATTATCTAATATAACTTTTAAATGTCTACTATGATTTTACTTATAAATAATAGTTGGGGGGAAATGAACTCACCTAAATAGAACCGATACTCTTTGAATTTTAAAAAAATTTAAAGTTATCACTTTAATTCTTTATGAATATAATGAACATTTATTAATAAATTTTAAGATGCTGTTGCTGTTCTTTAGGGAACACTTCCATAATGACAGCATCTTTATTACAAAATGGACAAATCTAAATGACCTGTAATAAATTATTTTTCTCTCTCTTTTATTGTTGAAGACTCTAGAATTTACTTACACAACTATTTTCCTGGCTTTAAACTCAATTGCAGTAGTGACCTAAAAACTACTATACTCTAAAAAATATACTTTTTTTTGCATAAAAACTTCAGCCACAAGCATTTTCGAATGAAATTATGTGTCATATCAACGTTTATTTCTGGGATCTAAAAAATTACATTTGTTATTTTTCTCACAATTAAAATAATTTAGATATAGGAAGTACTGTGAATCTTAGAACATGAGAGAATTTTTTTCTACTTCATAACTAGCCATTGTTTCACCTCTTTTTTTATTAAGTGTCTCTAAATCTGAAAATGGTATATAAAGTTATAAGTGTCTCTAAATCTGAAAATGGTATATAAAGTTACATTTGTTTTTTATTAAATAGGAAGAAACATGTTCTATTTGTCTTAAGTGTAAAAAACTGGGCTACAAATGGTTGTTAAATTGTCTAGAAAAATAACTGTCTACATTTAGAACATGTCTAAATAAAAAATCATTAAACTTGTTAACTTCATATTAGTAAAAAACAGAAGAAAACAACAAAACATACAACTTACATTCATGATTCCTTGGAAGTTTGAATTTTTTCAACAAGATCCTAATATTCACAAGTGGAAAAACAAAACATTTATTTTGATATAACTTCAAAAGATATATTATTTCATTTTAATTTTAGATTAGGAATAGCATTATAGAATTTATATTGCTGAATGTGTAGGGATAAACTTAAAACCCTTACCAGTTTTCTGTTGTAATAGTAGTTAAATTTATGTCTTACAATAAGCATATGTGAAAAAAATTATGAAAAAATGGAAACAATAGACATTTGTAGTAAAGAGATTTACAAGAGAGTCTATGCATTTCTTTATGACATAAAGTCTTCACAGAGCGAGGTTAGTGAGGGAATTTAGGTATTCATGGACTTTAACTTTTCTGTTAGTTTCCTACTCCTAGAAATGGAGTAATTTTCTGAATAGAAATGGCTGTTTTCCTATATGTACCACTTTAATGTATGACAGAAAAAATATTTTCAAATATCACCAATTAAAATAGGATATAGCTATTTTTAGAGTGGAAAATATATATTATTTTTACTAAACATATTAAATATACTTTAGTATATTAAATACTTGGATTATATTTCCACGTAGTTTATGGTTATTGTACAGTAAAATAGAACTACATTACATAAAAATCAGAACATAATGCTCTTGCCTTAAGGAAGCTGGCATAAATTAAAAGTGGAAAAAAACTATTTTAAGTACAATAATAAAACCAAATTGTGAGTTTTGAGAGGACCATATTTTATATCTTTATATTAACTAGAGTAAATAACATGTTAGTAGATGGTCAATAAAAACTGATCGAAATAACAACAAACTTGGTAAATAAAAGCATTAGCAATAACAGATACACAGTTTTTTTACCTGGAAAGAAAGCATTAGAAATATGATACATACTCTTTTCTTAATTTCTTGTTTGATATTTTCCTCTCAAATATCGATTATGAATCTTCTATAATATAATTAATGATTTATTGGTATAAGTATTAGTAGGTAAACAAAATGAATTGAATTAAACTAAATGCAAAAAATTATTTTTTCATTTCTGGGATTCCCTTACAAATAGAGTCTGACACCAGAGGAAAAATTTCATATTTGACAAAAGTAATCTTCAGTAAAGTCCTACTTCTATTTTGAAAGACTCACTGTCAAATGTTTATTGAAAAAGAAAATAATAAATTAAAAAAAATATATATATATATAACAAACCACATAGTTATCGATGATGTGAATCAGGAAGTTTTTTTCCCTCTGTGTTACAGTTCAATTTCACATTTGTACAAATGAGAATCTAAAACTTGATTTTTTTCTTATTAAACTCATAACATTCAGAACATGTAGAGGTGATAGTGTTTTCCAACTTAAATCTTAATTTTTGTAATGAAATAAGATACCTAAAAGTATATTGATAAGCTATGACCATTTTATCTTGATATTTTTCCAAACCAAATTCCTTTAGTTTTGCAGTACTCAAACCACAAAAAGGCAAAATATGTAATATAACAAGATGTTCCTTTGTGAAGGATCTCCATTACAAAGTCACTTACCAGCATATATGCTTACAAAGTTCCCCTCCTTTCTGAAATGTGGAACAGTTACAAACATGAGGATTTCCTAGAAAAACCTTTAAAAGAAAAATGCATACTTAAAAAAATACTCCAGTTAATTTTTAGAGTAAAATTAAATTGATAGGTAATTAAATTAAAAGAGATTTCAAGAGGTAATTTAGTTTAGATGATTCCAAAAGTTTGAATATAATTACTGGGACTTCTTAATTCTTGACAGTAGTATGGTTTTTCACTTCCATATCTTTGCCTTAGTTAACAACTTGTATTGTCAATTATGATTATTTCTAAGTGACCTATATTCGGACAAGTGAAAAGAAATCTACTTTTAAAAGCTTTAAAAAAATCTGTAAAGTTTTTACTGAAAGGAAATTTTGCCTTGTAGTGAAGCTAAAGACCTTTTGCAGGGTAGCTCATCTTGGAGTTTTATTTGTTTTGTGCACCTGAATTGATTAGTTTATTCAGTCTTATTCAAGAAGACTAATTTTATCCATCAAGTGTAAACTATTTATTAAATACAGTACCTGTTGTGAGCAACAAAGTAAAAAAGGGGTCTTAAGCGCAGTTAGTAATTTGTATTCAGCAGTTAAAATGCATGACACTGAATTAAAAAATTCCAAGTGAATTCAAGGGAGATAGTGCAATGGCTGATTTTTGAGGGGTGAAAGTAGAATATGCAAATATGAAATATCTGTGGTCTTTGAGCAAAAGTTTTAAAGAAATTGTTAAGACCTTTCCAAGTCACCACCATTTAAACGAGTCTTGTTATAGTGTGAGAGTGACTAAAGAGGAAAGAAAAACCGATTTTATATAGTAAGCAAATATATACTGTAAACAGACTAGAATTTTCATTTCGTTTTAGTTACAACGGTGGTGACTGCTAACAACAGTTAATGGATCCAAGAACGCACGTAACGTAAACCACACATTCATATAAAACGTCTCATTTTTTTCAAGCCCAAATATAAAAGGACCATCATCTTACAACAGTTGGATGCAATTTCACTCCAGTAGTGAAACTTTTATAACAAATACTATTTCCGTCTGCAATTTGCACACCCGTAGAGACCGGAACACTTGCGGGTAGGGTGCGACAGCGAGTAGCCGCAGGGTTTCCGGGGGTGGCCAAAGTGTCTGTGTGTTGGGGGTGGGGGCGTGGAGGGGACCCGACGAGCTGCCTGCCCTGCGGGAGCGGAGGCTATAGTTACTCGGAAATCCTTGTTTTCCGGCTCCTCCTCCCTCAGCAGGAAGCCGGTAGGACCTATCTCTCTTAGGAGGTAGATGCTGCTGCTCAGCGCCTGGTCTTGTTGACAGCTGAGGCGGTCGCTCAAGTGTCTTCGCCTTTCAGAGGCCTTAGAGCCTCGGCGAAGCATCCTGTCTGGGTGTGGGCAATGGCGGCCCCTCAACGAGGCCCTCGGAGCCGCCTGCCGGTCTCCATGACAACCGCGTGCACGCCGGTTGCCATCGTGACAGTGATAGAGATCTGCGATGTCCCGGCGTGCCTGGCGCAGTTAGAGCTGGCGAGAAAGGTGCGATCGAGTGTCGGTTTCGCAGCTGGCACCCGCCTCCAGTCACTGTTGAAGCAGATCCCCTGACTGAGGAGTGTTTGCAATAATCAACTGGCTGATTTCAAAGCTGGCGGCCGAAGGCATAGCTGTCAAATCTCTCGCGTTCCTTCAGCTGGTTCCTAGCAAGCAGGGCGGTTGAATTCTGTTGTGTTAGGACAGTCGTACAATCCAGTTTCAGTTTGGGCTCTGGATGCTAAAATTATCCTGTTTCTTAATTATTATTATTATTTTTTTATCTTAAAGCCAAGAGTGATTGTTGACATTCAACAATATTTTACAAACATTTCTCAATTGCTTACTGTGTGCATATTCTGAGCGAGTCGCTGGGGAGAAGATCAAAGATGTAGAAGACAGGAATCTAACTTAGGAAGCAAGATCCTTAAATCAGAATGTGTGTGTGTGTGTGTGTGTGTGTGTGTGTGTGTGTGTGTGTGTGTGTGTTGGGGGATCTTAAAGTGAGGGGAGCATCTCTAAAATACATGTTTCGGTAAGGATAGATTTTGCGGGGCGGGAGCGGGGCGGGCCGTGGAATCCATTGATTCTATGCCTTCCAAATTTACAAATCCCTATTTAAGGAAAAAGATTTTCAAGTATGCAATACTGTCACAATACTTCAAATTGTGTATGAGCTTTGTTATTACGTTCTAGGAGGAGAGCTGTAATAAATTATGAGTCAAATAAAGAAGCAGGGTTGGAATCTCTAAGAAATTGGAATCAGGAAATAGCTACTTGGTAACATAAAGTTGGAGGCTATTTGTCCTGTTTTGTTATGGGTGGAAGCCACAACTAGATTATGCCAAGAGCAGGAGAGAAAATGGCCAAAAGGCCACGATATGAAAGAAGATGATGGTGACGACAGCTCTCACATGTGAGATATCCAAATAAACACCATCCAATCCTAGTCCTAAGGTTTTAATTTACTAAATTTTATTTCTACTCTCCTATTCTAACTAATAACTAACATGTATGCTACCATACTCCCAACTTTACAAAGTAAGATCTTATACATTAGGAAAAACCTCATACTGAAACCAGAAGAAATTATGCATTGAATTCACTAAATATCTTTAATTAAAAACTCAAAATTAATGACAACCTACAGTTTATAACAAGATGAGTAAGGTTTCAGAGTGAAGGCACTTTATTCACCAACATTCCCTCCCTCCCTCCCTCTCTCTTCATATATGTGTATATGTATATGTATATACATATGTGTATACATAATATATATCTCATATATGTCCATATATAGTATAGCTCCATACATATTATATAGAGAGTTCTTAAATAATTACCTTGAAGAGAGCTTTAAAAAACAAATAAAAGCAAATAATTGGTAAAACTGTTGTGTTTTACTTATAATTAGATAATGATACTCCATGTGTAAGTGATAAGCATCATTTTCAGAAAAGTCACATGTTTAAGACACAATAGCCATATGTAAATTGAATATAGTTCATAAATTCCAGTTTGGTGGATGATAAAAGTAGCAATATTCATGCTTTCATGGAAATTAAAAAGAGAAAGCACAGATTGCTAGACAGAACTTCAGTCTAGCTGTAAGACATGTGTTTTTGTATCTGTCAATTAAGTCTTTAAAAACATTATTATAGCCAGGCGACTATCCCACATGTCTGCTTCATCTCTTAAGAGTGTGTGACAGGGGTAATAGTTTGCAAATATTAAATTTGGGAATTAAATTTCTCTCTTAAATTCACAGTGTTCCCCTCCAAGTTATATTTTGAAGCATATTGCCCCAGGGAAGAGGAAAGTGGTTAGAGCTAGAATCAAGTCATTGATAAGCTTTGCATTTCATGAATTATCTTTTAGCCCCTTTAGCTATATAATTTGGTTGTGAACGACAAGAATCAACAAATTACTATAGTTCCAGATTAAGATATAAAACCTGGGCCTAGACTATTGGACCTTGGAATTGTCTGGAGGAATGGCCTGAGGAGGTGAGAAGATGAGCAGCTGAAGTCAGTGGAAGAAGTAAACTGCCAATCTCATTTGAGTGTGTGTGTATTGAAATGAGATTGGGAGTTTGTGGAGGGATAGATTGAAACACAGAAATGAGTTTGGGAAGACTGAGGACACCTGGGGTGTGTGTGTGTGTGTGTGGAGATTGCTTACTTTTAGCTGGCTATCATAACACATGGTAAGCAATGTGCAGAGAGGTCCAGTGGGAGAAAGACAGGTAAGTGAACTGCATGTAATACCCCGATTCTCAAGGATCAAAGATATCCAATAAATATAGGAGTTTATGTTTACCTCTAGAGAATGGGCAAGAAAGAAAGGCAATGGTGAGTCTGACAAAGAGGATGCAGAACTCAATGACTTCAAGACTGCAGGAAACAGAACCAAGGACTCCAGTGGGAGGCACCAACATGACACCTTCCATTAAAAAAAAAATCAAATAGGGCCAGTTACAACTCAACTCAGTGGTCACCAACAGGGAGTACTTCGGACTGGCCACACTGCAGAAGTGACCAGCAAGAATCCAGGGAGCATTGTATAAATTCAAGGTCCTCATCTTTTGTCATCAGACGTATGGTTATTTTAAGCTTTAATTTCCTCATGCACTCAAATGCCTTTTTTGGAGAGAAATAGCGGATGGGTAGAAATATGAAATGCTAAGCACTTTTACCTTAATAATTGACTAAGGCAGCCTTAACATTCCTCTTAGCTTGTCTAAACTTTAGACAGGTTTCTTCCAATTTTAAGTTCCTGAATTCTCTTAGAGCATTTACTTTAAAAAACTAAAACTTTTGATTGTAAATTCTTTCTCTGCCCCTTTAAGATGTAAATCTTCTTCTAGTCTCTTGCCAGTTTTATGACCTAGTAATGTCTTTCTCAAGAATTTGAAATAGAATTATCAAGAAAAATATTGCCCCTATCTCCCAGTCTTTGTGGCAGTGTAGAGCCTAATTTTCATAATCACCAATTAGCAAACACAGATGGCCTAATCACATTGTCTACTAGTATATTTCCACTGGCTCTCCTCAGGCTTCAAAATTCTCACCTTTTGTTTCAGTATAGTTGAGGTCAATCTTTCCTATTGGAATCATCTTGAATGAAGTCTTTCTTGCCTGTTTAATTCTGTCCAGTGAAATTTTTCTTTGGTAATAGATACCATTTATGTAAAAATACTTTAATTATTAAATCAGACTAAACTTACAGTTTACTAAGTTGTTCCCCCCTCTTTCTTGTGATCAAAGGAAGTGGTACCTAGAAAAGGTGATTGGATCGAACATACTCCAATTTTTTGCACATCCAGGTATAATATAAATTTGCAAACTAATGTGAGTGCGATTAGAACACCTTAGTGATTTATGAGTGTGATTTAGTTTCAGATACCAGAGTAGATATGTCAGCTCCTCTTTCATCTGAAGAGCCTATGAAAATAATAATAAAAAATTAAAACTGATATTGAAGAGAACTAGAGAGAGCTGAGATAGAATTCTAAGAATGACCCCAATGACCTTTACCTTTGTATAATTCTCCTGTGAATATGTCATATTACATGGCCAAAACACTTTACAGATGCAATTAATGTTACTAATCAGTTAATTGAGTTAATTAAAAGGAGATAATTTGGGTCATCCTAATTTAATCATACAAGTCCTTTTAAAGAATCAACTAATCAATCAAGCAGAGTGTTTTCTTTGGCTAGTGACAGTAGGAGAGGTCAGAATTGAGGCATGAATCTCTTGTTAGCCTTTAAGATGGAGGGAGCCATTTGACTAGGAATTCTGGGGGCCTCTGGAAGAAGAGAGCAGCCCTTGGCTAACAGCTAGAAAGGAAATGAACAGCTTAGATCTATAGCAACAGGAACTAGATTTGCCAGCAACCTGAATAAGGTTGAAATCAGATTCTTTCCCAGGGCTCCAGATGAGAGTACAGCCTGGCTAATATCTTGATTTTAGCCTTATACCCTGATCAAAGAACCCATTCAGGCCTGCCTCAACTTTTGACCTACATACCTGAGAGCTAATAGAAAGATTTTTAAACCACTAAGTTTGTGGTAATTATTTACACAGTAATAGAAAATGAATATGGGGCCATTGGCAATTTTCGACAAACTACTAGCAGACCAAACATACATGGAAAGTGCTGAAGAAAGGGAGAATAAGTGAAGGTATGAACACAGAGCAGTTTACTCCTTGTTATCTGTCAGCATTGGATTAGACAAGAGAATCACTCTGGCTGGTTCTAAGGATAAAGGGATTTATTATAGGATATGTTAGCTCACAGGAAAGGCCACGGTACCAAACTTTGACCCTAAAGTGAGGCACTCAGGAAAACTGTTCACTCACACTTGAGATTTTTCCAGAGGAAATCCCTGTAAGTCACTCAAGAAGCTAGGGATTAGACATCAGTGCCTCCACTATTGTTGCTGCAGAAAAACCAAAAGACTTTATAACTGTAGTTGCTAGTTGGGCTATGTGGTCTCAAAAACTTTACTTCTGCCTTTCAAATCTTGGCAAAAGCTAGCCATGTGTTTACAATCTAGAGATCAAAAAAAATAATAATAAAAATAAAAAAAAGGGGAAGTACAGAAAGGTAGTAGTAACTGGAGAACTACCAAAATGGGTAAGAGGGAAGAGATTAAAATAATTTGGCTAGCCAAAAGGAACAATCAGAGAATAAGAAAGAGCTTTTTGGTTTTAAAAATGATTGTCAAATTAAAAAATTCAGTGTAAGTTTTAAATGATGAAGTCAATTATCTAGAATATAGAGCAAAAAATGAGCAAGATGCAAAATATTAAAAGTAAAGAAAAGAGAGGATTAATCTAAGATGGGTAATTCAGACTATTAAGATTTCCAAGGGACAGAATGAAGGTGAGAAAATTATTTTAAAAATAATAGAAAATAAAAACTTCCTATAACAAAGAGGAACACTTACTTTCAAGTGGAAAGAGCTTACCAAATGCTGAGTAGGATGAAGGAATGATGATTCACACCATATCTAGATGTTTGATTAATAAATTTTAGAGCATTGAAGAAAACAAACAAAAAAAACCTGTTTACAGAATGAAAAACAAGTACAAAGAGGCAAAAATTAGATAAGCACCAAAGTTTTTATTTGTGCCAGGGAATGCTAAAAGACTTGGAGAAGTTCTGAGAGAAAATGACATTGACACTAGCATCTTATATCTTGCTGTTATCAAACAAATGTAAGGACATATAGGTTTCAGAAAGCTTGTTGCATGCAGTAAAGGCACTAGAGGATATATATCAGCAAAACCAGTTGTTTAATTTTGTATTTATGTATTTTTTTGTTGTTTATGTTTAAATAGTTCCTATTAATCAACATCTGTCCTTTTATATTCTCTTTATTTAGTTAATTCATTTATTAATTGGTTTGAGTAGCTTCTCAAATACTTTTTGTAGGAAGAGAATGTGAGTAGTATACTTTCTGTAGTTTCTAACCAAAATTGTCTTAAAATTGCTTTCACAGGTAAATGACAACTTGGCTGGTTACAAAATACTTGGATAAAAATCTTTCCCCTCCAACTCTAAAGATATTGTTATATATTCTGCAGGCGATCTATGATATAGAGGGTATAAGTCTGAGACCAGCCTAACTCTTCATCTCTCATGTAGTAGTAACATTTTTATTCCTGAAGCTTAAAAATTCTTAGCATGTAACACTTCAACAAGGATTGTTTCATGAATTTTTTTATTAAAATTTTCTGGCACTTGGTCAACCCAGTGTTTCAGTCAATGACATTATGGAGTATTGCTTCTGTTCTATTGCTTCAGATTCTGTTTAAGGAGCTAAAATATATACATTTTGTATCTGATTTTATTTGCTTGTTTTTGATCATTCTTATCTATTTACTCTTTTATCATTTTTTCTCAATCTTTCATTCTACCTCTGGGAAAGCTTTTCATATCTTCCCTCTTAATCATAAATATTTCATTTTTCAAACAGTTCTTTTATCTCGGTTACTTCTAAGATTGCAGAAAATCATCTTATCACCCTTAATTTTATTATTTTCTTATAAAACCATGAGACTATATTTTAATATTAATTTTATGAAGCATTAAAACAGATGCTACCTAATATTTACAATTTCCTTTTTTAAAAGCACATCCTTCCTCTACCTCTTGGGAGGTATGCCTCTTTTGCTGATCTTTTCTAAGTTGATTAATTCTTTTTATTCATCCTTGATGGTGGTAACATCTTCTAGACTTGGTATTGGTCCCTAACAGCGCAAGTGGAATCTTCTTGTTTTGTCTCAATATCAACTTGGAATTGTTAGACTCCTCGTATAACACTTTAAGCTAGTGGGGTAGCTTATAGTTCAGTGATTCAGAAAGAGGAAGAAGCTAGGACTTTGGTCAATATCATTACAGAAACTTGTCTCTATGAAGTTTCTTATATTTTGTGAAGCAATTTTTTTAGAGGCTTTAACCAGTGTGGTCCAAGCTCTTTTATGTCTGTTGCCCACAGCATCAAGGAAGAACCTTGATGTTTAAGAGGGAAACTTTTTCCTAATGCCACTAATATTTTATTTTGTGTGATTTCTTTGTCTTTAGGTCTCCTGACATGCAATCATTTTGAGATGAAATAATTTTACTCTCCCTCCTGTTGCTGCAGCTCATGTAATCAAGGTTAGAGTCACTGACTTTTATAGACTAGTTCCTTGATTATCAGCATAGTCTACATGGTGTATCTCCCTGGCTCCCCTGGTATAGTTGTCTGCAAATAGTGCAGAACAGTGTTCCAGATTTTCTCCTATTATTTTGCTTTTATTTAATCTTTATGCCATAAACTAGTCAAGCAGAGTAAGATGACTTTGTTATTGCTGCCAATTGCATTTGGATATTTCTAGACACTACATCTTATGAAGGTTTCTCAGAACATTTAAGAAGCAATAATTTTTTAAAAGGCACACATGTGAAAGGGTAACATTTTGATCTATGTCATTCTAAAGGACTAGATGTACTAGAGAGGTAGAGTGACTCATTATAGGAAGGAACTTTTGGACAATTTCAGCTGTTTAAAAATGAACGGGTTTTCTTATGATGTTTTGATAATCCCATCACAGAAAACATTTAAAGGCATACTGAATTGGCATATTTCAGGTGTACTGTGGAAGGTTTTCTTGCAAAGGTAAAAATTGTCCTAAATATACTCGTTTATCACTTTAGCTTTAAGAGTCTATAATTATGTAGCTTTAAGTTGTTTTAAAACTTATTTAAACTAGTTGCCTTTCACTGTTCACTTGCCATAGAAGACATATCTAATTTAAGATTTATGACATAATTTTCAGTAGCATTCATGTATCTTTCCTATAAATATGATATATTAAAATGTTACCTAAGTTACTATACTGAAAGAAAATCAATATGAAAACATTTTGAGAGATCTCTAAATATATACACAAATTCCAATATTCTGTGTATAAATATAAGTATCTTATTCATTGTAGAATCTTTTCTGTGGACCTCATGGGTCATAATATCACCAGTGTAAATATTTGACATTATGGTCTGTGTAAATGAAAAAATAAATTAATATTAAAGTAATATCTTGTTGTGTCTTAATTGGTTAGACATTAACTTGGAAAATACATTAGTCTATTTCTTCTCTTTACCCTCCAGATGGTGATTTTTCTGATGTTATTTTAATACTATTCTTAACTGTGTAACAGGAACTGAATATAATATATATATATATTCAATATTATATTAAATAATATATTCAATATAATTTGAATATATTATTGAACATTGTCTTTGTAACAAATATTGACACCTGAAATTCTCAGGGTAGAGCCAATAATATTATAAATAGAAAAATATTATATTCCCTAAGCAAAAAGGAACAGTAATGTGTGTGTGTATCTATGTGTGTATATGTGTTTCCAGATTCAGCAAGAAAATATGGTACTTTGACCTAACCATTGTGGGAAATCTAAAAGTAAGATGATGCCCTGAAGCAAACATCTGTGTGGATATCATCCCATATTTTGATTTCTAAAAGTTGTTTCTTGAACTCCACTGGTGTAGTTCTAGATAGGTATAATCAATGTTAGCATATGTAAGCTAAAGGGAAAAAAGGGGGAGTCTACTGTACACCCATGTCTACTTCTTGGTGACTCTCCTTTCTGAAGAAAGGAAGAGTTTTCTCTAAGGAATCTGCCCAGCCCAAGATGAAAGACTTTTACGTTAATAATAGCAGCTCCCTAGTGAGGATGACATGTCTGGCTAGGTTACTTGCAGTGATGCTTTCAGTCAGCAAGTCCCACCTGCATACTCAGAGTTTCCAACTGTGGTTTTCCATTACCCACTCTTAAATATGAGCTAGTAACCCAAAATTAGAAACTTAAAAAAGACCTTTAACATAAAAGATAGAGATCAAATAACTAAAAGCAAAAAACTTTGAAGAAGAAACTAAGACTCAACAGGGATAAGAAAATATGAAAAATTTTGCATAGTCTTCTCAGAGAGATAAGTTTACTGAAACCATAAAAAAGAACAGAATGCTATAATTAAGAAATATTAAGAGAACAGATAAGAACTTTTAAAGTATGACACAAGAAAACTCAAGAGGATTCTAAGAGCTGAGGAAATCTTCCCTCTGAATAAAACAAACCTAATAAAACAACAACAAAGCTACCACCAACTAAGTACCACTACCAGCAACAAAAAACAAGGAGAATTTAAGTGAGAAAATAGTATTGATAGTACAAGAGATCTAATAATTAATAGAAGTTCTAGAAAAAAGCCAAAGAAAAGAAATAAAAAAACATTAATAAAATAATTCAAAATTTTTTCTGGAACTGAAAGGCATGAGTTGACCAATTGAAAAGGGCTCAACAAGTGTATCACTTCTGATGAGGTGGGTGTATATGTTAGGCACTGAACAACTCCAAGGGCAGCCTGTGTGCATGACAGGAGTTGTGCAGTGCATACCCGTGTGCTATATGTTGTGGCCCTGAGTGCCCAGTGACAAGTCCTATGATAGTAAAATGTTCTCAGGAAGCTACTGCAATATGTGCTCCCCCAAAACACAGATGTAAGCCAAGAAAAAGAAAGACACAAGACACAATTTAACAAGAGGTATGGGTGGAAGGAATCCCAGGACAATAACTGTACACAAAGACTACACGAAAAACAGTCCAGACTGGAGTAGTTCAGAAGACTCCAGATTTGCTTTTTTAAGAAGATGGAATTGATAGAATGTGATTTGTCTAAAAGTTTCAAAAGGATTTTTTGGTATGTTTTTCAGAGTTTCTTCTTGAATCAGTGATAAGGACAGAAAATTCACCTGTTGCTGTTATGTATGAGATGTCTTTAGGTGACCAACTGCCCTGGTTTTTCTGGGCCTGAGGGGGATGCCCAGGAAGCAAGATTTTCAATACTAAACCCTGTAAAACCGTGGGCAAACCAGCACGATTGGGGATCAAAAATGCTGGAAATTTAACATCCCTGGAGAGATTAATCGGAGATGGTAACTGGTGGATAAGCTGTTTTCCTGCTTCCATTCCAAACTGTCCTGAAACAGACTCCAAAGATGGTCCTGCAAGATGCAGCAATCAGCTATATTTGATACCAAGCCCAGATCAGTTCAGTAACTCACTCCCTCATACTTGCTTGCACTATTTCCCTGCTCTTCTCTCCTTTCCTTTATTCCAGCATCCTGGATTTTCACACCCAAGTAAAATATTGCCCTACAAGTTTTACCTCAGGTTCTGTTTCCTAGGGAACCCAGGCTTAGAGGCAACCCAAACACGGCCTCAACAATTATTAGTTCTAGGAGTAAAAATATTGTACAGAAATGTAAAACATAATCATAGTTTACTATATAGCTTTCCTCTAATTAATGTTTATATATTTGTGATATTTGAACATATGGAATAGTGACCTAACTGAAAGTGTGATGGAACTCTTTTGTGAGAATGAGAGATTGAGAAGGGTGAATGTGTGCGGTTGGATAGGGTGAGAAAAATTTAAACTCTTAACTTCCCTAGTGGAAAATAAATAGGAATATAAGACATTTATTGAAGATACAGACATAAAAATGAAAGGAATTGACTAGAATAATTTAAAGTATTTGCCTCTGGGGAAGGAGAAATGGGTATAGGGGGAGCAGAGACCATTTTTTTTTGTTTTAATAAAGATTAATTCTTGAAACTAAATTTATTTAAAAGTTCTTTTAAAATTTTTATTAAATAAAATTTACAACTACTTTTAAATATTCTAATTTTATACAATTTGGTGAGGTATTATTATTTGAGATCCAATAGCACCTACTATCAATTGCTTTCACGTAATTTTTTACTAACTTGGCCCCAAGACTATATTGTCTTTTGGAGTATATTTATGATATGTGTACTGTGTGTGTGTGTGTGTGTGTGTGTGTGTGTGTGTGTGTGTGCGCGCGCGCGCGCGCATGTATTTAGTCTATAGGTTAATTTAAACGTGAGAAGCTTAAAAATGTAGAAACAGCACTGGATCCTGTTTTATTCCGCTAGGTGTCAGTATAGTATCGTAAATAATTGGGTGAACAATTACTAAATCATTGCTTATTCATAAACATATTTTTGTTTATCTTTCCTAGGATAACGATGGGAAATTTAGATTTAATAATGTAATCAGCTCATGTATTATAATGATTATTGTCTACCCAAATATTCATTTCTATTTTACCTATTCAAATTAATATCTGCTGCTTAAATTAGTTAAGCTTGGGTGCTAATCTACATCGAGAGAAAAGAAAAAGAGTCACACACAGGAATGACATTAATGAGAATGTTTCCTGCATCTGTATTTTGAGTTTTCAGTCAGCGGCTTATTTCTTCAATAGGTTATGAAAGACATTTGGCTAATAGAGAAGATCAAAAGCACATTTCCCCCTCTGTTATCTAGTTTATAAATATGCTTTAAAGGATATGAGCAATAATTGACTAGCTCAGTGTCATACCAACTGACAAGCTTTTTTGTCAAGAAGAGGTGTTGGGTAATTCATAAGTTAGATATTTTTAAGTTATTTTTTTCCCCTCTGCTACCCAATGTAGTATCACGTGGGCTTTGCCTTTGTGTTGACTTGACCTTGACTCATCTGAACATCAGCTTCATCTTACATTAAATAGTGAAAATGTGTCTTAGGTCATATCTTTATAGGCCAAAAATAGCTAAATATTTGTGAGTTATTTAACACTGAGTTCTGTTTTCCTTAGTATGCAAAAATTTTGTCATTTTGCACAATACAACTGTTACTACATTTTAAAGGAAAAATGACATGATGAAGTATTTGTCATATAACAATACATAACAATTTATTAAAGTGTGCTGTCTTGGGCACCTGTTTTGAATGTGGTCAAAATTTTAATAAGTTTTCAGCCACAGGGGGTAGGAGATTCTTAATGGCAATGTATTCTGATTTTAAATGAAGTATTATAAATCTCTCATTAATTAGTTAATTTATGTTTATAATCTTGTAATTTTACTTTGGAAAATTCCCTCAGAATTCATAGGAAATTCCACTCCTCTATGCTATTCTTCATATCAAAAGACTTATTTTCACTCACAATATTAATTACATAATGAAAAGCCAATATTAAATAATATAAAATATAGAAATTTAGTGATATTAAATTATTCCATACTATAGGGAAAACGTATAGACAAATGTTAGCTAAACTGATGTCCCTGAAAGCCTTTTTTTTTGCAAACAATCTTTTAAAAATTTAGATTGAAGAAATTTTATGTTACAACTCTAAAATGGGGGATTAATATACACACATATCTAAAAATACAAGAAATAGTCTAGCTTTATCTTCTATTCATTATTATTACAACAGTATCTGCAACATAATAGATGTGCAATAACTATTTGTTAAAAGGATAAGTAAATAGAGAAGATACATATGTTAAGAGGATTGATTAATAAGACTTGATCTCTTATGAAAGCAGAAGGTTGACAAATTGAGAGATATTCTTGGAGTTTTCTGATTCAGAAGGCTTGATGGTAGCTTTCATTAACATTTGATACTCCAGGAAGAGGCACAAGTTTCACAGGAAAGATAAGTTCAGATTTTGCTATTTTAAGGCAATGTAAGCAGACGACAAAGTAAAGCTTTCTTACAAGGATTAGCTGTAAAGCACATGTATTAAGTGGGAACGTTTGAGCTGAAGATACAAAGGTTATGATGCAGGAAGAGTCAGAGAAGTGGATTACAATATCTGGCAGAAGTGTTCAATGAGTAGAGAAAAGGGCCAATGGCAGAAACCTTGCAGAACAACATTATAGGATTGGCAGTAAAAGCGGGTCTTGGAAAGCAGGCTGGAAAGGAAGGAATAAAACGGCAGAAATAGAGAGTAGTGAATATCAAGAAAAATGGAGCAGTGATCAGGGTCAAATGCTGTAAAAAATCCAGCCATTTGAGCAATAAAAGAAGTTTATAGATTTATAAATTAGGAAATAGTGACTCACATGAGCTGGTTCAGTGGAATTATGAGAATGATACTGTTTACAGTATGATTGAGGAATAAGTAGGAGGTAAGAAAGTGAAGAGTGATTATAGACTATAGATTATATTTTGATGGAATACAGATATTCAAAGAAAGGGAGAAAGAGAATGTGGCACTCAATATTTGTTGAAGCCACTGACCCAAAGGTGGAATTTTATGGGACAGTAGATCTGCAGTCTTCAAACTGAAGTATTTGTAGTTCTTGAAGTCCACAAAGACATTACAAAGTACATGAGCTTGGAACAATTTTAAAAAGAGTCAATGTCCAGATCCTCAACTCCAATATTCACTTTTTCTAACATTAATTGGCCTGAGAACTTTGGTTAAAACATCATACTTCTCTTCTTTCCCCACTTTTCTTTTGCAACTGTACTCTCACTTTAGAAAACAAAATCATATCTCACATCTAATCTGGTATTCATCACCCCAGAGTGTGAAAAATCACTGGGATACCAAATAAAAAACAATTTTGTATTGATGACAAGAAAGTGACTGTCTCTAATGGCTCAGAAACAAATCCTTCTAAAGGCATTTGAAAAACAAAGGCATTTGAAACCCCTTGATGTTTCTAATTCTTTGCTTTCAAAATAATTGAAGGAGCTGATACATCAGTAAAATATAGTTTTTCATAATAGAGCAATATGTGATTTTTGGCATATAACTTGAAAAAGCAGTTCAAATAGTTGAGTTATATTGCAAATATCAAAACTTCCATTCCTATCTGTTCAATCCCACATGGTTATGTGAACAATTTTGCTCTGTGTTCATAAAAACAACAACAAAGAAGGAATTAAGTCTATGTTAACACTATCTTCTACCATGGGTAATGTTTATTAATTGTTACATACACTAATTTAAAAATGGAACAAAACAATGAAAAAGTGTTCCCGTGGGTTCAAAGGAAAGTGTTGAGAAAGAGAAGAGCATTGGCAGTTTAGTGGTGAAAAGGTGTTGAGCAGTATGAGGATGAGAGCATATGAAAGAAAAGGTCACTAAGGGGCCTGAATTTTTTGCTGGACTGAATAAACAGAAACAGAATGGGATTAATGTCTCCAGGTTTGAAGGGTCTAAGTAGAGGCAGGCAGAAGTCTCAGGTGATGTCTGCTGTTCATGAGGCCAAATCTCTGTGATCAATTTTTCCTCCTCATTTGTGACTTTGAGAAAAGCATTAGAGACAATGACTGTGATTAGATAAACCCTGAAGAGAACCCACCCATCATGTGGTGTGAGGAGATTCAATACATCTAAGAAGACTCACTTATGGAATAAGAGCTTGACTTTTTTTCTTCAATGTAGTATTCTCAATGCTTAGAATCCTGCCCGGCATAACGTGCTCAAATATTTACTCCTGAATGAATTGGCAGTGGTTGGGGATAGCTAAGACTCCTGAGTCCTCACTTAGTGGAACTAATTTGAGTTGTCAATTTTAATGAAGCCTATTTAAATTTATATATTATTTATTCATTCCATATACAGTGGAAGAAAAATAGGTTCCAATTATATATTTATATTTATAAAATTCAGTTTAAAGTTCTCTTCCAAATAAATCTCATATCTTTTTTATTAGCTAAAAGAAAGGATAAAAATACTACATATTACCAAAAAACGTATAATTCAAATTATAGCATTATTAAATTACATCCATATACCATAACTAAATTATTTGTTTATGGCAATATATATTAAAGTAGAGTATTTGTGTGTTTGGAAGATAGTAGAGAATGGGCTAAAACTATTCAGACATGGAGTCATAGAGTTGAAAATGTCACAGATTCAGCTTTAATAAGCTAGAATGATCATGTAAAATAAGAAGACTAGCAATAATTTCCAAATGACATTCTTGGGAACATGGGCTGACTTTGAAGTTGAGAAATATTTTTAGGTCAAAAGTCTTGATATTTCTGTCAATTAAAATGACTATAATTAACAGTTTTAGTCAAGAGTTATTTAACTGCAGATTACAGAAACTAAACTTTAATTAGTTTTAACCAGAAGTGGGAATTTTTTGGCCTATAAAAGTGGGAAGCCCCAGATACATGTAGCTTTAGAACAGCTGAATGCAGGAGCTTAAATAATATCATCAATATCTCCTCCTACCCCTCCCTTTCTCTCCACTCTTGGAATTGTTTCCTTATGTGTTGCATTTATTTTTAGGGAGATTTCCCCCATTTGGTGGCTAAGGGAGCCTCAAAAATCCAAGCTTGGTTGGTACTTAGTGCCTTTAATCTCTGAAGGAGAAGATGGATCTTTGTAGTAATAGTTTTAACAAAAATGTTGGGAGGGCTTTTATGGTCCTTCCATGGGTCATGTATCCAATCATGAAACATTCATGATGGTCAGCACAGTGCAATATTCTGAGTGATCAGATCTGGATTCTTTGTATCCCTGTCAAAAAACCTTCACTACCTGAATCACATGGATTGGAAATTCCCCTACATAGATTTTTGGCAGATAAAATAACATGACCTCTAAACATTTTGACATATTGTAATTGGACTGATTAACTATATTATAAAAATTGATGCAACAAATAGGATAAGTACTTGTAACAAAGAACATTAAATATATAGAGACTCAGACAAGACTGTCTAAGAACATTCCAGAGGTAAGCAGTTCGAAGAATATAGGTGGTTTATCTTTTTAAAGTCAATCAAAATTTGAGATTCCATCTATTTTGTTGTTTCCTATTCCGTAGTGCTGAAGCTAGCTCCTTGGCAGCAGCCTATAGGACATGGAGGAAGAAGGAAAAAGATAAGAAGCAATTTCTGTTTAAGGAAGTGATCCAGAACTGGCACACATTACTTCTGTTCATATTCCATTGGCCAGAACATAGTCATATGACCATTCCTGATGGCAAGGGAGGCTGGGAAATATGGCATCTAGCTGGGCCATCATTTGTTGAGCTTAAATTCAGGGGAATTCTATTACTAAAAGAATTCAGGTGAGACTGTATAATAGGGAAATTAGTTGCCACTGCAACACTTCTTTTAACTTTTAGATGTACTGAATTAAATAAGACTAAATTTTAAAAATTACTTTTACTATACCATATGATTTCACTTATATTAGGAATCTAAGGAACAAAAAGAACAAACTAATCAAAAACAGACTCACAAACATAGAGGACAATCTGGTGATGGTCAGAGAGAAGGGGGGTTTGGAGGCTAGGAGAAAGGGGTGAAGGGTTAAAGAAGTGCAAATTAATAGCTGATAGATGGTCATGAGGGTGGGGAGTACGGCAGAGAATGTAGTCAGCAGTAATGTAATGACTATGTGTAGAGTCAGAGGACAGATAGAGTAATCAGGGGAATCGTTTCATAAATGTCTAACCAATGTACTGTATACTTGAAACTAACAATAAAATAAAATTTAAAAATAAAAATAAAAATTACCTTTACTATGGGAAATGTTGCTAAAATGTGTCTTTATTTATATGGGAAAATGAGAAAGGGAATTTCTGCTTCTGTGTTAAAAGAAAAAGAACAGTGTAAGTGTTTAGTCTATTTTAAAATCCTTCACAAATGGTGGTACTATTGAAGAATGATTTAATTTTTGATATTACTATGCAAATATTAGAAATATTAATGCATTTTTTTATTTTTAAAAGAATGGATACGGATGCTCTCAAAAGGATTATAAATATTTTAGTTTTGAACTTTATATTTATGTTTGGTCAGTACATCTATATTTTTGAAAACATGGAATTTACTATCTTGATTTGTAGAGAATCAAATTGCTGTCATATCTACTCTAAAAGAGTAGATTAAAAATTCAAGTCAAATAAAATTGCAAGGTTGCATCTCTTTCTAATACTAAAAACTCACTGAGTTGGAAAGTATAAATTAGTACAAACACCCACATGCCAAAAAAAAAGATGCCTGGCTTGGATTTCATCCAGGAAGACATCTGTTTGCCTGGAACTAATAATAGTACAATCCTAATGATGTGCCAAACACGTTATTTTAATAGAAATGCTTTGTTTTGAGAGGTTAAGTTTGGTTACTCAGCAGAACTGCTGTGTTTATAAGGGTATTATGTTTGATTCTTCAACTAGGAAACAATATCCCACTGAAGACAAGCCTGGGAAACTTGGTGGGAGCTGCTGCACATCTTAAAACTAAACTAAGAGAAGTACGCTTGATCTCTAAATGACCTCTGAAGATGAACCACGTTAAGAGAATAGATACAAAGTAGTAGCAGATCACAATTCAAATTTTAGAATGGATACCACAGATCATCCATTGTTTCAAAAAGTGCAAATGTTCATTCAAATGCCTATCAACTGTTTCTCAAAATTTACTCAAAATAAATATTCTATTTGGTTTATTTTTGTTCCACTATTTGTAACTCCAATTTTTCTTCTAAAAAATCAAAACATTTGGATAAAATTAAGAAGAAATTTCAAATATTTAAATATCGGTCTATAAAACTTTAAACATCTGGATTTTTAAAATCAGAAATGATTAAATTTATTAGATTTTATTCAAACTCCCTATTGTGTATATTTAGTATGTTAGTAACTGTGTAAATATACCACAGCCATGTGAATTAAACCAATAATGTAGGGGATGTCATTTATAAGCCTTTTAGGCCTGTTGCCTGGTTTTAGTGACTGCTCTGTTCATTTATCATTGTGTTGACACTGTTTTTATTTAAGGATTAGGCCAATGGCTAATACTCATTTAGAAATATGTCTAGAATTTTATCCAATATAATTTTGGTTGTTAGTTCAGAAGCATTGTTTACATTAAACATGAGAAACTATAGTGTCTCTTTTAACAAGACTAAGTTCTGGGGTTTAACTAGTGTAAGAAAATATTTAATATTTTATAGTTTACTTTCTTGAACTAGGGTATTAAATATATAATCGAAGAAGTATAAAGAGGCTAACATCTTAAAATTGAAATAAAGTTTTCCATGTAAGAAATTTCTATATAAAGAAATTTTATAAGATTAACATGTTCTAAATGTTTTTATTCTGAAATGTGACTGCTATTAGGTGTAATTGATCATCATATTTTTATGTTAATTAGCCATCTTTGATTCTGAATGCTGTGTACAGAGAGTGTACAGATGAGCATTTTCTGGCCAAAGCTGGCTCCCGATTTTGTTGCTCACCATGAGCAACATATTTTGGCCAAAACAAATGCTATGATTTTACCAGGAACTTTCTGGTATATCTGGATTTTTCCCCATAATTAATTTGTCTCTACTGAAGTGATTTTCCAGGCCTAGATTACTTTTGGAGTATAGTATTAAACAAAATGGATTTTATTTTAGATGTCCATATGGAGTTTCAGAATATGCTAAGGGTCTCAAGAAGAAATAGTAATAGAGGAAGTTATAATAAACATTGTTAACAATCTTCACAAGAGAAATTTATTTTGTTTGTTTATTCAGATACAATTTACACACCGTAAAAGTAACCCTTTTTAAGTACACAATTCCATGAATTTTGACAAATTTAAGCTGTAGTTTAACTATCACCACTATCAAGACAGAGAACATTTCTATTATCTGAAAGATCTCTTTCATGTCTCTTTATAGTCAATCTCCTTCCCTTATCTCCAGACCCTGAAAACCACTGATCTGAGTTCTGTCCCTACAATTTTGCTGTTTTAAGATTGTCATAAATTGAATCATATGGCATGTAGCCTTTTGAATCTGGCTTTTTTCTTAGCATACTGCTTTTGAGATTCATTCATATTGTTGCATGTCAGTAGTTTATTCCTTTTTTTTCTTTCTTACTGACTCACCCCTTTTTAATGATAATGAAACCCCTAATTTATTTGTGTAGACTCAAAAGTGGTCTGAGCCAAACATGGCAATCACATTTTCCTTAGCCAAGTAGTCCCTTTCCTATAATCCTTTGCACCTAGGAATGGCCATGTAACTATTCAGACAAATAAGAGGTAAGGAGAAATCTGTTGGAGAATGAATAGAAATATTTTTCTCTCTCTCATAAAAAGAAAGAAGGAACACAAGTTTATCATACTCTAGTCCCACTGGTTGCTTCCACTCTCTTCCAGATTCTTGTCTTTAGACAAATGATATTTGGAGTTATGGCAGCCATCTTACAAACATGGAGGAAAGGCCAAGAGAACTGTAGATAGAGATAAAGTCCTAGAAACTTATCATTAGCTTGTCAACAAATCTTGAAAAGTGCTCACCTTCAGAATACTTATTATGTAAGATAATTGAATGTGTTTGCTATTTAAGTCATTTTATTACATTATTTGCAGTCCATGGGATTCCTTGCTGAGAAAGCATCATCTAGTGTAGAGGCCAGTTCAAGTTGGAATTGGGACTCACAGTTTTAGAATTCTGACTACAGTGGAAAATTCCACTATTATTTTCTACAGTAACTTCTTTTTGTACAAGTAATAAATTGGCACCTAAATATTTTCCTGAGGAATTCCAACCTATCAGTTATGTCAATGATTAACATTCTATACTTTCGTGATTTGCCTTGAGATCATTTACTAGGCTTGCTCCAATACATTCTGGACTAGTTTCAGAACTATAAAAATAGTTCTGAAAAATATGTTTTTCAGTAAAAACTGTACTATCTACTGATTAGAGTATTGTAATTCTCTTCTAGAGTCAAATTTAAGTATAATTTTCAGATTATTTTTTAAAAAGGAAGCAATAATTAACCAGACTATTTAATGAGTCTCAATAGGAATGTACTGCCCATATTGCCCATTATTGTAATCTCATAATGGTTAAGATAGAATTTCTCAACTGATATATTTTATTATTTTAGGCATATATAATCTTACAATAAAGTCTAGAATACATCATTTACTTTGGAGAATTGAAGGAATGTAAATTAATACCTTAAAACAAAATAGAAAATAAATGAAAATTATTTCTCTAGGTAGACCCACATTTTAATCTAGGATCTGTCAGATATATGCTGTTATTTCTTACTATTAAGTATTTGGCTCAAAATTATTGCAAACCAAGATCTTTGTAATTTTGTGGACACTGAACAAGAAATCCTGTGCTTAAAAAAAAAAAAAGAATTGTTCTCTCAGCCATTAATGTAGGGATGAGCCCACTTGGAATAGCATGAGAGGGCAATTGGCCCTACAGAAATATTGGGATAAGATAATATAAAACTATAGAATGTTTTTGTTAATAAAACATTTCTATACTAATAATTTAGAAGGAAGATAATTTTAGATTTATGTCTATTTTATATAAAACTCTTTTGCAAAGAGGGCCAAAGTTTTTTGACTGAAGGAAGTGGCCATATGCAGTTACAACCTAAAATTGTAAACTCAAAAGATGTTAGAAATGAATTATTCTTATATATATATATATGCTATTCCATAAATTTTAGTGTGGATAATAAGAAAGTAGGTTGAGTTTGGGATTAAATAATAAACTCAATATGTCTTTATCACTACTTCATAAAATAGTTCTATAAATGTTAATAGATAATAGATCTGTAAATATGATTTTATTAGTCCTTCAACCTGCCTATGGGACAACTACTTTCTTTTTTTCCAGTATGTATGAAATGCTCATTTGTGAAAGTACTTACGCAAATCTTTATCCATTTAATGTAAATAAGACTACTAGATTACTGGAGAAATGTAGCAAATTTATGTTATTTGGATTATCTAAAGGATCTTTTTTGAATTTGCCTTGAACTTTCTTAGCGTTGTAACTCGTAGAACAAAAGAGGTTTCAGAAGTTGTTTATTTTAGTGTTTCAAATGCCCTGATTTATCGACTGCTATGTAAATACTTTTTTGAGTTGGAGGAAAAGGCGTGAAGTTACAGAGAAAGTAACAGGAATTGCTCATAATCTATTGTTCATCTCATCTGTGGGATAGTCCATAGAAGAGTGTTGTGCCTGTGAGCTGCCATCTGCCATGGTTGCATGGAGAGAGAGTTCGAGAAACACCGATCTATACAAATTATGTTATATAATTGATAAAAACAGTGATCAGAGATGTGAAATAACTTGCTTGGCATAAAATAGCTATTTTGAAGCATAGGATAGAGGAAAAAGGTCTCGAATGCAAATTAGTACACTTTGTATCTAGTCATATGTATGTCACCAATTTGTTGAAAACAGTAGAAAAATGACTGTAACTGTGACCAGTAACTTAACAAAAGTACATAGTTTATAGAGTTTCTGAGACATTTCCATTGCTTGTGTAAATTTAGCATGCTCACTTCTCCTAGACAGGGCTACCCTTTATGTCTCAAAATTCTAGCTGTGGGCAACAACTATTTAAACCATGGAGGACAGTTGACCCAATATTAGCCATATCACTGTTTGTGTAGCATGGCTTAAATTGGATGATGATGATGAACCAACTGGGGAGAAGGACCAGATGGTGGTGACTGTAGTGTCTGGCAGCAGCTATGTTGAGCCCATGTGATTCAGTGTAGACAAAGAAGGACCAGAGATAAAAAGATGATAGCTATACACATGGAGAACGTACTACATAATATAAATATCATTCTAAGAAATTTACATCTCAAATGTCATCATAATTTTATTAGAAAGGTACTTTTTGTTCCTACTTTTTTGATGGGGAAAATAAGAATTAGATATATATTAAGTATTTTATCCAAAGTTGTATAGCTAGCAAATGGTGAAACAAGGGCCCACATTGCTAAGCAGTGAGAGAAGCAGAGATCTGGAACACAATCTGATATTCAAGAAGTTTTCTAGGTCTGGTTTTCCATAATGGGTGTTTCTCATGGTTTGGGGTTCTGTGAGATTCACTGTGTACCTTCATCTTCACCTTTTTACGTGAGCTATGTTTGTTCCTCACACACAAGAAAGCCTTTACTAAATATGTGGAAATCAGGACCTGAGAGTCAAGACTGCAGGGAGGTTTACCAACAGGTTATTGAAGCTATTTATACAGCATGCAAAAGTATAAGACAAGGTAGAATTTTAACAAAGTTATCTCTATCTGAAGGTAAGAGATATGAATTACAGAAAAAGTGCAAATATGGATAGAATAGGATAAATAAGTAATCTGATCATGTTGTAAATCTATAAATTCTGAGAATAAACATATGCCAGATTTGGGGTCAGAATTTTAAACTCTTCTGGAATCCAAGAACTGGGAGTGTAGTGATGTGTCATTTGTAAGGGGTTTCCAATGAAAAAGGGCTGTACTATCACTAGCACTAGAAGATGGTCAAAATACATTGAGCACTATACATTACATGACAAATAGAATTATCTTATTCTACATAATTATTTTTAATAAAAAAATGAACCAATTGGTACAAATGCTATTCTAATGATTATTCTTTGAATTACATTTTTGGATTGTAACCATATCATCAAGCCAAGTGACTTATGTGTCACACATTTTTTTTACCCTTAACAAATTTTTAAGTGCATAGTACATTCTTGATCACTATACTAAGCAGAATGTTGTATAGAAGATCTCTAGAACTTTTCCTCTTGCATGACTAAAACTCTATACCCATTGAACAGCAACTCCACATTTCTCCAGCTCCCCAACCCCTCCTCAGCAACCACCATTCTACTTTCTGCTCTATCTATCTCATGTAAGTAGAACCATGCAGTATCTGTGATTGGCTTAATTAACTTAGACTAAGTCTCAAGATTCATCCATGTGGTAGCATATGATAGAATTTCTTCTTTTTATGGCTGAATAATATTTCATTGTATGTATATACCATATTTTCTTTACAGATTCATCTGCTGATAGACAGATTGTTTCCACCACTTAGCTATTGTGAACAATGCTGTATTGAAAATGAAAGTACAGATATCTCTTTGCAATCCTGATTTCAATTATTTTGCATAAATACTCAAAAGTAGGATTGCTGGATATATGGTAGTTCTATTTTTAAATTTTTGAGGGACTACCATATTGTCCTCCATAATGGCTATACCATTTTACATTTCCACCAATAGTGCACAAGTGTTTCAGTATCTCCACATCCTCATTAACACTTATTCCTTTCTTCCTTTTCTTTTTTCTTTTCTTTTCTGTTCTTTTTTTTTCTGATTATAGCCATTCCAGTGTGAAGTGATATCTCACTATGGTTTTTATTTGCGATTCCCTGGCGGGCAGTGATATTGAGCACCTTTTTATACACCTGTTGGACATTTGTATGTCTTCTTGGGAGAAATATCTATTGAAGCCTTTTGCCCGTTTAAAAAATTGAGTTATTTATTTATTTTTTGCTATTGAGTTGTAGGAGTTCCTTATATAGTTATCAGATAGATGGTTTGCAAACATTTTCTTCAATTTCATAGGTTGCCATTTCACTTTGTTGATTGTTTTCTTCACTGTGCAGAGCTTTTTATTTTGGCATAATCCTACTTGCCTATTCTTGCTTTTGTTGCCTATGCTTTTGGTGTCATATTCAAGAAATCATTGCCAAGGTGTTCATGAAGGCATTCCTCTATGTTTTCTTCTAGGAATTTTGCCATTTAGGCTGTATGTTTAAGTCTTTAATTTATCTGGGGTTGATGTGGCATAAGACAAGGGTCCAATTTCATTCTTATGTATATGGATATCCAGTTTTCTCAACATCATTTGTTGAAGACTCTATCTTTTCATCATTATGCAGTCTTGGAAACATACTGATGATCAGTTGACTGTATATGCATGGGTTTATTTGTATGCTTTCTATTTTGTCCCACTTATCTTTTGTCTGTCTTTATGCCGATATCATGCTGTTTTGATGACTTTAGCTTTGTAATATATTTTGAAATCAGTGGCTTTGTTCTTCTTTCTCAAAATTATTTTGGTTCTTTGGGGTCCTTTGTAGTTCCATATAAATTTAAGAATTTTTTTTCTACTTCTGTATAAATGCCATTGGAATTTTGACAGGGATTGCATTGATTTCATAGATCGCTTTGAGTACTATGGACATTTTAACAATGTTCTGTCTTCCAATCCATAAACATGGGATGTCTTTTTATTTATTTATGTCTCCTTTAATTTCTTTCAGCAAAGTTTTATAATTTTCACTATGTAAGTCTTTTGCCTTCTTGGTTAAGTTTATTCCTCAGTTTTTATTCTTTTTGATAGTAGCATAAATAGAATTGTTTTCTTAACTTCCTTTCCAATTGCTTGTGGTTAGTGTATAGAAACAAATGATTTTCTTATGTTAATTTTGTAGCTTGCCACTTCACTGAATTTGTTTATTAGGTTTAACAGTTTTCATGTGTATGTGATACTGAAGATGGAAATGAGGCAAGGAGGTTTGAATGTATGACCATCAACATTCTGACCAATAAAATCTCCTGAGACACTGAATAAACAGGAAGAAACCTATTGCAACTTAAATGTAAGTAAAATTATATGTTTGTATTATGTAAACTAGTTTATAAAACTTTGCATTAGTTCTTACCTTTTAAAACACTTACTGGATTTTAGACTCAATTTCCAATAATCATAGTGAGTACATTTTTTTTGGCAAAGACCATTTGCCATAGTAATTTTAAGAGGATAATTTATTGCCTGTTATGCTTTTCTTGCTACTTTCTTTAGTTTATCTTGGTATGGTTTCATTGTCTCGAAGGACTGAAATTTGCAGAAGTGATTTTCTATTGCCATAACAAAAAAGATTAGCAGTGACAGTTTTCTAAAATATATGTTTCCTACCAAAGGCGGCCTTCTCAGCCCATTTCCTTTAATGATATCTGGGGAGGATCTGATAAGCTTTATTCTACTTTACACAGGTTAAAGGGCATTGTCTTCCCTTTCACTCCAGTTGCCAACAACAAAGCCAGGCATATGTTATCACCATCACACAGGAAGCTGTGGCTTGCTTGTGTTAAACAGAGCACAAATACAGGAAAAGTGTCAGGCAGGTTAAAAGCTGGTAGAGCTGTGCTAAGTGAATATTATGCTAATAATATTACAGACAGATCTAGAGATATGTGATTAGATTTAAGCATAAAGTACCCAGAATCCTTAAACATTTAAAAAACTGTATAAAAAGCAGCCATTTTATCTTTATCTTTTTGGAATGATGACCCCATTTTTTATAAATAGGCAGATAACAGATTAAAAAGTTATGTCAAGAAAAACACAGTTTCTCAAAACATACAATTAAAAATTTTCTTAACTTAAAAATTGTTCCCCTCTGTTTTATTTAATAAAAATTCCACTGCATTCTCTTATTTCAAAAGAGAAGAGGATTTCTATTTTGTGGCTAAAGTTTTGTCATGAATAAAAGATTCGTGCCTTTTGGAAACTAAAGAACTCATTTCATTTAGGGATTTTATATTGCATATTTAAATTAGGATATACATCTGGTTTTCAAGAGTTACCTGAGTAATGGCAGATATAATATAGAGATATTTTTATGTGTCAATGTAGTTTTATGGTGAATTTATTTAAAGAGTGATTTGAAGAGCTTTACACAATGATTTCTAAGTCTCTCTTTTAAAAAAGATTAAAAACAAAATGAATTATGAAAACATCTGAAGAAGAGAAACAAAAATCATACTATATAGTCTTCTAGTTTGACATAGCCCCTGTTAACATTTTGATTCATTTTCTCTCCATGTATATTTTTCAATATATTTTCAGATTGCAGTCAAATGTGTAAACACGCAGATATACAAATCTATATATATTTACAATGTTGAATGTTACTTTTTAACATTAATGTTATCTCATATACATTTTCATGAATTTTTATTGTATTCTTCATAATCTTCATTTTTAATGGCAGCATAAGGTTTCATTGATTAAACAATCCATAATTTATTTATTCAGTGAACGACTGTATGGGATGTACAAATATCTTTCTTTATAGAATTCTTTCAAATCTTCTGGATACCTTAGGAACAGAGTCTCCCTATATCTTGTATCTTTTTATGGTCATGATCAGACCCACATCATGTGGACCTGTTGCAGTGTGCATGTCCTGAGCATAAAGTAACTAAATATTAAATTATTAAGTTAACTGTTTTCAGGAGATAGTTAATAGTATTGCATAGGAAGTGTCATAATTTTGTATAAATACAGAAGCCATTTCCAGTTTGGATTCAGGCAGGAAGAGGTTGTAGACTGTTAAAGAGGCTTAAAATATCTATCATACAGGCATTAGTTAGAACAGAATAATGCTGGTCCTCAGCCAAAATGCAGACAAAAAAAGGCCTCATATTTGAGACAATACCAGGGTTAATAAGTAAAAATAGTACCAAAAAACAGTGTCTTAAAGTGCATTTTCCTGTCTTGTTGTGTTACAAAACATACTAGAGCCATATGTGATAGCTATATAAGTATTTGTATTGGTAAAACTATGCCATTTGTGCATTTTTCCTCTGAAGACCCCAGGATAATTCTAATAGTCATACACTGATTAAGTGTCTTCTCTGACAATTGCTCATGAAGTCCCAAACACAAAAGTCCTAATGCATACCATGTTTTAACAGAGAGTGCTTGTTATCACGCCCTCTGACACTAGAGGGAATTTTATTATTGCTTTACACTTTTCTTCCTAATTATTATTTTTTTCTCTCCTCATTCCACCAACTCTTTCCATTTAAAGAAGATTTGACAACTGGATTTTAAACAAATAAATATACTGAAGCTATTCAGTATCTTTTTCCATAGAGTATATGATATGGAATAAAGGATTATTTTTATCTTCATGAAAAAAATGTTTTTAAAAATTCTATTTATATTTCTTTCTGCTGATCTTATCAGGTTTTTACTATTAAAGAATTCCATTTTTATTATTTATGGCCATGTTTTCAAATAGTTTACTATTGAATAAGTATACTTAATGTTTTTCTCATAAGAATTTTTTTTTGTGAAAAACCACAATATCATGAAAAGAGAAGTCTACTGCCACAGCTTGAAAATCACATGGAAATATCAAAAGAAAGACAGAATATTATTTAACTAGTTTAGTTTGGTGTTGGGCTGATGCTGGATACAACAAAGAGAAAAAAGTCTTTCTCTGCTGTAGTCCAGATGTTACAAGGCTGTTGAACTTGGATCTAACTGACCCAGGAGAGTCAGCTGGCTGCTAGAGTAGCCCTGCTTCTGGCTTTGTAGAGATCAAGGAAAGCCCTTTAAGCTTGTCTGAGAGCCAGATCCAGGGTGTCTCAGGCAAGCTGGGGAGCACTTTGGCAAAAATCTCCTGAATTGTGCAATCTCTGGCTCTGTTTTTTTCCTCTCAAGATCACATGCTTAAATTGGGCCATGCAGCTGTGTGTGGGTGGAGTGCCTTTACTCAGAGCTCACAGGTTTGATGGATGCCGGTCAATGGTACACTATTTCTTCCCCACCCCCACCTTGAGAAACTTTAGAAGTAATTCCTTGAAGTTAGTGAAGTTAGTTGGTAACCTTATCTGTTCACCCTAAATATTAAAACAGGTCTTGCTACTGCTGTTGCTGCTGCTGCTGTTTCTTCTTCTTCTTCTTCTTCTTCTTCTTCTTCTTCTTCTTCTTCTTCTTCTTCTTCTTCTTCTTCTTTTTCTTCTTCTCCTCCTCCTCCTCCTCCTCCTCCTTCTCCTCCTCCTCCTCCTCTTCCTCCTCCTCCTCCTTCTTCTATTTGTTTTGGCATTTTCCTTGGTAACTGTAGTTTGTAGTTGTCGGGTAGTCTGAAAAATATTTTACTTGTTTTTAAATGTAATGACAAATGTCATATCAATAGTTTTAGATCAAAGAAGAATCTCAAACTTAACTGTCGGTTTTAAGAACTCTACATTTTTGCAACGTTAAGTTTTAAAGTTAAAATTTTACAGATTCTTTATTAGAGCATTGATTATTATAATTGTAAAAAACCTCATTCTTTGTTTAACAATACATTTGAAACACTCCTAATTATACTTACCACTGACTTTCTTTGAATTATAAAGCACATATTTCAGCATACTTCAAGAAGGACTTGATCCTTAGGACAAAGTTCATTTTACAAGTTCAAAGAACAATTTGCTAGAGTAGTTATCATGGTTCTCAAGAACACTGTTCATTATTTTATGCCCTCTTGGATCCAAAGACATTATATTTAATTATTACTGAGTCTACTAACTAATCCATCCTGGTCCTCCTTTGTCATGCTCTTCATCCCCCTTTTCCTCTCCCTCCAACCTTGTCCTCCTCCTAGTTAAGGAAGAGAGTTATCAATTAGATATAAAATTCATATGCAACGATGCTATTGAATTCTCAAGGTCTTTCATCAGTAAGAGTAGAATACAGCAAAAAGAATAATAAAACACATAACGGGAACATCAATGACATTTATGAAACTACTGGAATATGATTTAATCTAACAGAATTCTAATTTTATAACTATAAGCTAAGCTTTAAATATTCAAGCAATTCATGTTGTATTAATATATTTTTTGTCACTGATAAATGGAAAAAGTCACCGCTATAATTGTATTTTCAGAGTGGTACTTAAAATTTACTTTGTTAGTGATAATATATTCTCATTTAAAACTATAGTTTAAGGTAACTTTTCATTTTTTCATGGATTTATTCATGTGAAACCAAAAGGGAAACAGATGAGTCAAGAAGATTCATCCAAACCAGTTTACTTCTTAAAAATATAATGACTATTAGTGTATGTGTATTCGTGTAATACAATTAACCAAGCACATTCACTTTCATTTATTCATTAAGCTTTTTATGAGCATTCATTAAACAAATATTTATTGACCACTTTGTAAATGCTAGGCACAGAGATGCTTCAACGAAGTAATGATATTTTGGAGGTACTCTCCTCATTTTCTCAGCTCTTTGAGATACATAAATCCTCTCTGTAACAAAGACTGATATTAGAGTTTTAAGTGATGAAAATTGATGAAATAACAGCAAAAAAAGTGCCTTTAATTTGATATGAGTTTTCCTTAAATTGATCATTTTCTTTATATTTGAAAAGTGGCAATAAAGTAGGTAAGGCAGTTATTATTATTATTACTGAAAAGAAAGAAAGTAAGCAACCTAACTTTACACCTCAAAAACTAGATAAAGAACAAACTAAGCCCAATGTTAATACAAGGAAGGAGATAAAGATCAGAGAAGACATAAATGAGACCCTAAAAAGACAATAAAGAAGAACATTTAAATAAAGAGCTGTTTTTTTTTTTTAAATAAACAAACCTTTAGCTAGACTGATCAAATAAAATTGGAAATGAAAGCAGAGGCATTACAAATAATACCACAGAAATGTAAAATGTCATGAGATTATTATAAACAATTATACACAAACAATTTGGACAACTAGGAGAAATGAATAAAGTCCTAGAAACATACAACATACTAAGACCGAATCATGAAGAAATAGAAAAGACTGAACAGACCAATTACAAGTAAGGAGATTGAATTAGTAATCGAAAACCTCCTAACAAACAAAAGCCCAGGACAGGATGGCTTCAATGGTGAATTTTATCAAACACTTAACAAAGACTTAATATCAATCCTTCTCAAACTCTTCCAAAAACTAAAGAGGAGGAAACACTTTCAAACTCATTTTAGTGAGGCCAGTATTACCCAACTACAAAAACCAGACAAAGGAAAATTACAGGCCAATATTTCTGAGGGACATTGATGCAAAAATCTCCAACAAAATATTATCAAATAGAATCCAACAATACATTAAAAGAAGTATACACCATGATCAAGTGTGATTTATTCTGGAGATGCAAGTATGGTTCAATACTTTATAATCAATCAATGTGATAGATCACTTTAAAAAACTGAAGGATAAATATCATATGGTCATCTCAATAGATATAGAAAAAGCATTTGACAAAATTTGACATTTATATATGATAAAAACTCTTAATAAGGAAGGTATAATGAGAATGTATCTCAACATCATAAAGGCCATATATGACAAGCCCACAGCCAGCATCATGCTAAATGGTTTAAAGCCGAAAAGCTTTTTTTCTAAGATCAAGACAAGATAGATGCCCACTCTTACCACTTTTATTCAACATAGTACTAGAAGTCCTAGCCAGAACAATTAGGCAAGAAAGAAAAAGAAAGAAAGAAAAGTCATCTAAATCAAAAAGAAAGAAGTAAAACTGTCACTATTTGTAGATGACATGATATTATACATAGAAAACCTTAAAGACTCCCCCCCAAAAAACTGATAGAACTAATAAATGAATTTTGTAAGTTGAAGGACACAATCAATGTCACAAACGTCCATGGGGCATTTCTATTTACTAATAATGAATTATCAGAAAGAGAAATTTAAAAAATCCCTTTTACTATCACATCAAAATAATAAAATACCTGAGAATAAATTTAACTAAGGAGGTGAAAAATCTGTATATTGAAAACTATGAATGAATGAATGACACTGATGAAACTGAAAACAATACAAATAAATGAAATGATATCCATGATTATGAATTAGAAAAATTAATATTGTGAAAATTTTCATACTACCCATACTACTCAATACAATTTCGATCAAAATTCCAATGACATTTTTCACAGAAATAGAAAAACAATCCTAAAATGTGTATGGAACCTCAAAATACCCTAAATACTCAAAGAAACCATGAGTAAGAATAACAAAGCTGGAGGCATAACACTTCCTGATTTTATGAGGCCAGTATTACCCTGTAAATTGGTACAGCTACTCACTATAGAAAACAGTATGGAGGTTTCTCAAAAAATTAAAAGTAGAACTACCATATTATTCAGCAATTCCACTTCAGGGTATATAGCCAAAGGAAATGAAAATAGGATATCAAAGAAATATATGCACTTCCTCATTTATTGTAGCATTTTCCACAACAGTTAAGATACAGAATCATCCTAAATATCTTTCAAGATTTGAATGATTAAAGAAGATGTGGGGTGTGTATATATACGTGTGTGTGTGTGCGTATATGTACATGTATATGTATATGTATATGTATATGTATATGTATATATATATATACACATTATGTGTGTGTGTATGTGTATATTCATACATACAATGGAATATTATTCAGGCATGAGAAAGAAGGAAATCCTGCTATTTGTGACAAAATGGATAGACCCTGAGGGCATTATGCTAAGTGAAATAAGTCAAACAAAGGAAGACAAACATATGATATCACTTATATATGGAATCTAACAAGCCAAACTCATAAAAACAGAGTAGAATGGTGGTTACCAGGGGCTGAGGGTGAGGAAATTGGAGATATGTTCTTTAAGGGTACAAATTAAGAATGAGTAGATAAACAAGTCCTGGGGATCTAATGCACAGCATAGTGATTATAGACAACAATACTGTATTATAACCTCAAAGTTGCTAAGAGATTGGATCTTAATTACTTTCACCACAAAAAAGAAATGATGTCTATGTGACATAACAGAAGTGTTAGCTAATGTTACGATGGTAATCATACTGCAATATATAAATGTATCAAATCAATATGTTGTACTCCTTAAACTTATATATTTTTTTTGTGAATTATATCTCCATAAAAATAAATTTAAATAAAGAAGAGGTAGGTAAAATTTAACTGTGACTTAAGGTCTATTCGAGTTTAATTACATAGTGACCTTCTGCATACTATCTTAAAAACAAGCTACTAAGGACATACCTTAGTAAGAGCATATTGAATTTCATCGTTTACTGTCGTTTACTGTCTACCAAGAGTCTCTGGCAGAACAATTTTTCATTTCACAATTCCATGATGAAATAATATGATGCTATGCAAACTTTGGCATGACTAAATCCCAGGAGATGGTGATGTTGAATAAAATTAATCTTTAGAAAATGAAAAAGGCTTGTATATATTTCTCTGACATGGGAATAAATGATCTAGTGACCAAGATTAAGAATATTTATCCAAATGAGAATACATTTTGTATGTCTAGATTGATCTCAAACAAATGGTCTCAGAAACTCATAGGTATTGATAGAAACAAATGTATGTGAGAGAATAATTCAGTCTTTAGATAATTGAAAATGAAATTCATATTAGTTTGAATGATTTTGGTAGTAAGTCATATAAATAAAATTATTCTTAAGTGAAATATTTTAAAGATATTTTTAGTATAGATCAAAATGCTAAATAAATGATTACTAAGCATAAAGAGATCTGGCTCTTTATCATTTATGTAAACTCTCTTTTAAACAAAGTGGGTGTGGTTTACACAAAAATTTCCCATAATATTCAATAATAACAGCCATCATTTATTGAGTATCCGGTCTGTACCAGTCACTATTTTTAGTCATCTGTTTAATCTTAAAAATATCCCTAATAGAAATTGCTATTCACATTTCAGAAATTAAAAGTTGAGGATCATGCAGAAAGCATAAAACTAATTAGCTATGAACTGATAATGTCCTCAGGTTTATCTGATACCAAAGCCTTTAGGGGATTTTCAGCTTAACCATTTGTGCCATTCACTCTAAACCACCTAGCATCTTTGATCGCTTTTCACTCTCACACCCTGTTTGGACACAGCTATGTGCGGGAGGGTTCCTGTTCCATATAAGGTGCTAGCCCAGATTCTGCTCTTTCTAGTTTCTCACTTTGTAAAGTTGTATAGTAATTGTACCCAAGGCCACTTCTCCTTCCTCAACTTTCTTTATCCATACAGTTGTCCAGAAAGTGGTAAGATCCCAAGCTTTATATTAATGTTTGCATGAGTGGAGGGGGTAGAGGATGAAGATGAAAGTAGAGAAATGTACATTGTCCATGGCTTCTCGTAGGTCTTATTCTTGACCTTATGACTAGACTGCAGTATTAAGTGACTCTGTGCTTGCACTGATATTAATAAAGTATCATTTGATTCTCATTCTCCTCTTGGGCCTTGTGTTGATTTCCCTGTCTTCTTTCTGCCTCTTAACCAAGGGAGGAAAAATGTTATGCAGTGCAGGGTTTGTCCATTCCTGAATATATGCCACAATACCATTAAAATATCTTAAAAACTTTGTTTCAAATATACTATATTCTCTCCCCTTTTCACCATAATTGAAATGCTTTTATTTTTTAGGAAACATATTTGTTTATTGTAAAAGCATTACTACAATAAAAAATCAATCTACAATTAAGATAGTTTCTTCTGACTTTTTCTATATAAACAAATCATAGGAGGAGAAAATCTTGATGTAAGTGTTTGGCTATAATGTTCATATGTCAATCACATTGAGACAGATACCTTGATTGAAGGAGCCTATCTATTAACTGTGTTGTATCTAATCTCTTCTTATAAAAAAAATAACTGTTTTATGGAGATTTGGAAGTATTAAGGTTGGGGAAGCCAGCTTGTTAAATTTCAAGAGGCCAAGAGGCCACACAAAGTAGAATTACAACAGTGGTGATTTCACCCTGGTGTACTTGACAGATTCAGAGACTCACTCTTGTCAGTATCTACAATAAGTCAGATGTGTTGGATGACTCACACTGACTAAACTCACAAGAGACTAAAGTATATAAATCAGAAAGCAGCATGTTAATTGATGATAAGAAATAGAAAAGCCAACATAACCCAACACTCCTGTCTTCCAGCCAAAGTGTTCTTTTCCACAAATAACCAGAAATGTACTTGGTACATGTGGAATCAGAAAAAGTGACATATTTGATCTGATGGTTTAGCAGCATTTCTACAATAGAAGTAAGTTCTACTACTCAACACTGCTTAGATGGGCTAATGTCAGCATTTATCTTTCTGGTTCTATTGCTGATATACTCCTCATGATTTATAGACTTTTTCTTTTTCTTTTTTAATACATTTACTCTAGTTAAATAATATTCCAACTTGCAGTGAATATCATAATAAAAGTTGCATTTGACCACTGCAGGGGAAGATTTGTATTGATTTAGTTCTTAACAACTATATTTACACAGTGAAAATATATTTGGTGAATTAGATGCTCCAATTATTGCAAATGATATGATATTGCAAATGATATTGCAAATGATTTGCAACTATCAAAAAATTGTGTAGAGAAGGAAAAAATTTTCACATTACGTCAGCAAACAAATGTAACATGTAGTTTAGGGAAAAAAAAGCTGACATCATCTATGTACTATAATTCAAAAGAGTATATCACTTTAAAATTTAAAGAGAAAAAGCCCTCCCAAATTATGTCAACTACATAAATATTTTGGTGTAAGATAAATCAATCTTGAACCTTAACCAAAGGAATTTATCTTCAGAAATGTCTAAAAATTTCATTGTGATAGTCTTGCTGAATGGAATGGTCCTGTAAAGGTTATATTCTAATCTAACTATGAGCAGTTGCTATTATAACACTCAAATAATATATAATGTTATATATATTTTTCTTCTTTGGACCAACTGGTGTTAACTAGAAGACTATTTTGGAACCAGGTTAAAATTGCTAAAAATTTTCTGCCTTCCTGATGCTAATCTTGACAAATGGCTTGAGGCAGGTAAACATCAGGGAAGAGGAATAGTCAGTTAATTTATAGATAATACAATAATGTGTTTCCCCCTCCTGGAAAAGTCAATAAAGTCATCTGAATTTATTTTATTATCACAGATTTAGTGTTACAGATTATTTTATTTTATATTTTATACCTAAAAACTTGAACTGTATAAATATTTTATAAATACATATAAAATACTTTTAGGTTTATTTCAGGAGTTATGTTGTATAATTTGTAAAGTGAATTGTTACTACCTGGTTGATACTTATATTTTAAATCTAAGATTAATTTAAATTAAGCATTTGACTTAAAACCTTCTCCACTCCAAGTTTTGCCATCTTCTTAAGTAACTTGGTGTCTCTGTGGATGACCCATCCAGAGCTCTGCTCAGCTCCTTGATTTACACATCTTTGTGACCTTTACTTCCACAGAACTTCAGCCAGCCATTTCCTTAGCCAAATCCTGGACCTCTTTATCCTTCATTACTTCTTACTTCTTCTCCTTTTAAATGTTAAAGTCAAACAGCCAGTTCTCACTCTCATATTCTTACAGCTCGATCGTTCTCAGCACTGGCTGCACATTAGATGTACCTGGAGAAATTTTAAAAATCCTGATGTCCAGGTTAGGCCACATCCCATATTAATTAAATCAGAATTTCTGGACTCTCTAGAGGTGCAACCCAAGAATCAATAGATCTTAAAGTCCCTCAGGTGATGCCAATATGCCACCAAGTCTGAAAACCATGGTTTTAACCCTTCCATTCAGTTACTCCATTACAGCTGTTTTTGAAAGAGTGAACCTTCAGCTGTCACCAACCCACATTTCTCCCATTTCTTGTCCCACTGACATTTTTATCATCCTCCAGCATAATATCAATCTTGGATCAACCCAATGGTCCCCTCCGTGCCTCAGTATATTGGTAGCTGAGCCTAGGTGGTGAAAATTACATCACAGGTCAGGATGTTGCCAGCACTGTTTCTTCCTTTTCAGTAGTACCTGAGCTTTCAGTGATACTAGACAAGCTTTTCTTATTCTGCTAGTCATTTTATGCCCTCATTCGCCACAATGTTTATTTAAAATATGCTTTACTTTTCTCAAACTACAAACTACCTGAATTTAAGAATTCAAACTAACTTCATTTCTCTGGAATAGCAAATGTTCTCCTTTTATCTCCCTCTGGCTAAACCTTCTTCTTTATTGTTTTATTATCATTATTATTAATTATTATTCAATTGGCAGAAATAGGAACATCACCCCTGAATCCTTCTTATGTCAAAAATCCTATGGCTTGTATATTTAAAAAAGCTGTTCACTTCGCAGTATTGTTACAGCTATAACCTTAGATCAAACAAAGAGTTACTCTCTTCTTGATTGCTGAAACAGTCTCCAATAGGTCTCCTTGCCTCCATTCTGGCCTCTTTCAAGCAGTGCTCCAGAAGATATGTCTAAATGCTGTTCAGAATGTGTCTTTCCTTTGCTTATCAGTTTATCAGCTTTATCCCTAGGATGAAGTGAAAATTTCTGAACTTAAAAGCCCTCCACAATTTGTCCTCTATTTTTCTCTGCTACCTCAAATCACACATCTCACAAAATCTCGTTGCTTACAAATCTTAAATATTTTTCCACTTTTCAGTGTTGTTCCCTCTGTCTAGAACATTCTCTCCTCCTGTTGTTTATTGGCTCAGTTTAGCATCATTTTCCCTGGCAAGCCATCTCTAACTTTGTGACTAGTGGCTTTCTACTTTCCTTCATTCTACCTTGCTCTGCTACCTCTATTAAAGCATGTATCCTATTGCTTTGGAAGTTTTTTTTTTAATAGATATGTATTCCACACTAAAGTATAAGGGCAGAACACATGACAATCAACGTTCACTATTATAAAAGGTTGTAACGTAATGCAAAATAATATATGATATGACATATGATATAATATAAAATATGTTTTGATGACAGATTAAAACATGGATAAATTCAAATGAATGTTCAAATGCTTTTAATGATGTATAACAAAGTTTGGCTTGAATGCCACAGAATTTCATAATACAATAAAATACCCAATAGAGGACCATAAATAATAATGAAAATCCTGGGACTCAACTGGAAATCAGTTTAGTGATCTTATATTTATATGTTTAGTGTTGAGAGTTTTTTCTTATTTGATGGGCTGAGCATGAGTCACAATTCACCAGTAAGATCATTAGGTATGGACAGAGAAGACAACAATCTTTTATGATGTCTGAAAATCACTTGAAAAATCTCCTGGGCCAAAAAATATGTTTTTATTTTCTAAATATAAGCAATGTAGACTTTGGAACTAGACAGATCTGGGTGTGAAACTTGGGTCAACTATGAACCATGTA
Organism: Eidolon dupreanum; assembly: GCA_028627145.1. Classification (NCBI taxonomy): domain Eukaryota; kingdom Metazoa; phylum Chordata; class Mammalia; order Chiroptera; family Pteropodidae; genus Eidolon; species Eidolon dupreanum. The sequence goes on from CM053503.1 coordinate 134,355,771, forward strand.
CTTTGGGTGAGTTACTTCTTAAGTCTTAGTTTTTACATCTATAAATTGAAGATAATTAAGCTTGTATCATGGGGATATCATGAAGGTTAAATAAGATAATATATATAAAGTATCAAATATAGTACCTGCTAAATTAGGTCCTCAAAACTTTCACTTCTTTTACAATTGTGCCTAAAATACTATATTATTTTGGGTTAAAGGATTGTATCTCCAGGAATCCCCTATTAAATGCAGCTATAGGATGTGAGGGGCAAACCTTTACATTTTAGCTTTAATTACTGTGTGTGTTTATATATATTCATCTCTGAGGTAATAGAATACTGAAAGTCAGTAATGAAAGAAATGGATAGGGTGTTTTACGAGCTTTCGACATGTATGAAGGATGATATGATAGGTATAGAATATATGACATTAACTAAGGGGAGGTTAAAGCATACATTTTGGTCCTAGGCCCCTAGAAAACTTTGGATTCTTAAAAAAAAGCTTCAACCTCCTTATATTTTAACTGAGGGCAGTTTTAAATCATGTCTCAACAGGCCGTTGAGAAACTGAAAGAAAACTGTTACACTGAGGCTCCAGGTCCCTGCACACTGGAACATTTCTGTGAGTCTAGGCCTTTTGATGTTTTCAGGAACAAGATCCTTTACTCCTGCCATCTCTCTTTGGCCATATGAAAGTACAAATATCTGGGGAAACTATTCAATAAAAATGTGTGCCTTGTCTAAAAGTGATTTCTAGTTAACTCCATCTGAAGAATTTTGTTGCCTGCTTTTTATCTTGTATTCTAGTTTTATTTATCAAGAAATGTAGACATTTAAAAATATGCATCTTGAAATAAAAAAAAAAAAAAACTTAAAATTTTGATATTGCCACATTTTGAGGTCACGATAAATTTTTCTTTTAGTGAATTCTCTTTAGATGTGTAAAGAGATAAATGAATTCTAATGAACATTTATAATCTACCAAGGTTTGGGGAATTTCATTAAAATCGCTGTTGATACTCTTATGGAGCATTTACATTTCATTTATCTGTCACAAGAGGGAGTAAGAACTCTGCTAAATATTACATATTTTCAAAATTTTCCCAAGATAAGTTGTATGAAAAGAATCCCCTGGAGCCCTAATGATAAAATAATTTTTCTTTTTCCTAATATAGGAACTCCTTTATCAGTTCTTAATTTTGAACTAAGATGACATTATATCCAAACAATAAAAGCTAACTTCACAAAAGTATTAGAATCTTTATGTTTAATAAAGGATCATTTTGCATTATGAAAAGGCTTGAATGTAACTTTTATACTATTTGATTGATATGCCTGAGTTGGCCATCGTTTTCAACATTTAAGTGATTGCAAAGCTGTTTTTTTTTTTTTTTTAAATAATGATGCAATACAATGATGAAATATGTTGCAAAAGTGGAAAATAATCATTTAGAGGAAAATCTGAAATTCCTTTCCTAGGATGTCTGTAACCTATGACAATTTGCTGTTTTCTCTTCTGATTTTATTGTTTTCTTAAGAAGCTATATGCTAATGTGCACTCAATCATTTCATGTACCTTGATATTTCACAGATTATTAGGTAGTTTTTGGAGTAAAAGTTTAAAATATTTCCTGTGGAAAGTGCAGCACTGCTGACCTTTGACAACATTCTTAAGAAATAAAAATTTATATAATCTCTTTGTCTTCAAAAGATCACATGGTTTTACATCCTTTGATAGAAGGAATATAATTTACCCTGCAAATAGCTTCTTCCTGCTTAGATATAAAAGTACCCAGGTATGCATTGCTTTATGAATATAGGACAGACATTGTGATAAACTGACGCTACAACACATTTTTTAAGATTAATATAAGCTATAGACTTTTTCCTCAATCTAAAATTCTCATAAGGAAAACATGTGGAGGGGAAGATATTTACTAATATAAATTATGTAGCTCGACATGTTAATTCATTCTTATTTTTGGTTAAATATACATATACTAAATGGCCTAGAAATTTTGTTCTTTGGAATATTGATGAAAACTATTCAATAAAAATTTAGGCTTTGGCTATATGTTATTTCTAGTTAAATCCATCTGAAGAATTTTGCTGCCTACTTTTCATATTTAAAGTTTAATTTTACAGTAGAAACTATAAACTGCAAAAGAAATACTTGTTATTGTTTTTGATGCCTTAGCTATTATACATGTCAACCAATTCCAAGCAAACTTCTGGGAATCCTGAAGAAACACAGTACTTTGCCACTCCACCCACTACTCTTAAAGTTTCCCACGGTTTTTTTTCTCTCCTCTCTCTCTTATGTGGCTGAAACTTATGAAAGTATGAATACTAAGGGTCACTTATAATAAAAATTTTAAAGAAAGGACTTGAAATATATAACCTCAGAGCTGTTAGACCACAGCTATTTTACATGGAAGAATACAAGTTAGATTTTTATTTTAATAGTACAATTCTGAAAATCTCATATTATTTAGTGAATTGCTAAATTACTAGAATTATCTTCTGGAAAAAGTTTAATCACACAAACTATACTATAGATAGAATAGAATAGCAATACAGAGTCGTTTTAGCACTTAGTCTTCTTTATATCTAAAATTTACATTATTGAATTTGTATTAATGATCGAAGGTTACAGTATATACAAAAATTTACCTAATGTAAGGCAGAAAAATTTTTTAAAGGAGAATATATGTGTAAATTCAAAATATTATTTTTAATTCAATAATGTATTTTGTTCTTCAATTACTAAAAAGATATTTGTTGAACATATGCCATTTGCTTAATCATTTTAATATTTGGTTTAAAAATAAATTTAAGATGATTTACATAAATGTAAATAATTGGAGAAAAGAAAATAATTTGAAATTAGTAGAAGAAATGAAGCAAATAGAAATAAGAAACCAAAAATAAGATGGAAACAACAATCGAGTATTTTATATAAAATAAATGCCCTGGCATTCTATATGCTTGTTATTGATAAGTATAAATTTATTTTTCATTTTATAACAGCCAATGAGAAAGAAGGAAACACAAACAAAATTTTTTATCTTTTATAAGATAAAAATAATCCAATTTTTCTAGAAAAGCACTATTTATGATATTGAGAGCAAACAGTTTTTCTCCTTTGGGTTCTCATAGAGATGATACTGCAAATTAATAAGTTATACCTTCAACAACATTTTTACAGTGAGTTACTACTTCTTTACAGTCACATGTTAAGCACTGGGGATTCAAAGATCATTTTGATGCAGTTCATGATCTCAAGGAGCCGTGATCTAGCTAAGCAGATAGACATATAAATATATAATTAAAATAATACACTAAGTTTTATGATACAGGTAAAGTCAGATTATTGCATATACAAAAAACTCTGCCAGAGAAAATGTCTTTCCTGAGGTATTAAAATATTTTTGGTCTTATTCAATAATGCACAATGGTAAAAAAGGTTTTATAGGTCATAATCTTCCCATGTTTAGTATTTAATTCCATATCCACAGGTCCTCATTGCTTCGTTCTTGAACTAGACAATCTCCTGATTGGTCTTGTTCCCTTCAAAATAGTCTCTTTATTGCTCTAGATATTCGCTGGACTGTGATTTAAATCACAGATGATCTGTGATTTAAAGTTTGTACACAAAAAATAAATTTTAAAATCCTTATTCTCTTTTTAATTTTTATATGATCAGACTACAAATAACATTCCAATAAATTATAAACAGTTTTGAGAACATAAATAATTTTAAAAGATAATCTTTGTATTTTTCCTATTTCCAGTGTCTTCTCCAGTGCCTTGTATGTAATATGTGCTCAAAAATACTTGTTAGGAAGCATTGAATAAATGAATTCATCTGGTTAAATGATGCACTGTTTCTTTAACCTTGTTAGTAGGCATGTTGAAAAAAATATCAAGATGCATTTATGCTCCTTGACTTTCTATTGATAAAAATATGTCTATTGAGTATATAGTAAAGTTCCCTTACTAATAAGTTTGGTGACTACTTAGGAAAGAAATTTCTATTAAATTTAAGCTTACTAAAAAAAATCACATATTATCTTTCATACATATGGAAACACACTATACAATCTGTCTTTTTTTTTTTTATCACTATAACATGTTTATTTGTATGCATATAGAGACTTTAAACATTATTAGCTTACTATAAAATTAAGAGACTTCAGTATGAATCCAAACAGATCAATTTAGCAGTATTCTGTGTATATCTTAATCTGTTTCTAGGTTAATTAGTGGTTAGTAACTGGAATAATTTTAGCAGAGTAGCTAAATAAAGATCACAACCAAATATTTGTTACATATTAAATATCTAATAGCAACAGTAAGGATGTATTGCCTTTATTTTCTAGCACTTTAAAATGATCTCTTTTTAAATGATATAATGACCTCATAGATAGATTGTTCAGAGAATACTGACCAAAATGGAGATGGAACACCTTTGATTCACATTTGATTGTGGTAAGTTAAAGCCTAGAGACCTATTTTTAAAGATGTTAAATTAGAATCTATACAGTTAAGTAGAATGCTGCGATTTTATGAAGAAATGGATTTTGGGAATTTAAGCCGATTTCTAACCTTAAGTGATAAATGACATTTGAATTAGAATTACTCATTCATTTATTAATTACCGACAGCTATTGGATAACTTCTGTGTTCTCAGCATGAGACAAGTGCTGGGAATAGGAATATGATTAATAATTTCAAGTCATCTTCAGTTCAATTCTAAAGACTTCTCACAGGGTATTTTGGAAGTCCAGATGAATGGAGGAGGATTTGGAAAAAGCTTCTAGGAGTAGCCAGTGTTCCAGCTACTTATTAAAGGAGGTGTGGGAGATAACCAGATAAAGAAGGGGAAGGAACCGCAGGGTGGAACAGCTTGGATTGTGTGGAGAATTAGATGCCCTTTGATCTTGCTGGACAGCACACTGCTAAATGGGGAGTGGCAGCAATGAGACCAACAGTTATTCATTTATATATCTACTTAGTCAACAGTTTATTAACTGATATTTATTATTTAGTTTACTATTAAGTGGTGCTTATTTGTCAGAAACTTTTCTGGCCTTCAAAACAAGCATCTACTATCACATTGTAATTCGTTTATTGAATTAGAATTTTGCATTAAAATCATAGGATAATATTTAGTTCATTTTCAGTGGCAAAAAGTAAAGAGAAAAATATGCTTTGTAGCTCAGGATGAGATGTGGACTTTTAAATGACGATTGCAATTTGAATCCAACTGTCTTCTGCTCCGCTGATTTTTCCAATCAAAATTTTCTGCCTTACTATCTTACAAATTGCTTATCTCCACTTGCTTTATATAATTTTTTTAAGACTATATAATCAACCTGTCATTCGTAATCCTTACATTTTGATAAGTGACATGGAACTATTTAAAAGTTCAACCCTGTTTTTAAAGACTTTAGCTTAAAACAACTGTATAGCTCTTCTAGTAGCTTATTCTTTTTATCTACAATTAACTTGTTTCCATATGAGGATTTATTTATATATTGCTCATACAATAACTTATTACTCTGTGTTTTTTCTATTATATAAAATAGTTTGAAATGTTTTGCTTTCAATGTCTGAAATTATACTGATAATCTGGTTGCAGTTACTTAATACAGTCAGGAGTTTAAATTTGAGATTTAAACTTCCATCCTCCATGTCTTCCTTCCTACCATAGAAATTTTTGTGAAAGGGATTCCTGGTGCTATTTCTGCCATTTGCTTACATATATTCTGTTCCAAGAGGGCACACCCTGCGAGTGTGGGAATAAAACTCTTCTGGGCAGAGACTCCAGCGCAGCAATTATCTTAGATGAGGCTATTGGATCACTTGATTTCTCCAGGGAGTTTGGTAATGTGGCCCAAGAACGCACCCTCTCCTGTTGCACTTCCAGCCCCACTTGTTTTTCAATGCACTATCCTAGTATAATTATCTCACCTCTTACCTCGAATAACATGAACCTTCTAATTTTGATCCATCAGTGAAATCAACTCTGGAAGGACTTTATAATAATTTTAGAGGGGAAGTTATACTTTTCAACACTGCTTGTCAGTTGAAAACTTCTAAAACTCAAAATTCAATTTGTTATTATAAGAGACTACTTTTTGACATTGCTACATTATAGAAAAGGGAAAAAGTTTGCCAACAAAAGATGAATCTGTGCTTTAACTTACGTTTTTAATTTAAATTTTTAAAATTGAACAGAATTAACTGGACATAGTTTTCATGCCAAGCAAGTATGAATACTAACTTTTTTATGGACAAATATATCATAAGCAATTCCCAATTTGTTACTTTTAGCATTAAACAAAAATGCAGAATTATCAGTGTCTTGTATTGGAGCTAAGAAGAAATATTGAATTATTAATATGACAATAAGCATAACTTCCATCTTCAGAAAGCTTACTATGTGCTAAGTAAGCTATGTACCTACATTATTTTCTTTAATCCTCAAAAATGGCAGCATTATGATAGAGAGGCAGTATAAAGTCATATTTAAGTGATGAGCTCCGAAGCCAGGCTGCTTTGAGTTTGAATTCTGGCTCTATCACTTATGAGCTGTGTGACCTTGATTTACTTAACCTCTTTGTGCTTTAGTTTCCTCATCTGTAAAGGAGGAGTTGTTGGGAGGATTAACTGAGTTATTGTATGAACAATGCCTGGGACCTAGTAAATTCCCAATAAATGTCAGCTATTATTATTTTCCTATTTTACTGATTAAATAGTTTAGTTACCTTACTATGTCCATATTCCTCTCAATTTCTGTACTTCTCTTTACATCAAAATATCTCAAAAGAATTGTATGCTCTGTGCTCACTTCTCACCCCATACGTACTGTTCAATTCTATAATCCAGCAACTCTCTACCTCACTATTCTATTGAAACTATCCTTGTCAAGGTCAGCAGCAACCAACAACTCTTCTTTGTCTTCATCAGGCAGAGGCAACATTCAGTGCACAGCACTGGGCACAAATCACCATTCCCTCTCTTTTGAAGCACTCTCCTTTTGCAGATTTCATCACATCACACTTGCCTGGGTTTTTCTCCTATGTCACTGGCTGTTCCTTTTCAGTCTCCTTCTTGGTTCTTTATCTACTGTTGGAGCTTTAGAAACTGAAATGGCTCATCACTCAGGCTTGTGCTCTCTTATCCTTTCTCTTTCCCTAGAGGACGTTGTCCTTTCTCATTGCTTTAACTACTTTTTACATGCTGCTGACTATCAAAATTTTTTCTCTACTCCAGAACATTTCCTGAGCTCTAAACATGTATTTAACTGACTTCTTTACTTGGTTATCTGTTAGACATATCCATTTAACTTGTCCAGAACTGAAATACTTTTGAAATTTACTGCATATTTGAGCTTCATCTTCTTTCATGTGATTTTGAATTTCTTTTAAGATGTCTTTTAATTTCTGTATTTTAATTTCCTCATTTACATTTATCAATCCCTTAGTGACATTCAAAATTATATTTATTTATTATTATCTAGTAATTCCCATCTTAAAATATTTGCTAGATATTATATTAGACATAGGTCATTTTCTGTCAATAAGGAAAAATAAAATTGTAATTTTTCTTGTAAATGGATAAATTATCCTGTTAGTACCTATAAGACAACTAGTGAATTTCCACCATTTATCCTCAAAAGTATATTCGGATTTTCTTTAAAGTAAGAAAACTCTTTAAAAATTTTTTTGATTCAGGTTCTTTTCTTTCAGAAATTTATTAAATGAAATCATGTGTTTATCCTATATCTAATGATAAAAGAGGTACTATTATTATTTGTATACAAATAGGATATAGTGTTCACACCCACACATACCAATTTGTAGCTTTTAAGATTTATTGCTTGGATGAATGTTATGAATTCCTAAGAAGAAAGTGGAAGCTAAGGAGACAATAGATTTCTACTTCTCTGTTCAGAAATGATTTTCTTGCTTAAATAATGTTATTTTGTGACTTTTTTTAAGTGCTAGTTTTTGGGTTAAGGCACAATTTGAATGGATTTCATGTTCCAGATCTATATTCTTACTAGATTTGGTTTTAATAATGAAAAAATCTGAAAGAAGTCTTCATAATTTATTAGTATTACTGTTTTTAATGAGAAAATATTTTTAAAATGGTAAAAATACTTTTTAAAAATTAAGTTTATTGGGGTAACATCGATTAATACAATTATATAATTTTCAGGTGTACATTAAAATTTGATGTCTGCATATTCTATTGTGTGTTTACCACCCAAAGTCCAGTTTTCTTCAACTACCATATATTTGAACCTCTCTACCCACTTCATTCCCCCCCCCTCTATATTTGATCCTCTTTATCCCATCTACTACCCCTCTTCTCCCTCATACCCTACCCTCTGGTAACCACTAGTCTATAGTCCATGTCCATGAGTCTCTGTTTGTCCTGTTCCTTTGTTGCTTTTAGGTTTATATCCCACATATAAGTGATATCAAGTGATTTTCATCCTTTTCTGTCTGGCTTATTTTGCTTAATATGATTATTTCAAGGTCCATCCATGTTGTCACAAATGGCAGTATTTCATCTCTTCTTATGGCTGAGTAATATTCCATTGTATACATGTACCACAGCTTCGTTAGCCAATCATCTATCGTAGGACACTTCGGTTGCTTTCATGTCCTGGCCACTGTAAATAATGCTGCTATTAACATCGATGTACAAATATCTTTTCGGATATGGGTTTTCAAGTCTTTTGGGTAAATACCCAGTAGAGGGATTGCTGGATCATATGGTAGATCAATTCTTAGTTTTTTGAGGACCCTCCATACTGTTTTCCCATAGTGGCTGTACCAATTTGCAGTCCCACCAGCAGTGTATGAGGGTTCCTTTATTTCTGCATCCTTTCAACATTTGTTATTACTTGTTCTGTTGATTATAGCTATTCTAACAGGTGTGAGATGGTATCTCATTGTGGTTTTGATTTGCATTTCCCTAATAGCTAGTGATGTTGAGCATCTTTTCAAATATTTGTTGGCCATTTGTGTGTCCTCTAGAGAGAAGTGTCTGTTGGGGTCCTCTGCCCATCTTTTGATTGGATGATTTGTTTTTTCGTTGTTATTGAGTTGTATGAGTTCTTTGTATATTTTGGATATTAGGCCCTTATCGGAGGTGTTGCTTGCAAATATATTTTCCCATTCAAATGGTTGTCTCTTTACCTTGTCGACAGTTTCTTTTGCTGAACAGAAGCTTTTTAGTTTGATGCAGTCCCATTTATTTATTTTTGCTTTTACTTCCCTTGTCTTTGAGGTCAAATTCATAAAATCCTCTTTGAATCCAAGGCCTTGAGTTTAGTTCCTATGTTTTCTTCTATGCATTTTATTGTTTCAGGTCTCACATTCAGGTCCTTAATCCATTTCGAGTTAATTTTGGTGTGTGGTGGTAGTCAACAGTCTAATTTCATTCTTTTGCAGGTGGCCTTCCAGTTTTCCCAACACCATTTATTGAAGAGACTTTCCTTTCTCCACTGAATGTTTTGGCTTTTTTTGTCAAAAATTACTTGCCCATATAAATATATGTTTACTTCTGGACTCTTGATTCTATTCCACTGGTCCATGTGTCTGTTTTGCTGCCAATAACATGCCGTTTTAATTACTGTCACTTTGTAGTATAATTTGTATCTGGGAGAGTGATGACTCCAGCTTCGTTCTTTTTTCTCAGATGGCTTTGGCAATTCAGGGTCTTTTGTACTTCTATACAAATCTGATGATTTTTTGTTCTATTTCTTTACAAAATACTGATGGGATTTTGATGGGGAGTGCATTAAATCTGTATAATGCTTTAGGTAATATGCTCATTTTAACTATGTTGATTCTTCTAATCCAAGAACAAGGATTCTCTTTCCATTTCTTTGTATCTTCTTGGATTTCTTTTGATAGGGTCTTGTAGTTTTCATTATATAGGTCCTTCACATATCCATTAAATTTATTCCTAGATATTTTATTCTTTTTAGTGCAATTGCAAAAGGAATTATTTTTTCCACTTCTTTTTCTGACACTTCGTTGTTAGAGTATAGGAACACTATGGATTTTTGAGCATTGATTTTGTATCCAGAAGCTTTACCGTATTTGCTTATTGTTTCTGGTAGTGTTCTTGTGGAGTCTTTAGGGTTTTCTATAATAGAGAATCATGCCATTAGTAAATAGTGATGGTTTGACTTCTTTGTTTCCTATTTGGATACCTTTTATATCTTTGTTATGTCTGACTGTACTTGCTAAGACCTCCAATGTTATATTTAATAACAATGGCAATAGTGGACAGTCTTGCTTTGTTCCTGATCTTAGAGGTAAGGTTTTTAGTTTTTCACCATTAAGTATAATGTTGGCTGAGGGTTTGTCATAGATGGCCTTTATTATGTTAAGCTACTTTCCTTCTATACCAATTTTGTTAAGTGTTTTGATCATAAATGGATGCTGTATCTTGACAAAGGCTTTTTCTGCATCTTTGATATGATCATATGATTCTTATTTTTTAATTTATGTGATGCATCACATTAATTGCTTTGCAATTTGAACCATCCTTGTACCCCTGGGATGAAGCCAACCAGATTGTGATGTATAATCTTTTTAATGTGTTGTTGCATTCGATTCACTATTATCTTATTTAGGATTTTTGCGTCTGTGTTCATGAGAGATATTGGTCTGTAGTTTTCATTTTTGTGTGTTATTTTTACCAGATTTTAGTATCAGAGTGATATTGACCTCATAAAATGAGTTGGGAAGTATTACCTTCTCTTTGATTTTTTGAGTTTGAGGAGAATGGGTTTTAAATCTTTGAATGTTTGGGAGAATTCACTGGTGAAGCCATCTGGTCCTGGACTTTTACCTTTTGATAGGTTTTTGATGATTGTTTCAATTTCCATAGTGCTAGTCTATTTAGACTTTCCAGTTCTTGATTCAGTCTAAAAGATTGTATTTTTCTAAGTACTGGTCCATTTCTTCTAGGTTATTAAATTTTGTGTTATGTACTTTTTATAATTTTCTTGCATGATCCTTTATATTTCTGCAATGTCAGTTGTAATTTCCCCTCTTTGATCCCTGATTTTATTTATTTGTGTCCTTTCTCTTGTTTCTTTAGTGAGTCTAGCCAGGGGTTTGTCAATTTTATTAACCTTCTCAAAGAACCAGCTCTTCGCTGTATTTATTTTTCTATTGTTTTTTGTTTTCAGTTTCATTTATTTCTGCTCTAATTTTGATGATTTCTTTCCTTCTGCTGACTTTAAGCCTCATTGGTTCTTTCTTTTCTAGTTTTTTAAGATGAAGCATTAGGTTGTTTATTTGGGCTTATTCTTGTTTTTGGAGATAGATCTGTAATGATATGAACTTTCCTCTTATGACCACTTTTTCCATGTCCCAAAAGTTTTGATATGTTGTACTGTCATTATCATTCATTTCTATGTATCTCTTGATATCTCTTTTTATTTCTTCTCTGACCCAGTTATTCTTCAGTATCATGTTGTTTAATCTCCATGTATTTGTGGTTCTTCCTGATTTCTTTCTGTGATTGATCTCTAGTTTCAAAGCATTATGATCAGAGAATATGGTTGGTATGATTTCAACTCTCTTGTATTTGTTGAGGCTATCTCTGTGTCTCAGTATGTGATCGATTCTTAAGAATGTTCCATGTGCACTAGAAAAGAATGTATAAGCAGCTGTTTTGAGATGGAAGGCTCTGTAAATGTCAATTATGTCCAGTTGGTCTAATGTGTCTTTTAAGAATGTTATTTCCTTATTGATTTTCTGTTTGAATGATCTGTCCATATCTGCCTGTAGGTATTTAGATCTCCTACTACAATAGTGTTTTGGTCTGTTTCTCCCTTTAGTTCTGTTAGTAATTACTTTACATATTTCAGGGCTCCCTGATTAGGAGCATAGATATTAATAAGTGTTATGTCTTCTTGGTGCATGATTCCCTTTATCATTATGAAGTGTCCCTCGGTATCTTTCTTTACATTTTTTATTTTGAAGTCTATTTCGTTTGATATTAGTACCGCTACTCCTGCTTTTCTCAGAATGCTATTTGCTTGAAATATCATTTTCCACCCTTTTACTTTGAGTCTATAATTGTCTTTGGAGCTGAGATGTGTCTCCTGGGGCAGCATATGGTTGGATTTTGTTTTTTGATCCATTCTGCAACTCTGTGACTTTTTATCGGTTAGTTCAGTGCATTTACGTTTAGGGTGATTATTGAAATATGAGGTCTTCCTATAGCCATCTTATCTTTTGCGTTCTGGTAGCTTGGTATTTCCATTGCTTCCTTGTCCTCATATCTCTGTTTTCTTTATTTTGGTTGGCTTTTGTGGATTTTCCCTCCGGTTCTTCTTGTTTTTATTTGTTATATACTTCAGTTCTGAATCTTTGGTGTGTGGTTACCATTAGAAATATGAAAAAGATAGTTATATATATATATATACCATTGTCCACTTTCTTCTACTTGTGCTTTGTCTCCATTCCCCTTCATGAATTTGGATCTTTGAATCCTCCCCTTTTCAGTCATTGGTATCTCTATTTGTCCCTATGTATGCTGAACATTCATTACTATCTTGCTATAACAATTCTTTTCTTATTGTTTAAGCTTATAGTGCTCTGTTCTTAGTAAGGATTGTACTCGTCTGCTTCTGTTTGCCTAATAGTCACTTTACTCCTAATTATGTATTTTTTTTTGTCATTTTGTTTTAGGTGAGCTGACTCCTTTCAGTATTTCCTATAGTGCAGGCCTCATAGTGGAGAATTCTCTCAATTTTTGTATGTCTGGAAAGGTCTTAATTTCTTCTTCATATCTAAGGGAGAGCTTAGCTAGATATATTATTCTAGGCTGCTAATTCCTTTCACTTAATAGTTTAAATATTTGTTTCTATTCCTTTCTGGATTGTAAGGTCTGCACTGAGAAGTCTGATGATAATATAATGGGTTTTCCTTTGTACGTTGCTGTTTTCTTCTCCCTGGTTGCTCTGATAATTCTCTTTGTCACTGATTTTTGACAACTTTAATACAATGTGTCTTGGTGAAGGCCTTTTTGGGTTGAGATAATTGGTTGTTCTGTTGACTTCTTGAATTCCAAGCTCATTTCTTAGATTTGGGAAATTCTCATCCACTGAAAATGCTTTCTAGTACTACTCCTTTTCCTCACTTTCAATAATGCCCATTATTCTTATGTTTCCTCTCCTGATAGTATCAGCTAGTTCTTGTATTTCTCTTTCATTATTTTTTATTCTTTGGTTTCTTTCTTCTTCCTTCTGATTTATTTCTAGATTTCTGTCTTCGATAATACTGATCCTTTCCTCCGTTTGGTTGACTCTATTTCCCAAGCTTGTTTTTCATTTTTCAACTCTTGCAGTGTGTTCTTCATCTCAAGAAGATCTATTCTGTTCTTTTTGAGGGTTTCAGTCTCCTTGCTTGGCTCATCTAGTTGTTTTTTCATTCCTGAAATTGTTGGTATGACTCATTTAGGAACTCACTGACTTTTTTCAGAAGTACCATTTTGAATTCTCAGTCACTTAAGTTGCATATTTCTATGTATGTAAGCTTATTTTCTGGAGATTTTTCTCTTTCTTTCTGAGATACCTTGTCATCTTGGTTGTTCACGGTGTTTAATGGACTATCTCTCCTCCTGGGCATTAATGGGAGTGTATTCTGCTGTTTTTCCAGAAAGAAGATTTATTACATAAAGGCTTCTCTTTAGCCTGTTACAAAGAAGGCACTTATCTTTTGGTTTTCAGTAGGTGGTGTCTAAGCCTCTTGGATCCCTGCTTCATATAAAGCTCAAATAATGCCTTTTTAATTTTCTTGTAGATAGTTAATCATGCTTGCTACCCTCAGTTTCAGTCCCTGTCAGTGTCAGCGATAGTCTCAGTAGCATTTGCTCAGATTCCCCTGGGACTCTGCAGTGATCAGTCCAGGAGGACAAGGGAGGAGGGGCCTTCTGGATTGGTGGTTGGAGGCTGTGGCTCAGCCTTGATTTGCAACTAGGGCTGGTAAAAATCAACTGTTGTTTCTCTGCAGTCCTGTCCCACTTCTCTGCTTTCTGACCTAATGACTGGGCCTTGCTGCCAGCTGCATGGAACTCACAGCACTCCCAGGCAGGGCTGTTCAGGGAAGTTGCCACACCTTCACCCCTCCCCTTCCTCCTAGAAGGAGCTCCAGAGGCTGTGAGAGGCAGCTTCTTTATTTCTCCCAGTCCACTGCCCAACACCCAGGGTTCTGAATGTGGTAGTTCTTATGTGCAGATCCCATGCTCAGATGTGCTGGTGTACAGTATGGGTGTTTTGTGTTAAGTTTTAGATGTTCAAGGGGAGAGATCTAAGGATGTCTCTCACTCTGCCATGTTTCCCAGAATCTAAAAATACTTTTTATTTACTTTACAAAGTACTTTAACCTGGTTTACTTGTATTATAGTGAAATAGGTAAGATACTTTTAAAGCAACATGTTAAATTTGAGAACAAAGCAGTGCTTTTTAAAAGTAGAAAATAGAGTTGAGATTCAGAATGTCTACTGATATGCTACTGTCTTCCTTTCAAGAACAACATATGCATGAGTCACCCATTTATTTGGTGTCCTTTAACATCCTTTAGTAAGTCCCAGCTGTCCATTTTGAATTTGGAATATCAATATTTTCTTACTGCTTTCACACCTCAGATGCTGTCTAAAAAGCTTATTTAAAAGCTTCTGGAGGTAGTAAGAACTTAATAAATTTTTTTTTCTAATATTAAAAATGTTGTTTGATAACAGCTTTCCAATGATTAGAGCAATTTTATATATGGGGTCATAGAGAGTATAAATAAAATTGAGAGAAAAAGATTGGGGTGGGGTTAACCTTTTCTAAGTCTAAAATGAAGATAGAAATGAACTGAAAAAAAAGTCCCCCTTTAGTTTGCATTGTGCGATAGGTGGCTATATTTACTAGGTCTTTCACATGAGATTTTTGTGGTCCTCACGAGAATTTTCTGTGCAGTTCTCAAAAAGTTGCAGAATTAGAGATATTATGATAACTGGTTATTAGTGATTAAGCAGTCTTGTGCTTTCATATCTTTGCCTAACACTTGATAGGCTTCACATTTAATTGGATAAAAGTGTGTTTTCCTGATTAACAGCTTCAGTTTGTGTAATCAGATTTCAAGGTTTTATTTAGGGTATTTCATCAGTCATGACACCACTTTGATCTTAGAGTCATACACTTGAAAAGGTCCATGGAGTTGGAAATGTTTTAGCCAGAACAGATTTGAATGGAAGGGCATTTAAAGGACTCAGTGTTTCTCTGCTTTGAGTGAGAAAAGCAGCTTTCTCCTAAATCATGAAGAACTGCTTTTGGTAACTTAAAAAAAAAAAAAGAAGAAGAAGAGGAGAAGAGAAAGGTGGCCGATCCAGATGTAATATATCATTTATATAGTCCTTGATATATGATCCAGAGTTAATGATTTATGCTGTTGGTGCCAGAGCTGACATAACCAGATGTACAACAGTTTTAGTTCAATAATACATACAGTGTACACTTACAACTTGCACTGCAATCTCTCTCCATGAAGACAAAATGACCACATCATAGTATGATGAGCATGGAGGAGTTTCCCCTTTCTACAGAGCAACAAATGACATATTCACTCCAGATATTCTTTCATACAATTTTTTTGAAGAGCAACTACATATATATGCTATGTTAAACCCAACACAACTGTGGCTTTGTGGGCCAGGACTGCATGCAAGATAATAGTTATGCTAAAGAAATGGAACTAACAATTTATTATTTGTTCTGAACACATTTATATACTCAAGAAAACCACAATAGTAGGAATATTCTTATAAAAATCCTTTCCTGGTTTTCATTTTTTAAGGATTTTTTTGAATGGATTTTTTTATTTCAAATGAACACTGAAAATTCTGTCATATTTCTTGTCTATGAATGACTTGCTACTTGTCTATCAAACTGTGTTGCTTTCTTCCAAAACAATGAAAATTTTCTGCATTAGACCCACAACTAGATGGTGTCTTCCTCAATAATGATTTGGCATTAATAGTAAAAGGATTCAACATTAAAATGCATGCCTAGTATACTGTTAGGCATGCAGCTTTATTGTTATTAGGATACTATTATTTTTCATTGACTTTTAGGAAGTTTTTCTTCCCTTAGATTTTAAGCTTCCTAGAGCAGAGTTTTTGTATGTTCTGATCTATGTTTCATGGTTCTCGGACAATACAGTAGCCACCAGTTTTAATGAATTTAAATGAAAAAGTGAAAAGTGGCCATTCTTCACAGTCTGCAAATAGGCACATTTTGTTTTAGCTTCCTAGTCTGCCACATAATGAATTTTTGACATTTTAGGATTAATGCATCTGAAGGAACGTTAAGTCCTAAAAGCTACTGAATGAATTCTTTGAATTAAATTTTATCTTCTAGTCTGGTTATTTTTCAGCTCACAATTTCTTTTAATCTTATCACATTTTTTTCTTAGGCTCTAGACCCATTGGTCACTTAAATGACATAAATTCTTCAAAAGGATTTAACATATTACTTCTCCTAGGGAGAATTACTTTTTTTTTTCATATCAATATATTTTAGCATTTTAAGAATTTTGTTTAGAGTAGCTGTACTTTAACTGCAGTTGCTCAGAAAAACTCTTGGGCCTATTGAAGAAAGAATTCCAGTGCAGAAGGACAAGCGCTATGGTTATTCTGAAGCTTAATTCTTCTTTCCCCCTCTTTGAGCCACATTGTGCAGATGGAGAGCCCATACTCAGAAACACTCTGTCCATATTACAAAAAAAAAAAAAAAAACAGGAAAGTGAAATTCTCTAGTAAACAGGTTTTTTTCGTAGCAACTTTGTTGAGCCCTACAATTTATATACAGTACAATTTATCCACTCAAGGTGTAAAATTCAGTAATTTTTAACATATTCACAAAGTTGTGTGGTCATCATCACAATCAAATTTAGAACATTTAATTACCTCAGAAAGAAAGCTTATACCTGTCAGATATTATTCTCCAACTTCCCTATCCCTCCTCCAGTTCTAAGCAGTTACTATTTACTTTCTGTCTCTGTAGATTCACCTATTCTGGACATTTCATGTAATTGAATCACAGAATATGTGGTTCCTTGTGACATGCTTCTTTTAGTGAAGAGTTTTGATTACTCCACAAAGCAATAGGTTAACCCAGCCACCTAAAAATTTTGATTTAGCACATTCTATATGCACAAACTTTGGCAGCTTTTATAGTACTGCTGCCCTAAAAGGTCCAGCTCAATTCCTACCTCCTCCAGGAAGTCTTCCATTCTGCCTGCCTAATTAGTAGTTAGCATATCAAGATGAACAACTCTAATTATTAATACTAATAAATATTTAGTGTACCATAGGCTAGGTACTGTGCTAAGTGCTTAATATGCTATCTTATTTATCCACACTGTGAGATAGATATTATTTTCATTTAACAATGGAAACATTTTAAAAGAATCTAAGTAGTTTTCTTAAGGTTGCATATAAAATAATAAACTTTCAAACACATACCTGTCTGGTTCCATAAATTGAGAAGAGTTTGGCATTCTTAGTAACTTACATATTATATATATACGTTTTTTTTTGGAAAATATAACTAATTAGTTATCTAAATAAATACAAAATTGCATAAAAGAGTCATCTCATAATGATATGCTTTTGATTACTTTGCATACAAAATAACATTTATTTAAATTGCTATTTATAAATACAGTTATCCATCTACACATTTTTTAAAAAATGTCATTTATAGATTACTGTTTTAGAACTATTTTTTAAAAGCAGATGTTTAATTCTTCTCTATATAACAAAATATTTTATAGTTCTTGTGCACAAGAAAATTTCAATGTTTAGGTTATGTTTAACTTCTGAAACATGTAAATTTGCCTGACTGGATTAGAGTGCCTTTAGGTATTTATTCTTTTAAAGAATTCCCAACTGATTTTCAATACCTAATTTAGTATTAGCGTAAATTTTGAGTTTATATTAAAAAAAACTGAGATTATGTTAAGATCCTCATGGAGACGAGGTATTCAAAGACTATCTAAGATGCCATTGACAATTGTCTTTAGGATTTTTAGATTGGACATTTTATATTGATCTGATGGAACATAAATATATCTGAGATGTATCAATATGAAAATAATTTACTTATTGCTATCACTGATTGTCCCAATGCTTTTAAAGTTATGCAAGTTGGGAACATATTCTTGCTACAGTTTTAAAATATTCAGTCGTATTTTGATTTAGCATAATTTCATCATTAGTTTCCTTTCTTTTTGCATTATATTATCTATCTGGAGACAGACAGACAGATAGACAGACATGTTTTTATCTAGGGGTTAACACAGAGATACCTCAGAGAGAACCTATTAGCTTTGATAACTTGAATAACAAAACACATTAACAAAATTTTGTGCAAAATACTGTGCTTATTGTTAAGTATCTCCTTTATATATCTCGGCTTCATGTAGAGGATGGCATTAGAGGTTGGAGCTTTTGCCACAAAACTAACACAAAAAGGTGATCATTCTATTCCCTATTCTTTGATTGTTCCAAACTATCTTCTCTCTGAAGGTGCATACATGGAGCATATGGGCAGAGCCTCTCAGCGTTTTCTACTGGAATGAATTCTAATGTTCACTAATTCCATCTGCTGCACAACTCTGAGAGCTGAAGTTCACAACAACTGACACGTTTGTCAGATAATCAGGCTGATTTTTATGTGTTAGGTCCCTTTCGCCTCAGGCTTCTGTCCCCATCTTAGGTGTGTCAGAAGCAGAAGAAGTGGAAACTACATATTGAAGAAGATGAAGTATACATGAATAATTTTATTTTTTAATTTTAGACAATCTTATTGGAAACTGATTCTTTTTCCAACCAAGGGAAATCAAAGATTATAGACACATCTCTGATTCAGACCACAAATGAAGCATCCTCACTGTGTGAGAATAAGTGAGAAATCTAAATTCTTTAGGAGAACCATAACTGCCTCAAGATAAGACCAGAGATCAGGGGTCTTATTTTGGCATGAGTCTGAGTGTGTGTATTTCATTTTCCTAGAAAAAGTGGGCCCAATCTATGGAGTTTCTCTTTCATGTAACTGATCTCCAAGAGCTCTTAAATACAATCCTTCATTACAAAAGTCTTTCTTGTCATCTTAAGACTCTAGATTTATGGCCACGATTTGGTCTCCCTTCCAGTGTCATGTACTGATGATTCTAGGACTCATCTCTTTGCTATTCTAAACCAAATATATGATACTTCTCTTCTGATAGTTTTTAAAAAATGAACCCATTGGGAAAATGTGAGTGAAAATGGTGAAACTTAAACATTTATTGGTCTCACTAATCCAAAAGTGCCTTTCTCTTTTAAAAATCGATTATTTTTATATAGTCATGTATCACATGATGATGTTACAGTCAGTGATGACCAGATATATGACAGGGATCTCATAAGATTATAATGGAACTGAAAAATTCCTATCACCTAGTGTTGTTGTAACATTGTGACACATTACTTACATGTTTGTGGTGATGCTGGGGTAAACAAATCTATTATGCTGCCATTCATATAAAAGTCCTGTATATCGTATTTTTATAGTACCTTTCTATGTTTAGATATGGTTAGATACACAAATACTTACCATTGTGTTACATTTGCTTGCAGGATTCAGTACCGTTACATGCTGTATAAGTTGGTAGCCTAAGAGCAATAGGCTATATACCATGTAGCCTAGGCAAGTTGGTAGCCTAAGAGCAATAGGCTATATACCATGTAGCCTAGGCTATACCATTTCGTTTGTGTAAGTGCTCTCTATAATAGTTGCACAATGATGAAATTACCTAATGATGCATTTCTCAGAAATGTGACTGTATTTCTATTATGTACTTTTCAAAAAGCAAGTAAAAATAAGTTGTAGTACTCAAATCTAATTTTCTTGTGATTCTATTGTTTAACTTAAAACTTTTAAACTAAACACATATGATTAGAATAGTTAATATTAAAATGTATTTCCATGTTAATAATAATAACCTGATTGCTAGGTCAATGTTTTAAGACTTTTAAGTTGGAATGTAATTTTATACCAATTTTAGTTAGAAAAACTGATTTAATATTTAAGTTAAACCAAGAAATTAGTTCATATTCTGAAAAGTCAAGTACCTTATGCTATACACATAACTTTTTCTTAAAAGTTATACTTTAAATTATATTTTAAAAATTTCCACCAAAGTTATAAATTTAAAGTTATAAAGTCTATAAATTTAAAAAATTATAATTTAAAATAAAAATTTAGACCTATCTATACCTAATGACATATTTAGGATTCATTTTGCTCTTTTAGGCAGTAAGGGTACATTAGTCTCACATTCATAAAAATTTTGATATTCATAAAGTTCAAATAAGTAATAAAAATACAAAGCAATGCAAGTAAATTACTGTATAATAAAAAAACCATGTACAACTCTTCTAAGACAATCAAGTAAAAAATTCCCAAGGTTATATAGCTTTATTTTATAAGTGTGAATTATTTACTATCCCTACAGATCAAATATAGAAGGGAATTTAAGCTATTGCCTTAAATAAGTTATAAATATGATGGAAAACTGCTGTACCTTCAGTAATTTACACAGGCTCTCTGGATAAATATATTCTCTGCTTTCTTCCTTACTTGCTTATCAAGTAAGAGTGAAGTATAACAGGAATTCAGAGCTACAGCAAATGTAGAGAAAGGTTTAGAGATTAGAACTATGAGAGGAACACATTTTTCAGTCTTTGTAAAACAATCACTGTGGATTTGTAGTAGTTGTTCAATGCATATTTTTAGTGGATTAATAAATAGGTTGGGAATGAATTTCAAGAACCCTCAACAATTAGGTTGTGAGTTGCCTCTAGCTACATACAATAAAAGAGAAACAGGCTTTGAAGTACACACATGGCATAATCCCTGGTGAGTTTATTATTTTTTTAAATGTGTCTTTTTAGTAAGAGAGACTGAAATGAAATTTTTTATAGCTTGTCCTACAAATGATTTATTCTTCCATGATTAAGCAGTAATTTCAATAGCAGTAAGGTTTATAACTTTTCAAATTTGATAGAAATCTTTATAAAGAAGCATATCTACTTGTCCTATTACTGAGATTGCTGTTTTAACAAAGATTTATGCTCTGTATTTAAGAATTTTAGCTACTTTCTTCTTACACAAACAGTGCAACTGTTCTTTATGATAATTTTACTAAGTTGAGTAATGAATACACTTTAATGTTTCTTTCCACTTCCTAAGGCTCTGTCCTTTCTTTTACAGTCTCTTATCAAAGCCAGCAGACATCCTACATCTGTCTTCAAGCCCTTAACAGAGTTTTGAAGTTTAGGAGGAGCTTCATATGGGGTTATCTCTCTTTGCTTCTTGCAGCCTGAAGTCAAATAATATGAGTGTAAGAAACACTAAAAACAAATAATATATTGTCTCATGTCTTCAGTTTCTTTTCCTTTTCTAAATAAAAGCTACATTGTATGGTGTGTCTGTGGAATTTTACAGTTTCCTACAGTGGAAGAAATGCTGAGCAGACCTTTAATATTCTTCAGATATTCTGGATCCTTAAGATAACTGTGGCGTTTACACTTGGAGGCAGCTAGTTTGGAGTGGGGTGATTTAGAATATTTTGTAAAATTTCAAAAGCTTTTTTTCATTTCTTGACTTAAGTTGTTCTGTCTGCTCCAGAAGTAGAGGTGAGAAAACTGGGAAAACAGCATGAGCTAAAACACTCTATGGGCCCCCATTTTGTATATGATTACTCAGTGCTGGGCAACACCCTGCAAGTTTTAAATCATTCTACCTAGATGAGTAATTTAATTCTAGAATTCATTCAGAAAAAAGGTTAAAGAAACATCACTGATTTTCCTAACAATTGATTTCCTTTAGCGTTTTTTTTTTTTTTGACATTATATTAATATAAGCAGTATCTATGTCTATGTCTGAGTACAGGCATCTATGATTAGCCTCAGGAGAGGTAAAGCACTGAATCAGAAAGGGGCTATCTGTGTTCTGGTTCTGGTTCTGGTTCCTCCCCACGTTAGCCATCGTTCCCCCTGGACACATTAAAATCTTTCTCAGTCTGTTCCTCAGTCAGGTAGGGATACAAATCTCTCCCCTGCTTCCATCATATTGTTGTTGCCATGTATCTGTACATATTTTGAAATGTAAATTTCTCTACAAATACTAGTAAATCATAGTAACAGTAGTCCTGAACAAGAAGGCTGTTGTTTCTGTCCTCAAGGATCTGCAGGGGAGGCTCAAATACTTGGCAGGTACTTTGAGGAAGGGTGTGATAAACTAAACAGTAGAAAGTATGAAGTCACATATCCTGCAAACAAACCTCTCCTCAGCAATGCAGGGCTGAAACTCATCCCAGATGCCAGGTACCTCACAAGGAAAAGGTACAATGGTAAACTAATGGAAAAAAAAAAATAGTCACAAGAATGACTACACTGTCATCTCAGGTGTGGAGTGGGCTAATCTAGGGTTTTCTTTTCCCTATTTTCCAAAAGGCAGGTTGTATGTAGACCTAAACTTTTATAACTTGTTCAAGTAGGAATCGTCAGTTGTATCTCCTTCATAGCAAATTTTGGTGCTGCATTACACCTATGTACACCTATGTATATAGCTCTACATCTACCTGGACTAAATTATTTCACCACAAGTAATTCTACCCTTTTTTTGGCGCACCCTTTATTCAAAAGGTAGATTCAGAGGAAGTCAAACAATTGGCGTAAGCAAGAGAAGCCTGGCTTTCTCTTGCAAATAATGAGCAATAACAATTGAGATATGTCATTGGTTCTATCCCTATTTTTGAAGAAAATTTTCTCAATCTATTTGCTTTATATTCTTAAATAATTTTGTGAAAATATTTTTTGATAACTAAGGTTTTTAAAACAAATTCTTAGTGACAAAAAAAAATTTAATGCAATTTCCAAGAGATTTAGAGTCCAATTTAATTAAACCACCTGAATTTCCCTTAAATGCTTCCTATGTAAATAGAGGGTTGCATTAACTGATTGTACCTAGAGATTTTTCTCCTACTTATTTTGCCTGAGTCTTTTAACTAGTTCCACCATTCCTACTTTCATACTTTTATGTCTTATTCTTTTAGGGGAAATTTTTATCCAATTGAGTAGTGAAAATTTCCTGGGTGGGGAGAAGGGAAGGTGGGGAGGGCTGAGAGTAGGCAAAGAGATATGACAATGGATTTTTGCAGTTCTATGGTTATTAAAGGTTAATTTTTGCAGTTCTGGAAGTAAAGGTGATTTAAAAATGCAGAAATTTGTAAATCCGAAAACTAGGCCAGAGGAAGGTTGATGCTGATTATATTCTTGGTTTGTTCCCTTTCTAAGTTTAACATCTGTGTTAGTAGCTTCTGAATGTTGCTTGGTCTCTGCTTCCTCACTGTTAGGAAAAGAACAGCAGGATTTTTCGATGAGACTTCTGTGAAATATTCTCTGGAAGTCTAATGGAAGAAGCAGGGAAAAACTGAAGCAACAGTAATTAAGTGGCCAGATTAAGGTGGTCTCTTTTTACTGTGTCAACTCTATTTCAGGGTCTATCTCTTCACTGTGAATTTCGATTTCCTTGGAAGCCCTGGCTATTTCCTTTTCACTAACTTAGGAAGTTTCTTCTGTGGTCCATCCCATTAGGATTAATGACTCTTTTGGATAATCTGCTCGGACTTTGCTCAGCTTCTCTCCAGGGCCTTCGCTGTTAGTCACCATGGTTTGGGCCCTGTGGCTCTAAGTGTGATTGCTCCTCCCCTACCGTTACCAGGATCCTGGTTTTCCTACCTTGATATTCCAGTGCCCCAGCTCCCACTTGTGGTCAAGGCGACAGACAGTTCATAAATAGTAGATAGTACTATTGTTAAAGATGAAAATTAATAGTGAATATTATTTAGAAGATGAAGAGATATAGTTGGAAGAATGCTTAGAGAATAAACAGCTGGAGCAGAGAGTTAGAGGTTTTCGAGATGGGTAAAATGAGAGGGCTGTCCCCAGAACGCTAGAGAAAACTGCATGTTGGAAAAATTTGATTTTGGTACAATCTCACTTATTTTTTGGCCCTGCATTATAGATTTTATTTTTTTGTTCCCAGACCTCCTCCTCCCTTCTGCAATTACCAAGTCCTTTAATTCTTTGGAATTTACTACTTTAATCACTAATATTCTCCTTCTCCTATCAGTTAATCTCAATTATAACCATTCTCCTCACTATTTCATCACTCCCTATTTCCCAGGTTTGACATTAAAATGGGAATAACTGGTAGAATTATTCCTCCAGTAGAATATTTCATTATAGAAGAGGAACCTACCAATCCAAATATAATTTTAACTTATAGACTGTGTTCATGGGAGAGTTTGGGTGCATGAAAAACTTTCTGTGCATCTTTCCTAATCTCAGGTGGCTGGCCTATCCCTTTGGGTTGTACGCACTCAGGTAGTTTTCCAGATAAATTAAAATACATAAAATTGACACTGTTATGACACATTACAGTTCACATGCATGCCTGACTCCTCTTTTCATATGCAGGTGGCTCTGTACCCTTCCTTCACTATCCTCGACAGCCCAGCAGCATGTTGGTAAGAGAAAAGGAAGCCATTTCAGACTTTTTGTTCCTATCCTAAGATATAGGTTAAGTTGACATAAAATTACCAACACTTATTTTGTGAATGAAGTTCACTCTGTCAAAGTTTTATTTAAAAATAGAGAGCAGAAGCTATTTAGAATGGCCTGTCTGTTGTACATTCCTTTTCTTAAAGTTTTAAAATTTGAGCATTTAATACTTCCTTTTATTCTCAAGTAGAGTCTTAAAGATATTTCTGACAGTTTTTATTATAGAAACCTGGGTTACAATATTTCTTTGAAAAATAATTTCACAATATGCTATAAACTTCACATATGACCTTTTTATTTTTTAACTAACCAGTTTGAGCTAATTATAAAAATCTTCTGAGCCTCGGTCTCTTTATCTTTAAGATGGGATAGGAAAGAGTAAATGTCAGGATAAAGGCAAATCATTTGGCATACAGTAAGTGTCTAGCTAATAATTAAAAACTGGTAATTATATTATAATTTTTCATTAAGAAACTTGCATTGAATAAGAACTATGCTGTGCTCTGTGAGTGTATTTAATTACTGGAAGTAAAGTGCTCTTGGGAAAGCACTATAGTGAAATCCATAATAATTACCAAAATACATAATAATTTGAATATTTAAAGAGATAATGAAAATGTTACTAAATATTATTAAACTTCCATATTTCATAAAATACATAATTATTAAATATTATATTATCCTCAATTTGCTAGTATAAAATTCTCACAATTTCAGGGATCTCTGTATACTATTAATTTAGCGATTCATTGAGGACTTAATGAAATCAAGGGACAATTATGAAATAGAATTGTGGAATGGTCAAGAGACAAAAGAAAGGGAAAGAAGAAGAAAGAACAAAAGAAGGGAGAGAAAAAATTAGATATGTTTTATGGGATATAATTTGAAAAATTTGATCTCATTATTAAGAATTTCAAATATCTAAAGGACTTAAAATATTTGTATAAATTTTGCTTCTAGTAATATGGATTTTAGATATTGTAATTCAAAAATGAAGATATGCTATAATCAACTTAATTAATAAGTGGTAAAATATTTTCATTACCTTAGAATGATAAAATATTACAAAGTAATTTAGATATATAATCCAATATAAAAACATTTGTTTCCCAAAGCATTGACTTTGCTTGCATTTATTTCATTTTTCCCAGTGTGAACTTTAAGTGCTTTCTCTTTGAAGAAATAAAATTTTCAGAAAAGCACAAATAAGAATAATCATTAAACATTCAAATCAGACATAGCTATCATTTGCATCTTGATATTTATTGTCAAGTATTTTTGAAGTATATTCATTATGTATGTACACCCATATTTAGAAACACATAAATGTAATTTTTAAAAGAAACTTGGAATGATACAATTTATATATTTTTTAGAACTTTAAAAAAGTGAAACAATATAGAAACAAAAATATAGGAGTACATCAATATTTTCAATAGCTGCATTATTGTTCAATGCAGGTATAAATGTGCTATGTTCATGTAATTTATTCTTCCTTGTTGGTTATTTAGGTTAATTTAATTTTCTTGATATAAATTTTTCTATAAAAAATCCATAAATGTTTTCTCACTAGTCTTATATATGTAAGATAAATTCCTGGAAGTGGAATTTTGGGGTACAGAGAAAGCCTATAATGTCTATATCATTATCATATCTATTTCTGAATCTATACCTCAATCTACAACTGCATCAGTATAACCTAATAGTACTTCAGAAAATTATAATAACTATATGTCTATCAATATTATATGAAAGAGCAGTGAATGTTTCCCTTTTGGCCTATTTATTTTTTTCTCCTCTGAAATTTTAAGTGTCTGTGGTGTTCCATTTATCTCTGTTTACCTTCGTGGTTTCTGCCTTGGTATTATGCCTGGGAAAAACTCCCCTTGCCTGACTGAATTCTAATTATTCTATTCTGTTTGCATGAAGAAAAATATTTTACATGGCTTCTCCTGTAACTTCTTAACAAACATCACAGAACAGCTCGTCTAGATGGAAATTGTGCTCTCTTTTCTCTGTAGATTAATGTGGTACTTGTGTATGTTTTTAAAAATTTGTAAGCTGATAAAAATATTTCAACTGAATGAGATAGTTAAGTGAGGGTAAATTATTTTAAATAACTTCTCTATCTTTAATTGCCATTTTGGATTTTGTGAGGATGGAGGACAGGGATGTTAATGTCTGTTAGCGATAGAGTAAGAGGAATAGAAGGGTTCAATATAAAAAGTACATAGGAGAAAGGAAATGTTCAAGAAAAACTTGGTTTTATTGAAAGGATAGCAAATCTTGTATTATCATCTCAATCACTGAATTTTACCAGTTAATTTTTTATATGCTATGGTTGTTCAGGTAACTCACAATCATTCAATACCTTGACTTAAGAGTTCGTATTCTCTCTCACTCTCAATCCCCTCACCTTCCCCTCATTCTCTAATGCCGATTATGTTAATTTTTAAAAATTGTGGCAAAATACTTTTATTTCTTAGTGGTTTGGAAAATTACGAGTAGTTTAGGCTTCAAAGTCCTTCTTTGCAGAACGACAAATTTTAAAGTTTAAGGAAAGTATCAGAGTTCATGTTTATTACCCTGACAAATTGAAAGAAAAAAGAACCCAAAAAGCTCGTAAAGAGCATGACCCATTCTAGCAAGAAATAAAAATTACTAAAAATATCTTATTTATAAAGTCCTAAGTTGAAAAGTTAGTATTAGTCACAATTAATGACACTTCTTCAAAATAGAATAATGTTAACATCATAGTCTTCAAGCAAAATTATTTTTAAACAAAAATAAATTAATGGCTGCAAGACCTGGTTCTAAAACATCTTTTTTTTTTTGGCAATGGTATTCAGAGATAATAACAAACAGGATTCTCAGAAGATGGAAGCAAATCTCAAACTACCCAAACAAAACTTTAATAAGTGAATGATTAACATGCAGATGTAGTGTTTTAATGATTTATTTGTTCATTCAACAAATATTTACTGAGTGTATATACTATGCGAAGCCCTGTTCTAGGGACACTGCCCTTAAACACACTGAGCAGATAAAACATCGTAACCTTCTCAGCATAAGTTTTCATGGCTTAAAAATATTTTTTTGCTTTTCTTCCGACATGTTATATTTTCTTCTTTAACCCCAAGCTAATACAAATATTTTGATTTATCATAAACACCCCTTTTCCCCGGTTGTATGGTCAGTATATGTGTTCTGCAGATGAGCTGAGATGTTATTTAAAATTATATTTTAAAGTACATTTTATTTTATGGTTTTCACTTATCTTCAATAATGTCTTGGCAGCTATCTTGAGAATTCTGTTTATTGGTGTTGTGTGACTTCACAGATGATGACATGATAATATTTTCTGGTATCATACTTAGAGCTATCCCATTCATAGGTTGGCAGTTAAGAGAATATACAAGAGAGAAGGCCAGTTAGGCAATATACATCTTTATGGCACAAGATAGAGTCTAAAGTATCATAAATAAGAAAGTATATGCTTAAAATAGAACTCACACTTAAGGTGAAATGGGTAGAAAAAAAAGGCTCCAGAAACAAATAACAAAACTAGAATCCACATTTGGATGGTTGACTACGAGACAAAAGTACAAAAGTAAATATCAAAGAGGGTTGAGTATTCATTATCAATGAGAGTACAAGCAAAAAAAACAGCCTTAGATTTTTCTGAGGTCAAAAGAAACATGATGACATAGGGGTTTGTTAATGTATCAGATGTCTAAGACCTTTTGTCTAACTTATCAGAGCAGAAATTTCAATGTATAACACTGTTAAGTGGAAGGACCAACTCCATCCATCCTTATGTCATTAGAGTCATGTCTGAATGCAGGGATGCGCTTTCTAGTTGGGCTAGTAACCCAGCAGTAGGTCAGTGTTCTCAAGATAGATGTGTTAGGTCAGATGGTGATGGAAGGATTTTTCTGTGTTTAATGGTTTGATTTTACCTCTTCATTTCTCACATTCTCCCCATCTGATGTGAAGTCACGGGTACTATCAATGGAAGCTCTGATCTAAAACAAAGTGTATGTGTTTACAATCTAAAATAAGTATTTAAATATGACTCTCATACACATTTGCTTTGGTTATGTCTTTGATATCATTTTTAATATGTATGACTTCAGATTTCACTGTCTCTACTAAGGGTTCAGATCCTCTCCACACGTGAACTAAACTTTCAAACAATTGTTTCAGAAGAGAAAGGTTAAAGACATAAAATGGAGGAGAATTTCCTATAAAAGAAATTTCTTATAGCTATTAAGCAAATATTAACAGAAAAAGTGCAGGGAAATAGGGTATTTGGAAAATAATAAACAAAGTATATATGGACTTTTAGTATCTTAAAACCATTTTTGGCTCATAGTGTAAAAATACTTCAAATTCTTGTAAGTCAGTTAATTCTTTTTGATAACCATATATCAAATAGAAATAATTGATGGAAATTTTCATATTGCAAGATCATAAGAAAATAAAAGCTTCCTTAGAAGTACTGTGCACTTAAAGGTATAGGACTTCCAAAAAATTAGAAAAAATGGGCTATTAATAATCTTAAATACCTGAAAAAAATGTTAACAACCAATCAAAAATACATATTTATTTTAATACTGTCAGAATCTCTATTGTGGGTTCTTGCTTTAGTTTCTTCTTGCCCAACTATACTGAAGTTTCTTGAGGGAAGAGTTCTATCTTCTTTTCACTGTATCCTCTGAATCAGCCCAATGACGGGCTCATACTAGAAGTGCAATAAATAGAAGTTTTTAAAAAACATCAGAATTGTAAATAGCTTCTCATCCTAAATTATAAAATATGGATGAAAACACTTTTTATGGTGAAGTCATTTTCTCACTAATTAGTATATTAATTCCTTTATTCATTTATTAAATTTATTGTCAATGAAAATAAATTATTTGAAAAAATATATTTATCATATTTTTCCCTTTGTGTGAAAATATGGACTTCTCTAAAGCTTTTATTTTGCATGTATTTCAATTTATTATCAATTAGATATTAATAAAAATTTTCAGTTATTAAAAAAATAGTAAAAAGTTATATTTTAACAAGCTAGTTGTGTGACTCTTATTAGCTACCTTCAAAGTAGAATTCAAAGAAATAAAGTCTCAAAAGTGGTTTTAGATCAATGCCTTTGAGATTTAACCTCACAATTCCCTAAACTCTATCCATTGTGGTTAAGTAGTTCTTAAATCTTTGATGATATAAACTACCAGTAGCTTATTTTTACATCAAAATATGTACATATATATTTATGCATAAATTTATAATCTTCAGTTTGGTTGTTAATTCATTATAGCAATCAACATAGTAAATATCTTTTAATACATTTAAAATCTAAATAATGTGTCTGGAAAAGGAAAATCCAAGAAACTCTTATATTATCAAATAATAAAACATGTTGTCATTTAAACATTTTGTCAAATCTATAGAAATATATTTCTTAAAATTATCCTTTAATTTTTTCTTTTGCATGTAGGAGGCAGTGAGTATTTTATTGCCAACATGTGCTTTCATAAAATCAACTTGGATATTTATAGCAAGAGCCAAACATAGATTGACTCAATCTCCTTATGACACATCTGCAGAAAGAAAGAAAACACAAGGGAAACTGTCAAGTGTATTAAGTGTAATATGCAAGGCCAACTAAGACCTTCCTGTTCTTTCATGTTGTACAAAACAGACCCTGATTTTGGGTCATAAGCAGTTAGTGCAGTATGCTTTCCACAGAAGCCTGAAACAGATCTCTATCTGGAGGGGTAGGCATGTGTGAAGATGCTGTCATCTAATTACTTCCTTTTGCATAATATAGATGATAGCCTCAAATAATGTGACCGATTTTCTACCATTAACCTCAGCCCCATTTGCTTTAATTTCTTTATTCATGGAATAGAAATGGGACATTCAAATTCTTTAGCCTTGTTATTTGCTCAGGCTTATCCAATCAAGTGAGAAAAGGAATTATGTCTAATCCAGAAGAATTTATGAGACATGAAAACTTAAAACAGGAAAAACAACCAGTCCAGTCTTTCTAACACTGTCATCCAGCTGTCTTGCCTTATCCCATTGACTGCATTTGTGAAAGCATCATCTATACATGGGGTAAAATTGTGTAGAGCTACACACTCACACCATACAACACACATGGAAATGGATGCACATAAAACATGGTGAAAATGAATAACATCTGTAGTCTAGTTAACAGTATTGTACCAATATCAATTTTCTGGTTTTGACATTGTTCTCCGTACAATTTTATATATATAAGTGCACCGTTGGGGAAGCTGGCTGAAGAATACACATGACTCTTCATTATTTTTTAAAATTCCCATAAATGTATTATTTCAAAATAAAAAACTTTAAAAAGTGACATCAAAAGAAGAAGGGTGCCTATTTGATGGAAATGGCTCTAGATCAAGGATCAGAAACACATAAAACCTTGGGCAAGTTACTTAATCTCAGGTCCATGTTTCATTCTTTGTAAAAATGTGGTGAATGGACTAAAAAACCGAGGGAATACCTTCAGTTTATAATTGAAATTCTGGATTGACAGGCAGAATAGATGAAAAATTTGTGGTTCAGAAAACATATCAGCAGATCATACATTTTCATAAAATAATTTTATAAAGGTAAGACATATTTGAAACTAAATTATTATAAATGTACAGCTATTCAAGTGAATATTTCATAAGCTTTTATCATCATAGCTGTCTATATAGATGAAAATATGTTCAAATATGATCATTAAGCTATATTTCCCTTTTTAGTTATATGTTAGTTTGCTAACATAGCCTGTTAAGGTTGTGACCATAACATTATTAAAATGATATGTGATAAGAGAAAATTTTCTAACCCAATTCTAGATTGTATATACATGTAAGGGTTAAAAAATATGTATGGCCTAAAGAAAAACTTTGTATGTTTTACAAAATTCAATGTTTTCAATGTTTAATTTTTAGAATAAAAATTTTTCCACATAATTGATTTTTGAAAGTCATTTTTAGAAATAAGACTTAAAGCACTTTCTAAGCACAGCAACTTTATGTACATTGTATCACTTAATCTGCACTACAAAATAGGAAATAAATTTTATTATTCCCTGAAGAAATGGAGGCAAATAAAGATTAAGTTCCGTGACTAAGATCTCACAGTTAAGTGGTGGATCTGTAGTCTTGTCTGACTTTAAATGTGGTGCTCTTTATACTGTGCCACTTTGCCCCTGAGACTATGAGAATATAAATTTGCCTTTTGCTGTATAACTTTATTCAATATTTCAGGCATTTATTTTCTACTGTAAATATGCATCCTTGAAACAAAAAGAACAAACTAATCAAAATCTAACTCACACATATAGAGGACAATTTGGTGATGGACAGAGAGGATGGGGGTTGGGGACTGGGATAATGGGGTGAAAGGTTAAAGAAGTACAAATTAGAAGTTGATAAATGGTAATGGAGATGGGTAGCACAGCATAGGGAATGCAGTCAGCATTAATGTAATGGCTAGGTGGAAGACCAGAGAGAAGGAGCAATTAGGGAGATCATTTTATAAACTACATAAATGTCTAATCAATGTACTGTATACTTGAATCTAATAAAAAAATTTTAAAAATATGCGTCCTTGAACACCAGAAGCTCTTAACCTAATGATAAAACTATCCAGTTTGCAATGTAACTTGTTTTCCAACTTTTGGTACTTCTTATAAACATAGGATGAAGGCTAAGTTTCATCTACCAGTTTTAGAGATTGTGCTTTAAAAACAGGTTGATTTCATTTCCAGACACAAGTAAAGCATAGTGTTTAATTGTGTACACTTTAGAAACAACAGGCTTAGAATGAATTCCAGCCAACATTCAGTTGGCAAATCTGCTTAAATTCTCTAAATATTAATTTCCTCATCTGTTATAGAAGGAATTGTATCTGCATCAAAGAGGTGTGGTGAGGATTAAACTTAAAGCCAGAAAAATCATATTTATATTTTCAGTTTTCTCATCTTCCAATTTGGCCAAATCTGTAAATATCTAACTGTGAAGTCAATTATGGATACATAGCTACAATTAATGGTATTTTTATGTGAAAAATAGTCTTGGGCTGAAATTACAATTGTAGATGATCCATAGCTTTCTGATTATCTATGAGCTTGTTTCATAAGCATAAGGTTGAATTATACTACAAAATGAGGGGTACATTTGCATTATCAGCTTCCATGATTGTGGGCAGAGGCCTCCTATCCTTTAGTTTGCTTTAAGAAAGTCTCTATACAGAAAGTGTCTGTACTATTCACTGAGATTCCAACAGCATAAAACAAATCATTGAAAATTCGTATCAGGATTTGGATAGACTGTTATGAAGACAGAAATGGCTCCAAAGCACATTTCTGTCATGTTATATTTTAGGATTAACTTTTTAAAATTCCACATTTCCATGTTATAGGTGGATATTATGTGCCTGACATATAGAAAATGAATCATTTCCTATAATATCTCAGAGTCTTACATAGCAAAATGAGTAAAATCATAAGTATCTTAGAGTAGCAAGATGCATAGAAAGATTGATATTTCATTGATATTCACCTTTTAAACTAGGTATGGATTTCTATAAGACATTCTTACTCAACAAGAACTAGAGCTAAAGTGACATTCAAGATCAATCTCTTTCAGAATAAGTAATAAAAATGAATAATCTGAATTTAAAAAAGACTTCCATATAATCTTTCTTTTCCAACAATTTCTGTTCTGGTTTCTCTCTCTCTCTCTCTCTCTCTCTCTCTCTCTCTCTCTCTCTCTCTCTCTCTCTCTCGTATTTATGTGTGTTTCTGCTAAAGGCTTTGAAATTATTACTAGATTCCCTATTGACTGAAAATAATTAAAATGTTTGATGATAACTGTCACTAATGACAGAATGAGAGTGAATAAGGCACTACTCACTGTGATTTTGAATCTTAAATATGACCATTACATGGCTAGAGACCAGAGGGAAACAAGTAATATAAGACTGTAAGCAATGTATACAGTCAAGGATTTTTTTAATAAAAAAATTGAATTCTGTGGAAAATAAAAATATGGTGCTATATGAACTTCTGTGCATACCAAAGGTTTTTTTGTTTTGTTTTGTTTTTGTTTGTTTTGTTTGTTTGTTTGTTTTTTGTATATACACATAGAAATTTTGGGGAGAAAATTGTATATTTACTAAAGTTATATTAATATAGTTCATCATAATGAAAATAACTTTTTTTGGCAGATTTTAGTTACAAAAAATGCTGAGCACTGAAATTTTAGATATTAGAATTTAAATATCCTGGGAATTATTGTAGAATTGTGGTAGCACGAATGTACTGAAAAATAAATAATTCATGCCAAACTTGTAGCAAAACATAATTATATAATTTGTTAGGTTTTGCAAGTTGAGAGCTATTAAAGAGTACCATATATTTACAAAAAGATAACATAGAATAAATACCAATATGAAAAAAGTCTCTTTTATGGTGGGGGCAAACAAAACAAAAAAAGATATTATATTACTATTTAGAAAAGCTTCAGGGAAAAATTACCAGCATAAACACTCCTCAAAAATATTTGCCTGTTTTGGTAAGTATACTTTGGTAAGTATATATATATATATATATATATATATATATATATATATATGTATATATATATAAGTATATACATATATATGTATATACTTATATATACACATATATATATATACTTACCAATATTAGCCTGTTTTGGTAAGTATATATATATGTATATATATATGTATATACATATATATATACATATATATATATCCCTTAAAGGTACCATGTCTTATGCATTCAATAGGTGGGTGATAAAGAACAATAACATACGTTTCAACTAATGTTTCTAAGAATTTTCTAAACACCAGAATTGATTTGTATTGCATTTTAAACATGTATTTCCTTAAAACATTTTTCAGTCTTGGGGACAAGAGTATTTTATTCCTTCTGATTAACATTACTAGAGTTCGGTGATTCTTAGAATTTAGGAAAGAGAAAATTGATTAATATTATAGTTTGTTCATATGTTTAGAGACATATATCTACAGACATTATCTAAATGTATAAAAAGGGAAGAAGAGGTTCCACATTTATTGTTACTATTATCACTGAAAACCATTTATGGAATCTTCGCAGTGGCAGGGAACTTTGATAGGTTTACAAACTGAAATGTAGGCAGTTAGAGAAATGTTAGGTGAGACCTTTGAGACATGGAAAATCATAAGGAATTACACAAAAATAATATTGCTTCAACTACTTATTCCAACCAAAATCTTTAAATAGCTAACATAAAACCATGGCTATCAAATTTTATTGACAATGGGAGAGGAAAGAACTAACATTTGTCTTAAAGATGGCCCCAGTTATGTTCTCATTTTTCATTTCTTGGTGGGTAAGATTAGGTATATTGTAACTTTAGCAAAAATTGCTTTCTCTCGTTCCTCTTGTCAGACACTTTCTATCTCTTTTATACTACTTTACTTATTTTTTCCATATTATTTTTTATTATATTATTTTTCCAAATCCTTTTAATATGCTATATATTTTACTTATTCTGTTTATTACTTATTATCTTTATTCTCATCTAGAATGTAAGCTCCAAGGCCAGGGACTTTTATCTACTTTAATTGATGCATTCCAAATAGCTACAAGATTCCCGACTCATTGTAATCATTTAATAAATATCTGTTAACTGTTGGAAGTGCAATATGCTTTTTATTGATGTCATTAAAATCTATAACCTGAATTACTCTTAATGCATCACTACATATATAGGGATAATTAAATAATAGCCAACAAATTGCATTTTTAGCAGGATGCCTTTCTACTAATAATGTAGAACCTTCTTGTCTTTCTTCTCCTATAGACTCTTCTTACCTTCTCTGCAGAAGCATCGCCTAATTATTTTGCATTCATTGATTTCAACCTAACAAAATCTCTCTCTGCTCTCCACTTATCCTCTCTCCAGACCTATCTGCATTCCCCTTTGTGCCAAACTCGTTAGATAGTAAATGTCTTAAAAAGGGAGTTCCTGGAGTTACCTTCCTTGACACCTGGCTCTCCTTGAAAACATCTGTTTATGAAATGACACGTTAAATAAAATATTTTCCCACTTTTGGAGAATTTGAAATGCTGTAGGAACATTATTATAATATTGATTGAATTTTTTATGGCTTTATTTGGACATAGAATATTTCATTCTTCTTTTAAAGTTATTTCAATCCCCTAATCTGCTCTCCCGCTGTTTCAAACACTAGATGTCTCTCTAATGCCAGTCTCATTTTGCTACATGGGCTAGTAGAGCCTGGAATACACTGGATTCCAGGGCAAGGAGATATTTATTTACCCAGTGTTGGCCCCGAGGAGACTAGGGCATTTTCTATAATGTATCTGCTCTTAGATTCCATGTGTCCATGCGGCTACATTTTATCTATGGTCCTTTCTGACTTACAGATATGACTGAATACCATTTTACATTTATATAGTAGTAGAACATTTATAGAACCGTCTCACATATATTATTTCATTCTATTCTTACAGCAATCTTGTAAGCCAGGTATTATTTTATCTTAACTTTTATAATTGAAGAAACTGAGGCCCACAAATGTTACAGAACATCTAAAAATTAACATAGTAACTAGTGACTGATCCCAATATTCACTGATTTGTATTTTAAATCCATTGCTTTTTCCTAAGCATAAAACCTCCTTTGCCTAGATGAGTACTTTTAGATGATTCTGTATTACATGTATTTTGATGTACTGTGGGTCAAATACAATTTTATGCAACTTTGAACACAAAAAAAATATGACATGGGCCATGTTTAAGGCAGATGCTAGCTCTTTCCCTTTCTTTAGTAATATAAAGGTGCTATAGTTTACTGCATTTTATTCTTTCATAAATACCTATTAGAACAAACATATTTCAGCTAATACTTCTAAATTGGCTCATATGTTCAAATAATATCTAGGGGTGAGACTGTGTTCCTGCCCCGCTTTAGTCTGAACCTTGGGTAACCTCGGTTTGTGATTAGCTTTGAAGAGGTATACGTGTGAGCTTACATTCCTCTATGTACTTTACTTGATGCCAGGAGAAACATTTAATTTCCTGATGGGAGAAAATTATCTTTAAAGGAAGAGTTCCATTCTTGGTTCTCTGGATGGTTTCAGTCTCAATAAGGTACAAATAATGATTCCTGTAGATTGTAGTTAAATAAATATATATAGGAAATGTTCTTTTTCATTAGTTTGTGTATTTTACACGATAATAAATCAGTCCTTTTTGACATATTAGTAACACCCATGGACATTTTGCAATTGTCTTAGTGAAGTTACTATCTTACTTTTCTTAAAAAGCACATTAAAATATAGGAAAATGTAAAATTAACTGCAACATTTGATTAGCAATTCTATATTCTTTACAATTAGAGATTTTAAATTTACATATAAAACTCTTAATTTTGACATCTTGTGCAAGGAATGAATAGAAGCCTGTTACTTACTGGATTTTAAAGTCCTGAACACTTAATAATCCTTCCAGATTTCCTGCATTAGTAAGAAATGTTGCTTTTGAATTAGAAAAGGAGAAATACGATCATTGTACTATATAAGAATAACATTTGAAATAAAAAGTGTATGTTTTCCTTAAGAATTCTAATATTTATTCATGTTTTAGTTTTATGCACAAATTATTTTGCCAATGGCCAAGATTTTAATGATACTTTATTTCTACACTATTTTGGGGGCTTCTTTTATTTTTCTGGTTTTCCATTTTCAGGGTGATCTTGATTTGCATAGCTTTGTTTTCTTTCTCCTTTTATCAAATGGATTTAGTTCTCCGTTTTCTAGCTGATAGGTGGTTTGCCTGGCAGTCAAGGGCTTTGTCTTTGGAGACAGACAACCTGTGTTTGAATCTTCATTCACTGCTAAGGTCATCGTGGAGATATTATCTATCTGTGTGGCTCTGTTTCCTCATCTATTTGATAAAAATACCCAAAGTTGCAAGTTGGTTGGAAAGATTAACTGCATGTGTGTAATGTATTTAGCGAAAAGCCTGGAATATGGATAATAGTCAATAAATGGCCCAATTGTCATTAATGGCACTTCTCTAGAAAAACATGTCGACCCCGCGTATCTGGTTGAAATTTCTCCCAATCTTATGCATTGTCGCTATTAGTCCATCAATAAAAGCATTTGTCATGCCTATTTAGAGAACACTACAGTGAAGCTAAGATAAATGTATTATTAATGTGCACCTATAATCTCTCTAGGGGAATACATAACAAAATTTTTATAAAAAGTATTTTCATCATCCTTGGAAGACTTTATTTTTTGGAACCTATAAAACATAGTTTCATTAAAAAAATGATATAAATACATCATAAGTGAATAATAAAATCACTTTTTCTCCAATCATAGCTGATTTGGCACTTACACATCCATTATTAGTCTACTTAGTGGAAGTGCATTCTTTAAAAGAAAAAGAATCTGTCAGAAAAGAGGTTGTTAGTACAACACCATGATATGTTGGTTTTTTAACCTAGATTTTAAATTGATTAATTGAATAGGAAAAGATATAGAGAACAAAAAGGAATAAAAGGAAATACTCATTATAGAATCAGGAGACAACAAGTTTAAAAATGAGAAAAGAAAACATGAGGAAAAGAGTTTAAATAAAGACTTGAATGGACAAATAGAATTGATCTACCAATGTTTTTAGTGGTACCAGTTTCAATAACAAAAACTTATCCCTCATCCATGTTTACACCAGTGATTTTGTAGCGTAGGAAATACAGAAAAGAACATTCTCCAGTTCCTCTTTGGATTGTTTTTTATGTCCCCCAAATAACTCATATGACACAACTTGCTAGTATCAATGATCTCTTGAGTATGAGGTAGAAATTTTTGATAGTACTTTTTAACCATATTCTTGGAAAAACATGATGTTAATAGGTAAATTAAATCAGTGGTTAATTGAATATTTTACTTTTAACTACAATATTTTTGTGTAATATAGATATAATTAAAATCATAGCTTCTAACGACACAATTGTCTAAAACTTAAGAATATGAGGTTCCACCTAAAGAAGAATAAATAAGTTTGAGTGCTTAATAGTTTAGTTTTAAAGCTTCTGGAGGTATGCAGTATTTTGAATCCAGAAATGGAATACCAAAAGAGGAATTTTTATAAATAAAACATCCTTTATTTTAGAAATGAGTTAAATACATTATTAAAAAGATGACTTAGCAAAGCTTATGGATATGGTCCTTTCCTTTAAAATTATTTCCAAATTTATGATGTAAAAACAATTATTTCCAGCAATTTGGAAATGTTCTATTTAAAAATACTCATTCTCCTTTCTCTTCTTTTCCTACCTGTTTGTCTCCTCTCTGACTCAAAGTTTAAAAGAAACTGAAACAAGTGACATTAGTTGATTTTTGATACTTTATAACCAACTTTCCCCTCTGCAAAGGAGGGTTCACAGGCATTTTAAGACACAAACAGAATGAGTCAGATGACCCCAATTTGTTCTGTAACTTTCTTTGTTGATTTCAGAATAACTCTTGCCAAACTCTGTTTGGGAGGAGTCCAGTGATGAAATAACGAGAGTTGAAACCTGCTTGTTCAGAACATGGCTTTAGCTGCTAATGCTCTTTTTCTCATTTTCTTTAGTTAAGAAATTCAACAAAGGGTAGCAAGACAGCAGAGACCCAATCTTGGAAACAGCCAGAGTGTACTTAAAAGTAGTTGTAATTTAGTTTTGTGTGTATGTGAGCATGTGTATGTGTGTGTATCTGTGTACATGCATATCTGTATTTATAGGGTTACAAGTGATATTTAAATTTAAAAAAAATTAACAAAATTTATTTAACACCAGATAGGATTTTCCATCATAAATATTTGATTTAAGAAGATCGGCTACAGAGCCTGTCCTAGTCAATTAGGACTGCTATAACAAAGTACCATAGACTGGGTGGCTTATAAATAATTTATTTCTCACAGTTCTGAAAGCTGGAAGTCCAAGATCAAGGTGCCAGCATTGTTGGATGAGGCCTTCTTCTGGATCACAGTCTTCTCAATGGATCTTCACATGATAGAAGGGGCAAGGGATCTCTGTGGGGTGTTCTTTATAGGACATTAATCCTATTCATGGGGGCTCCAACTTCATGACCTCAGCACCTCCCAAAATCCCACCTCTCCACACCATTACATTAGGCATAAGAATTTCAAAATATAAATTCTGGGAAGACACATATATTCAGACTATAACAGAGCATGAAATTTGAAAGTATTTCAACAATGTCATTGATTTCAGGTCATTAATAAGAAGTTAAATATGGATATATAAATTTATTTAATATATTTATTTTACTCTACATAAGGAGCATATAAGGCATAAACCGCATAGCCTAGACGTGTAATGCACTATACCATCTAGGTTTATATAACTGCATTTTATGATATTTGCATGATGATGCATTTCTCAGAACCATCTCCATCATTAAGCAGTGCATGTCTATAATAATAACTACTAAACCAATGAAATATAACTAAATTTAGATTTAAATCTAAATTTACTTTTTAAAAGATAATTTCAAATCTGATTCTAAAATTCCAATTTTATGCTGTTTATAAGAAACACACCTAAACATGATGAACACAAAATATTGAAATTGGAAAACATATGCAAGCAAAAAATGAACTCAACTAATTTTATTTTTATAATATTAATAAAAGGCAAAATAAACTTTGAACCAAAAAAGGGCTTATGGTAAAAGGATGACATTATTCATTCACTAGAGAGATACAACAATCTCGAATGTACGTACGTACGTACGTATGTATGTATGTATGTGTGTGTGTGTGTGTGTACATATATATATATATATATAAAAAGATAATGTCTCAAAAAATGCATAAGGCAAATATTAGTATTAAAGATGAAACTAACAAATTATCAATTGTTGTGGGAGATTTTGATGTAACTCTTCCAGAAAGTGGTAGATTACACATATCAAACATTAGGATGCGTATAAAACACTACATTTAACAAATAGGGAAACAAAATTATTTTCAAACACCCACATGATATTTCTAAAATTTGTTTTAAAATTTACATATAGTAAAATTTGCACTTTTTAGTGTAGAGTTCTGTGAATTTTGACATATGCATACTGTAGTAAAAACATTACTATATCAAGAAACAGAACAGTTCTAACACTCTAGAAGAAATTACCTCATGCCACACTTTGTAGTCAAATACTTCTCCACTATTAAAACCACTGATTGGTTTTCTAACTCTATCATTTTTCCTCTTCTAGACAATAATGTATATGGAATTACACATTATATAGGCTTTGGTAGAAGGCCTCTTTCTCTTAGCATAATGCATTTGAGATTCATCAATTTCTGACTTGCATCAATAGTTCATTCCTTTTTATTGCTGAGTGGTATTTCATTGTATGGATGTGCAATTTATTTCTCTATTTGCCAGTTCAAGGACACTTGTGTTGTTTTCCATTTCTGGTAATACTAATAAAATTGTTTTAAGATTATCATAGTATTTTTGTGAATATATTTTTCATTTCACTGTGGAATTGCTGGGTAATTGCTATAATAACTGTATGTTTAACTTTATATGACATCATTTTCTAGAATGGCTGTGCCATTTTGCATTTCGGCCTACTATGTAAGAGTTCCTGTCCTTGCTAGTACTTGTTATTATCAGTTTTTTTTTTTAAAGGCATTTTAATAAACGTACACTGGTGTCTCATGTTGACCTTTATTTTCAAATTATCTTTTTTACTATAGCATTCAATTTGTTAAGTGTCATAGTCTGTTCAGGCTGCTCTAACAAAATACCACAAAATATTGGGTAGCTTATAAACAACAAAAATTTATTTCTCACAGTTCCAGTGAGTGGGAAGTTCAAGATCATGGTGCCTGCAGATTCTGTGTAGTGGCTAGTGAGAGCCCACTTTTCTTGTTGATAGAGGTGTCTTCTCTCTGTGTCCTAAGATCATGGTGGAAGGGCATAGGAAGTTCTATGAAACACTTTTATAAGAGCATTAATCACATCTGTGAGGTCTCTTATCTCCACGACCTTATCATCTACCAAATGCCTCCACCTTCTAATATCATCGCCTTTGATAGTTAAGATTTCAACATATGAATTTTGGGGGACACAAATATTCACGCTGTAGCATTGAGAATTTTTTACATTATGCTCATGAGGGACAGTGCCCAGTAGTTTTCTTTTCTTGTAATATTTTTGGCTGGTTTTAGTATTAAGGTAATGTAGGCTTCACAAAATAAATTGAGAAGTACTGTCTCTCCCAACTCCATCTATTTTCCACAAGAGATTATATGGTATTTGTATTATTTCTTTGTTAATGCTTGGTAGAATTCAACACTGAAGCCATCTAGGGCTAGAGTTTTCTTTTTTTGGAAGGCTTTAAACTATAAATCCAATTTTCTTTTTCCCCCAAATCCTGACCTTTATTATGGCTAATATTGACCTGATATGTAAAAGATAATCTTCTATCTTTTTTCATTCAGCTTTTATATATCCTTATGTATTGTATATGTGTTATGGACTAAATGTTTGTGTTCCCCCAAAATTCATATGTTGAAGTTCCAACCCTCATGTGATGGAATATGTTTTAAAATTTTTTTATCACTTATTATTATTAATGTGGATATTTTTGATATACTTGTGTTTATTTATACCTAGCTGACGTTATTTTTTCTTCACTTGATTCTTGTTTATTTTTTAAGTTTAATTATTTTTCCTTTTCACCCATCTCCTCACCCTGAATATATATGTGTGTGTGTATTTATATATTTAGCAATCAACAACTTCTCTGTATCTATGGGTCTGTTTCAGCTTTGTTTATTAATTTTTTTTTTAGGTTCCACATATAAGTGAATTCATTTTGGTAATCTGTTTTTCAAGAAAGTGATCCATTTCATTGAAGTTGTTGAAATCATGGACATAGAGTTTTGTATTATTCTTTTATTATTCTTTAATTCCTGTGGAGTCCGTAGTAGTCTCCTTATGGTATTTACATTGTTAATTTGTGTTTTCATTCATTTCAAAATATTTCCAAATTCTCTTGAGATTTTCTCTTTGATCTATATGTTATTTAATTTTCAAATATTTAGGTACTTTGCAGATATTTTTCTGTTATTGATGTTACTGAGAACATAATTTATATGATTTGCATTCTTCTAACTTTGTTAATGCTTATTTTATGACTTGTCTTGGAGAATGTTCCGTGTGTATTTGAAAAAAACGTATATTCTACTATTGTGTGGAGTGTTCTGCAAATGTCAATCAGATCAAGTTGGTTGATAATGCTGTTCAGGTCATCACGTACTTGCTTATTTTCTATCTGCTTGCTGTGTCATATGTATTACATGTATATACATTGAAACCTTTCCAAAAAATGTAATAAATTTTACTCTCAAAAGAAATATATATTTTAATGAACTGGGAGAAGAAAAATAATAAAATATATTTATCCAGATATTTACTATTTCTCTTCCTTTTTATTCATTTCTAAAGTTCCAAGTTTTCTTCTGGTATAATTTCCATTAAGCCTTTTATTTGAATTTAAACTGTTTGAGGTTTGCTGAGATTCTTGAATTTTATGTTGTAAATTTATGTTTTTCACCGAAGTTGGGAAAGTTTTTTTAGCCATTATGTCTTTTGATATTATCTTATTTTCCTGAAGC
This sequence comes from Eidolon dupreanum, assembly GCA_028627145.1. Classification (NCBI taxonomy): domain Eukaryota; kingdom Metazoa; phylum Chordata; class Mammalia; order Chiroptera; family Pteropodidae; genus Eidolon; species Eidolon dupreanum. The sequence goes on from CM053503.1 coordinate 134,399,238, forward strand.
CCTAAAAGCTCTGATCATTTTTGTTTTCAATCTTTTTCTCTTTGTTATTTAGACTGGATAATTTTTATTGATTTATTTTTAAGTCCACTGACTTTTCCCTACATATTCTTCATTCTTTTTTTGAGTATATATAAGAAATTAAAAACCTATAAGTATTATATTTTTCAGTTTTAAATGTTCTATTTTGTTCTTTTTTAAAAAAAATCTAATTGTTTCTATTTCTCTGTTAAGAATGCCTATATTGCCATTCTTTTCAAGAATGTTCATATTTACTTCATGGGGGAGGGTTGAAATAGCTACTTTAAAACCTTTGTTCCAGCATCTGTGTCATCTGGATTTGATATTTGACTATTCTTTCCCTGGAAAGCTGGTCCAATTTTCCTGGTTCTTTGTATGTTGAACAATTTTGGATTGTATCTTCAACATTTTGAGTAATGTATTCTGAGATTCTGCATCTTGTTTAAATAATCTGAAGAAGGCTGAATCTTTTGTTTACCAATCAAACCAATTAGATTCAGACCACAGTTTCTATCTTGCCTCCAATATGTCGTGTTTCCAATGTCATTTCAGGTTTTAAAGCTTTTACTGTGTTTTCTGAGCCAGTCAGGGGTTAGTGTGGGACTTTGGAGCTGGCTCATGATGAATTATCAAAATCTCTGCTATGATTCTTTGGATATATTCCATGTATGCAGAGTTTGGGGGTGAGTCTGGGAATTCTCTTCTTCAGTCCTCTCTTTTTAGGATTTTCCCCTCACATTGTTGGGCTCCCAGGGGCCCTCTTTCCAGTACCTCAGGCTGGAAAGATAGGCTTCTCTCAAAGTAATCTCCCACACTGTTATATAGATCTGGGGAACTAGGTATACCTTGGGGAGAAGTAGTGAAAGGTGGAAAATAAAATGAGGACTCCTCCCATACTCTACACAACAGAAATTCATTTTCCTGATTTCTCTATCCAATGAGATGGATTTCTCAGGGTTTTAGGGGCATGCACCCCTGTTGTTGCCACTGCATTCACTAAAGCTGGCTTTGCGGCAGTCAGAAAACAAAGAGAGAGGGAGAAATATATCAAGATGCCCTCCCCCGATGCCCCACCATGCCCCAGTCCTATGGCTAAGCAGAACAAGGTTATCTCAAAGTTTTGCTGTCTGTGCCTGCTGTACCACTCCCTGATTTGGCCAGTCCTTAAACTGAAACCAGACATTTTGGAGGAAAAAAAATCCCAGGGAACTCATCATTGCCACACTGGTGATTTTTTGAGTTTGACTTCTCTTCTTAATCTTCTTGTGATTATTTACTTTTTAGAGTCCTCAGATAGTTGCGTTAATATTTTGTCCAGGATTTTAACTTTAATCAGTGAGAGAGAAAGGCTCTAACAAGATTTTTTTCTCTTGGCTGGTACCAGAAATCTATCCAGAGAATATATTTAAAAATTATTCATGTACTTAGTTACAAAGATAGTCTTTAAGAGTTGATAACATACAAACCATGTTCTCTGAGAACATAACAAATTTAAAGAATAACATCAAAATATGCATTACTAAATATTTCATATTAAAAAAAGACATCATATTGAAAACTAAAAACTATTTAGAACTGAAAAACAACAGAAGCACAACTGATAGACTATAGCAAATATTGCACTTAGAGGAAAAATTTTAACCTTAAATAATGTATTAGGGAAAAATTAGAAATTTATTAGCTGAATGTTTAATTCAAGAAGTTAGGAAAATAGTAAATCTTAGAAAAGTAGAAAGGAGTAGTAATGATAACAGTAATGAATAGAGAAAACCATGCCGTAATTATGAGAATCAGCAAAGTATAAAGCTTAGTCTGAAAAAATTAAAAATGTACACAACTATCTAGCAACATTAATTAAAAACACATAAACAATCCATATTTTTATCTTAAAATATTTAATAGTAAATTATTCATTTGTAATCTAATATAAAATATAAATTTAATGGACAATCAAAGTAGGAGTCCCAGTTACTGACATACTTTTATCAGACTACTAGGGAATAAGTTAACTACTAACTTTTAAATTTTTCTAGAGGACAAATAATAAAGACAAAGTCTCTTACTCCCAGTATATTCATTTACTAGCTCTGTATTCCTAGATAAATGCCTAGAATTCTCATTTGCTAAGTGGGAATAATAACCAAAGTATCTACCTCATTAAATTGTAAAAATTCAATGATAAAAAACAAAACAAAACAAAACAAAAGAAAATACAAAACAACACACTAAAGTGTTGAGAAATGGCTAACACATAGTAAGTGGAAATAAATGTTAGCTATTTTTTTCTTTTAATTTTTAAGGTACCCAAACCAGAAGAGGCCAGTGCATAGTATTACTTAGTATAGGTTTAAATTACAAAATAAATTATATTAGCTAACTATATTCAGTAATGTAGTAAAGTATATCATTATCAATGTGCATTCTAGGATTTCAAGGATGATTTAATATTAAAAATTAAAAATGTCTTAATATATAACTATATTAATAGATTAAAGAAAAAATTTGATTCAATAGATGCCAAAAAAAAAAAAAAACCCATGAAATAAATATAGCTCTCATTCAGGATGAAAACATTTAATAAACTGGGAATAGAAAGTATATCTATCAAAATTAACAAATTTCCATTAATGTTGGGAGCCAGACAAGAATCTTATAGGAGTTTGTAATCTGCACAATAAAACATGAAAATAAATAAGAGGAATGAGAACTGGAAAGGAAGAAATTAAATGGTCATAATTTGCAGATGGTATAAATATATATTATATATAAAATATATATTTAATTATATAAGATGACATATGAACACATTATTTAAACTAATAAGATTTCATCAGGTTGCTGATACAGGGTCAATATAGAAAAATCATTGGCATTCTTATTTCATTCTCAACATGCTTAAATTATTATAGAAAAGAAGACCAAAATCATAAGAGGAACAAAACTGAAAAGATAAGTATATTTTTGCTGGAGAATATAAGAGAATGCTGGAAAAACTGGATATTAATGGATGGGAAGACAATACTGTAAGGATATAAATTCTCCCAAAATTAATTTATATATCCTGTATAATATCAGTTAAGCTAATTCTAAAATTCCTATGGAATAGGAAAGGGCCAGGAGTATCTAAGCCTCTTTTGAGGAAAACACAATAGAAAATTCTTTGCAGATATAAAGACAAATTATAAAATTATAACTATTAGTCTATCTCACTCTTTATATAGGGCTAGACAAAACAATCAATGGAAAGGAATAAGGACTCAAGAAAAAGGCATGCATATACAAAAACTCAGTAGTGGTGACATTATTAATTAGTTGAGAAAGAACGAGTTTTTAATATATGGTGATAGGTAAAATTAATTATCTTAATAAAAAATTCCCATTTTGTACCACATTAAAAATAAATTCCAGATGGCTCAAACACCCAAACATGAGAAAAAATTATTTAAAATTTTTGGAAGGAAATATAGAATATGTTATTTTAAATGGACCATAATATGCACAAAGCTCATAAAAATAATCATTGATCACCCTGTTAAAATGCAAGGCTCTGTATCATACAATACTCTGAAGAAAGTTAATAAAAATAACTCAAGAGAAACAATTTACAATATATATAAACAACAAAATTGCAGCAAAAAATTCTTCTCAAAATGAATAAGACAAATTACCCAATTGAAAAGTGGGCAATTTGAGCCAAAAAATTTATGAAAAAAGAAGCTGGAATGGCAGACAGGAGAAAATATCTTTAATCTGAATAATTGAGGGAGAAATGCTAATGGGTATGAAAATGGAATATTGTTTCACATTCACAATCAGCAGACCTCTAATAAAACATCTGACAATATTCAGCTTTTGGAGGTGTGAGGAAACAAACTCTAATATCCTGTTGATGGCAATGTAAATTGATCAATCACTTTGAAAAACACTTAGACAATATCAAACAAAGTGAACTATGAGTATAATACATATTCCAGAATTTCCTCTTCTAAGTATGCTTTAGAGAAACACTTGTGTATGTACATGAAAAGACTACTCCTTGCAGTACTGTTGTTAAAAGAAGAAAATTGGGAAACCATCTAAATATTTATTGATAAAAAAATCATTAAGCCAACTATGGTATTTTTAAAAAATAGATTACTATTTAGCGACTAAAATTAATGGACTAGGTCTACATGTATCAACTTTGGTATATTTTGAAAGCAAGATTAAATTAAAGATTAAGCTGAAAATATATATAATACGAAATTTAAAATAATGTAAAACGATACCTATAATTTTGATGGTGCTGTATATATATGTGGAAAATGTACTAAAAGCCAAAATTGGAAGGCTGCACAATCTATTAAAATATTGGTTATCTCTGGAAAGGGAGGGTGGGAGGTAGAAGGATAGGAGTAATTCAGGTTAAAGACTGGAGAAGGTATGATAGGGGCTTTTTCTGTATATGCCATTTTTCACTTCTTTTCAGAAGTTTCTGAAACAGTTAAAAATTTCACATTTGCAAGATCTGGTTATTCAGTATAAACCTATTTCTATATGTTTGAAATATTTTATAAAAAGGGGGGGTGGAATGGAAAAGCTGATGAACAAAAAGTATAGCCACTTTCTATTTATTTTGTTCTGAGTAGTGAACAGTTCTATTAGCGAGTGTTGACCAGCAAAGAGTTTCAAATTACTGTTAATTTTACATGTGCACCTGGGCTGAACTTCACAAAGGGAATGTATAAGCTAGAGGGGGCAAAGCCGAGAGGGAGGGAAGTTACTGCTGTTGCTAATTATGGAAAGGAAAAGGAAATTTAAGGAAAGGAATTTAGAGGATTCCCCCCATAAACTCATGTAACTATGAACCTGTTATAGAAATTAGTCACATTATGCTATTATTTATTTTTAGACTTACCTTTCTCCTCTGGGAAAGGGGAAATTTTTGCCAAGTATTTTTAGGTGAAAAATGTTATTTCCTAGAAAACCACATTCTAATATACAGTCATATGGATAATTTTATTTTCTCTTCCAGTTTATTTGGTCTAATTTAAAGCATATACCTCAGGAAATATATTGATGCTGGATTTAAATCTTTAAATTTTCTGGTTTCTCTATATACATTTGACTTAGAGAGTTCCAAAATATAAATGCTAGATTAAATTTACAGAATAAATTTTTGTTTTTGCAAGAATAGCACCCTCTCTATCTGTCTTTCTCTCTCACACACACTTCCAAACCAAAAACTTCTTCAGATATTCTTTTATTTTAAATATAATTAGGTGATTACTGATAAAAATTAGGTACATATTACCAGAGTTAGTCATTTAAAACAGTTAAAATGGCTGTGTATGTTACTCTGTGGTGATGCTTTCCAAAACAATATAATTCCATTATATTATAACTTTAAACAATTACTCTGCCTGTGAGCAGTAAAGTTCTGATTAGCTGTTGTGATGGTTAATTTTATTTGTCAACATGCCTAAACTATGATGCTCAGTTGTTAGGTCAAACACCAGTTTAGATGTTGCTATGAAGGCATATTTTAGATGTAATTAATGTTTAATTAGTATGCTTTGTGTAAAGCATTTGTGAGTTGGGTTTCATCCAATTCTTGAAGAAAAAGGAATCCTCCAGACTGTAACATAGAAACCCTACCTGAGTTTCTGGACTGCTGGTCTGCCTTATGAGTTTTGGACCTGCCAGCTTCCACAATAATGTGACCAATTCCTTAAAATTAATTTCTCTCTCTCTTTCAGTTGCTTTTTTTTTCTCTTTTTCTCCACTCTGCTAGTTCTATTTCTCTGGAGAACCCTCATAGCTGGCTATTAGCCATTTGAATTAAGTGATCACCAATATCCGGATTTTCCAACTGTTTTTAACACATCCTACACATACAAACTGGGCAAACACCTAGGACATACATATTGGGTGATCAGGACAGCTTTTATGCCATAAATAATTTAACTGTATTTATTGCAGATTGGAAAAGAGTTGCTCATATTTGGGATATGAGGTAAATTGAATGATTTCCTAGGGCCTAGGTCAAATCCATCTATGTGATGTTCTCTCTGTAGCTTTCCACCCTTCCATGGCATATAGAAGCAAAGAACAGGGGGACAGTAGATGGGGGGAGGGCAGGCTGTTGTTAAGAAGGGTCGTCCTGATAGAAATAGATCTGTAATGAATGTGAACATGTAGTAGTTTATATAAAGCTATTTCATAGAGTAGGAAGGGAAAAGGAAAACAGAAAATGAAGGATAAAGTGAATCATTGGGATGTCAACTGTCAATCATCAACATGGGAAGAGAAAAATAATTTTCCAATTTCTGTAGGATCTGGAGATAAAATGTTGTGGCCTCAACACATGTTCAGTCTGTATGTACTGAAGTGGGAGTGTAAAAAAGGCTTTAATCCATTGGACAAAGAAGTAGGATGTTAATAACTCTACCCATTCTTCCTCCTTATGCTTGAATCTTTATGTCCTGTTTTGTGATCTGGACACTGGGAAATCATTTTTTTTTTTTCTGAAAAGAGCAATTAGAATGTTTTCAGAGGGGAGCTGAGAAGGAAGTTGAATAATAATTACAAATTTTGAATGGGAAAACACATGATTTACTAGGGTTTACTACACACTCAGTTCTGCCAATAAACATATTAGTTCAATTTTTCATATATGAAATAAAGGAATTGGATGTCTCCATTAGATGATCTCGACAGTCTCTTCCAGTTTAAAAATTCTATGAAAATGGACAATGCAGAGAAAAACAGTTCAGGTCCCTTATGTACCCTCATTTAAAGAACAAACAATTATAAATTGGTTTGTTTTTTCCTTATGCAGAATGATTGTTACATGAATAAAGAACAAGAAAATAATTTATTTCATTAACTAAATTAGCAAAACATCATTCCCAATAGACTATGGAGTCAGCCAGAAGTTCAATGCAGTATGTAGTTTTTTCAGCTTTTCAAATACAAAGCAAGGTTATTCATGGTTAATTTAAAGGGAATCCTTGTAAAATATTTAAACAGAAGAATAAAATATTGTTTCAAAACATTTTTTCCATTTTTCTGCCTGTAAAACTTTTGAAAAGTACCATAATTTTTATGAGCCTTAATTTCTTCTTTAAAACTATAATAACAACTTTCTGTTAAGGTGGTTATAAAGATTAAATGAAGCAGTATTTGTGAAAGTCCCTAACATACCCTGAACATAAGCTGAACTCTTCAAAACTTTCTCCTCCTTCCTTCTTCTATACTCCCTATCTTAATAATCTATCAATTTTTGTTTGTTGCCAAGCTAGAAAGCTGGGAGTTACCTTCAATTAATAGTTTCAAACTGGTAACATAATTAAGTTTATGCTACCAATATTTAAAAACAGAAACAATAAAATTAAAAAATATTAGCATTGTACATAGTAAAGGTAAGTAGTATCTTGTAAAATTTTTGTAGCATTAACGTCTGTGTATGAGGAGGCATGAGAGAGGGAGGGTTTTCCTGGTGTAAAAGGTACTTCTTCAGATGTGTAATAGGAAAAAAATATCTGAGAAGCACTGATCTGGTATATGTTGTCTCTCTCCTATGTTCTCTAGCTTGTCAATTTTATCTCCTAAAGAAGCTTTCTGATCTGTACCCCTTTCCATGTTTTTCTATTGATTTAGTGTAAGCTCTAATCATTTCAGTTTCCTGGTCATCAATCTCTTTCACACTGAAAACTGCTACTCCTGCTATTTAAGAGATCTTTCTAACTGCTACTCCTGCTACTGAAGAGATCTTTCTAAAGTGTCTACCTAAACAGGTTAACCTTAAGGCAAATAGTAATTTTTAAGGTAAAATTATTATCACCATCACACTTATTGGTGGCATTTGAAATTTATGATTAGCAAATAAATGAGTAAGTACCTCAGACAATTTCTCCACATACTATTCTCAGCCTCAGATCTGATGCTAGCTTTAAGTTGGGGGGCAGTTGGTTCCTTGTAGGATTCCAGAATCTACTTTGCAGTGATGTCGTACCTCTGATACAGTCCTTTGCTTTCTGTCTCTGGGCCTCCCTGAAGCTGTGCTGGGAGATGTCAATGGAAGCCTGCTTGCCACATGGGCAGGTACCAAGGACAAGTGAGTGTGTGCATGTGTGCATGTGTGCAGGCTCGTGGCCATTCTTGTGTGTCAATATGTGCTCTGTTTCCATGTGTGTGTAAGCACGGCTGTCCTCGTGAGTGTATGCACATGTGTGGTGAAGTTTAAGCACCTGTTAAAAATGAGCCATGGGAGCTGCTCAGTGAAGTCTTCCCCTTCTCTGTCCTTGCATAGGAAATTTTCTCAGGTGTTCTACATGCTCCTCAGTAAAAGTCCAGGTGGTACTGAGCTATGGCTGCTAATAGTAGAGGTACCTAATAAAGCACCCTAAATTTGGCTTTTCCTCCTTTCCTGTTTCACTCTACCTAGTCCCTCTTTTGCCCTCCTTGCATAATTGTCTCCAAATAAACTACCTGCACACAACCCCTAGTTTTAGGCTCTGCTTTCAGGGGAAGACTAAACTCCATTTCTTGACAGCTCACAATAACTATACAAATTACAAGGTAAACAATATTTATGTAGTGCAGTGAGAAAAAATTTCTTGTAAACTTTATAGAATTTAGAGAATATAAATGTATTCAATCTTTTAGAATAAACCCTCTCAAAATCTGGTCTCTATGTGTCAACCCCATTTTTAGTTTCTTTATAGGTACTCCATGCTCAGTCTTAATTCTACCACTTATAGTTTCTGGACCATGCCATATTTTCTCTTGCCCTTGTGCTTTTGCAGAAAATGTCACATCAAAATATACTAGAGATGATAGGTAAGGGAAAGAATTATGAATTATAGTCTATATCCCAAGCAACTGCCACATCATGTGGCACAAAGTAATTGTTAAGAAATGTCTGTTGATGTGGGAATGAACAATTCACACATGACACATTGTATTCTAGTTCTTGGTTTTCTCATTTCTTCTCTCTTCAGCCTGCATACAGGCTTTTTGAGATCAGTTATTCTATCTTCTTTTTGTATACCTCGTTTAAGGCCAGGAACAAAGTATGAAGCTGATGAGTGTTTACTGAATGGATGATTAACTTAACATACTGTGTTTTAATTTTGTTTATCTTTTTGTCTTTCTCCGTAGGTTGTAGGGTCATGCAAGGAATTTACAGTTGAGTTCTGTATAACCAGTGTACTTTCAGGTTATGATTATGTACTTTATTCATTATAAAAAACTGTATTGTATATATTTTTCCATTTTTCTTACTAGAAATAAACTTTTATAGGCACTATTTATGGATAACAGAGCTTAAACAATACAAACAAATCAATAAAATGTAGCTTTATATCTGCAGTCATCCTAATGATTGATTTGGAAGCAATAATTAACTTGAATATTCCAATTTCATTGCTATTTTTTTAAAATTGATTTAAGATAATTTTTCTTCTATTGACATCAAGGATTAAGAAACATTTAAGGATTTTTAATAAGTTAAAACACAGGTGGTTTAAAGTTTTGCCTTTTATACACAAATCCTCCCAGATATTAAATACTCAACTGATGCTCTTCACCAAAGACCAGCCAAGCATAATGACATATATCACAGCCATAATCAGCAATAGTGTTTTGTATGCATTCAACTTGCTCCTAAGAAATAAATAACATAGTTGTGTTATCTAGTTCACCCGAAAAATCCGAATCAATATGGATTTACCTTTATTTTTAAAATAAACCTAATTCAGAGTTATCAACTAAATTAACTTGAAGTGACCTATTTTACAATGGGGAGTAGAATCTGAAAATTAGACTTTTGCATTGCTTTAGCATTAAAACAACCTGGGGCAAATCATCTTGCAATCTATATAGAGCTGATAAACTCAATATTGGAGCATTTCATATTATAGGACAGATGATAATTATTCTGATTCCCCCGTGTACCAAATTAACAAAGATTTAATTTTTTCAAAAAATTATATAATTTTTCATTAATAATTTTTACATATTTTGAAATAACATTTTTATAAGTAGATACTTCAAAGTAAACAGTGATCTAATTAAAAACCATATGCCTAGACTTTTTTCTCAATGCTATACTAATAGTACTTTTAAATGTGTATTGTGTCTATTTAACATAAAATATATTTACGCTTATTTTAAAATGAGTTAGGTACATTCTATGAATAATGATGTCTTATACCAAAAACTTTGTTAAGTTGATATTTGCCAAGTGCTTTTCTCATTTAGAGTACTAAAACTTGGTCCATAGTCTCTTCATTTATTGCCTTTTTTACTATTCATTAAAAAACATGACGTTAAGCATTTCATTAGTGCAATATTCTCACACTAAAAAAACCACACTCTCTTCCTTTACTATTATTTGCAATATCAAGAAAAATTAAATGCCATTACCAAATAAGTAATTTTAGTATTAAATATACATTTTAAATCTTTTCTAAGTTAATATTGGATATACTTATTAAAATATTAGTATTGAATATACCCTTTTAAACCTTCTGCCTTACTCCTCCTGAGTATATATATATATATGTATGTGTGGAGTGAAGTAGTTTAATCATCCTCTCTTTACTCCTTTTTCCGCGATGAAAATCACAGAATTTGTTTAACTTCACCTGATTATTAGAACATAAGATTTTTTTTAATTTTTATTTTTTGTGTGATTGGAATGTGAAGAAGTCTATTTCCTTATATGTGGAAGTAAGGATGGGCTCCCAGGGAAAATATCTCAGTTTGAAGTGTTGATCTGAGGAACTATGAGGTTCATGTATGTCAGAATCAACATTACAGTAGTTATTGAAACAGGAGAGCGCTGTGAGCCTCAGGGAATACTGCAAACCAGAAGGAAGAACAGAGGAAGGTAAAGTGTTCTGATTTAGATACAGATAGTTGGTTAGAGAGAACTTCAATAATCATTATTACATATAAATATAAAACATGACTTTTGTGGAGAGTTTTGTCAGATTTTGTAAAATCTGGCATTTGCTAGAATATGTTTTCTTACCTTCTATTGCATTCAGTGTTTTAGTCAATATAATTCACTGTATAATATGTCCCTGAGATGCAATTAATATTGTTTAGTAAACTATATCCTTGCAATTTTGCCTGGAGAAGTCATTCAGGGAAGTTTGGACAGTGCCATAACTCTTCAATGTTTAGTTTAAATAATTATTACATGCCCCCCGCCTCAAGCATCTGAAGAATAATATATTTGGACTTTCTTCTTTCCTGATCTCATTCAATTCTTCAAGAAGAGTTTTAGTTCTTACTTAAGGCTCTTATCTCTAGAATTTTATAGCTTTAGATTTCATTCTAAGATATATAAAACTTGTAAATAAAAATATTTTTTAGTTTAGGGTTAGGATAAATGATTCTGTCAGTTAGATAGCTATCTGGGTAAGCCTTCAGTGGAATCTTAAAGATGCTAATGAAAATATTGGTTATCTACATCATAATTTAGAATTGTTTGAGCTGAAGGTTTAAAAAATTCTAAAAATTTATGGATTAAAAATGAAATCATAAAAAGGCCATAAATAAAAATTTATTATAAGAAAGCTAGTTCCCATCTGAGGCAGAACCAGTATTCAGTTGAGTCTCCTTATCACAGTGACTGTCAAGTATAATTATCCCCACTTAACAAATGAGAGATCTGAAGCCCAGAAAACTCCTTCTTACCAATACACTATGCTGTTTCCCAGTGGCAATATTTAAAACGAGAAAATATTGTTCTTCTTCCACTTGATATACTGAGAGTGACTGTTCTTTAATAAGTAGAGAAAAGCCAAAACAAACACAATGATTTCATTTCTTTTTTTCTGTGTTTTGTCAGCTGATATAAAGTTTTGATGTGAAAACTAAAAACGAAATTTTCATTAAATAGAAAACTTTTCAGCAGAGAACCAAATGTTCTTCATGGGAATCTCATTTATTTATTTTTCTCTAACAGGGTGCACTAACTAAAAATGTGGTCTTCATTTTTCCTGTTTTTTTTTTTCCCCCTGCCAAACATTGATGGGGTAAAGTTAAAAGAACAAAACAAAAAAACAAAACAAAACAAAACAAAAACAAATATAAACCAGTCCAAAAAAATCCAACCTCGAAACAAATGCTTTTTAAAAATTGCAAGCAACAGAAGATGTTAAAGCTTAAATATACCTTTCAGGTAAAGTTTATTTCTGGAAAGTTCTCCTGAGCTCTTTCAGTTAAACAAATGTATAACCGAACCATTGTTTGTGGGAAAAGTTGAAAGTAACTTGAATACATTTATACTTTAGCCTGAAAGCTAAGAGATTTTGTGACAATATAAATTGTCAAGTGTATGTTTTAGTCAATGTTACAACTCTAGAATTGTCGCTTCTTTGGAAAAACAGTTCCTTTTTTTATAGGGTTTAATTTTGTGCGTGTGTGCAGAGATGTGATATTATTTTTGTTCACTCTGAGGGATAGCCTAAAATTGGTCCCAGCTAAAATAACTGAGGTTCTTTATAGAATTTTTATAAAATAATTATTATGCAAGATGAGCAGACAGGTTATACTGCCACATTAATCTGCTTATGCAAATTGCTTAGACAAAGTATTTACAATGCATTGCTAAAGTTGTATTGTGGCTAATATATTGAAGATAGGCAGCCATTTTACTGCGAACACATTAAGACAAACAGAAAAGTGAACATGAAACAAGCTACAGAAGATTATGGAATTTCAGAGAAACTGGGAACAAGCCGTCCTGTGCACGGCCGAGATTTTATACCACAGTCTTCCCAAGCCATTTCATATTCTAGGTGGATCAGTTAGGAGTTACTATTAGAGGTATCCTTGTTCTAGTGGTAGGACAAATAGTTTGTGTCAGAGGTAAGTCCTTAAATTTGAACTCAGACACTGCATAGTTAGCTAACCACTATCTTTTAATAAAGCACTGCATTTCTAAATTGCTCAGACTTAATTGCTTTTGTCACTTGTAATACCTTATTAACTAAGGCAGCCTGGGGCTCACAAATGAAGAGTTGAGACAAAGTCTCTGTGAAGGTCTAGCATGGATTTGGACTGGACTTGGTACTTCTCAATACTACTGAAGACCTTGTTCATTGTATTCCTTACAATCAATTTATCTGTATGTGTTGATGTTAGATAATTGTGTTCTGATAAAAACTTCCTATTGGGTAAAAGGGCTAGGAATATCCAATGGCTTCTGGGTTTTTCCCTGAAGGCAATTAAACATTCCTGAAGTGGCTCACTTTGAACTGGAAAAATAAAGCATAGGGAGGGAGAACTTAAACTATGGGGTTATTACAGTAATTTTTTTTTTCCCTAAGAGTTAAGTTGTTGTGCCTGGAACTTGTGTTATGGACAGATTTATACTGGGTCTAATTTCCTGCTGAGCTGGAGTTTGCTGCATGAAATTGGAGACTGTATCTGTGTTATTTACCATTATTCATTACAGTGACTTCTATATCATCTGGCACATAATATGTGCTTCCCCCCAATTTTTAAATTGAGATATAATTTACCTAATAATATAATATATAGATTTGAGAGTATAGCATAATGGGCTTTGACAAATTTATACATCTGTCTCATTACCACTCCAGTCAAGATAAAGAATATTTGTCACCCCAGAAATTCTTTTCATGCCTCTTTCTCATCAATACTCCAACAGCCTCAACCTAGACAATCAGTCTTCTGATTTCTTTTAATCTTGGGTTAATTTCACCTGTAGTAACAACAATACAGTATCTATTCCTGATTGCCTTCTTTTACTCAGCAAAATGTTTTTGACAATCATCCACATTATTGTTGTATAAATAGTGTGTTTCTTTTTATTTCTAAATAGTACTACGATGTATAAATCCACCAAAAATTTTTTAACCATTTATTTGTTGATGAACTTTTAAGAGGTTCCTAGTTTGGTGCTATGATGAATAAAACTACTATAAACATTTTTGTACAGTCTTTAAAAAATTTTTTTTCAACTACAGTTGACATTTAATATCATTTTATAGTAGTTACAGGTATATAACATATTGGTTAGATATTTATATAATTTATGAAGTGATACCCCTTGATTAGTCTAGTACCCATCTGGCATTCTACATAGTTATTACAATATTATCAATTATATTCCATATGCTGTATTTCACATCTCTGTGACTAATTTGTAATGACCAATTTTGTACGAGTTATTATTTATTTACTTACTTATTTGGTAAAAAATATGTTTTCATTTCCTTGGGGTAAATATCTAGGTGTAAAAAGACTCGCTAACTTGAATAGTTGTATATTTAACTTTATTACACACTTCCAGCATTTTCCTGAAATGTTTAATAACTTTATACTATCACTCATCACTACGTGAATGAGAGTTACAGTTGCTTCACATTCTCACCAAAAGTTGTATTTTAAATCTTTTAAATTTTAGCCATTCTATAAGATGTGAACTGTTATCTCATTGTGATTTTAACTTACATTTTTCTATTGACTAATGCTATTGAGCAACTTTTCATGTGTTTATTGTTCATTCATATATGTTTCTTTTGAAATGTCTATTAAGAGTTTTCCTATTTAGAAAACTGGGTCGTTGAATTTTTCTTAGTTACAGGAGATCTTTATATATTTTTGACAAATTTCTTTGCCAGATATCTATATTGCACATATTTTCTCCTAGTTTCTAACTGGATTTTTAATTTTCTTAACAGTATTTTCTAGTGAATAGACATTTTAAATTTTTATAAAAATCCGTTGTCTTTTTTCTTCAATATTTGAGTTGTGTTCTCTTTAGAAGTCTTTGCCAGTTCCAGATTTGCAAAGGTATTCTATATATTTTCATTAAAAATAATCATAATTTTAACTTATAAAGTTCATGTCAAATTAATTTTGTATATAGTTTAAGATAGAGATCAAACCTATTGAAGTCGACTGAAAAGTAGACAGGGAATGTCTTTAAAGAAATCTGAGGACACGATTTGATCTGTAAGCTCTAAGAATGATTATACATGGTACCAATTTAAATTATTGTTTATGTTGTCTGGCTTCCTTTGTATCAGAACAGTCAGTAAAATCTTGTTAAAGTTGTGACTTGGTCTTTGAATTGCTGTTGCATGCCAAAGAATTGAGTAGCAAAGAGAACATTACCTTCTCCCTATCATCCAATCTTACAAAAAATTCGAACAACATGGTGAAAGCAACAGCATCTTGAGGGAGGTCAGTAGTCCCACAGCTGTTTAAAACAAGAGACAATTGTTCTTGTCATGGCTTTTGAAAAGGGTGGAACAAATGAGCTTCGGTGACTTCTGTTCTTAAGTACAATAGAAAAGCATCTTCAGGGACCCAAAACATCTAGGAGACATTGTAAAGATGAATAAATTCTTGCATTTATATTGTGGGTACTTCGAGTTATTGTAGTTTGAATATTAGTAGAATGTGACCTTATATCTTTACTCTCTGGCCAATGAAGTCTGAAGATTCCTGTTCTATGTACATATTAAGAAATACATACACATTTTTTAAAATAAATTTTTTATTTTTCAATTACATTTGACATACAATATTATATTAGTTTTAGGTGTACAACATAGTGAGTAGACATTGCATAACTTACAAAGTGATCACTCTAATAAATCTAGTACCCATCCGACACCGCACAGTTGTTACAATATTATTAACTATATTCCTTATGCTATACTTTACATCCCCATGACTGTTTTGTAACTACCAAACTGTACTTCTTAACTCTTTCCCTTTCTCAACCACCCCCACAACCCTCTTCTCATTTAGCCACCATCAAAATGTTCTCTTTCTGTGAGAGTTTTTTTCTGTTTTGTTTGTTTTGTTCTTTAGATTCCACATGCAAGTAAAATTAGAGGCCATTTGTCTTTTACTGTCAGACAACACAATATCCTCTAGGTCCATTCATGTTATTGCTTATGGCAAGATTTCATTTTAAAAAATTATGGCCGAATAATATTTCATTTTATATATCTGCAATCACTTCTTCATTCATCCATTGATGAACATCAAGATTGCCTCCATATCTTGGCTATTGTACATAATACTGCAATGAACATAAGAAATGCATAAAAGTTTAAATATATACTCACATACATGACTGAAGAAGTTTATCTTTATTTAATATTGGCATTTGGAGAGAATAAAATAAAGATAATTTCTGGTCTTAAATAAAAGTAAATTGATTATGAGTGGTGTGCAAAACTCAATTGATTCGAGACAGCTAGAATCCAGCAGATTGGTAGGACAGAAATCCTAGTTGGACAGGCTACATTGCAGGGTTATGTTAAAAACTTGATTCAAATTTTTTAAAAAATATGTAT
>CM053503.1:134416095-134600386 GCA_028627145.1 Eidolon dupreanum
ACTTACCTTATGCAAGGTACTGCATTATGTTCTTCACATATATTCTCTCCTTTAGTTTGACAACACCCCTGCACATGCAAAGTAATTGCACTTGTTTTCAGATGAGATATTTCAGTAATAGAAGTTAAGTAATTTGCCTACTTAAAGTTATGTCATGTAAAGGCAGAGTCAGAACTATAGAGCAAGTTTGCCTGACTACAAGATTGAGAGTTTCATGGAGGGAAGTGGGTGTGGGACCATTTTTTCCTCCTTTGTGTTAAGAAAAGCATTGACTATGTACCCTGATTTTTTTTTCCCCTCTATTGTCACAGCCTGTAGCTAAGCCAGGGACACAAGTCCTACATAAGGCATGATGGGAACAATGATTAACAGTAAAGGATCTGACTTCCTTTCCCTTAAACTCCCATCCAGTCTGTTACCCAAACCTCTCCATTCTCTAGACAGCACACCTCATGCATTTATGTCTCTACCATTTTATTTTTATGACCCTGGTACAAATCACCATCTTTTGCCTGGGCATTTGCAGTATTCTCCTCATTATATATGCTTCTGTTCTCACCCCCTCCAACAAATTCTTCAAAAGCTATCTGGAGAATTTGTGTGTGTGTAAATTAAAATGTCAATTTCCTGGTTGAAACTCTTTAATATCTTCCTAATCTGTTTGGAATAAAATAAAAATTTTTTATTCTAATAGACAAATTCCTTAGTTATATGGCTTTTGGCTATCTCTGCATGCCTTCATCTCATACCACTCTCCCTAATATATTCCAAACTTTAACCATGACTGTTCTCTTTCCTGTATGCCAAGCTTTGTTCTGCCTTAGAAGTTTATATATGTTTTTACTTCTGCCTGGAAGGTTTTATCCCATTCCTTCTATAACTGGGTGTTTTGATTTTTTAATTTTTTTCTTATGAATTTTTAATTTTTATTTTTTTCCTTATGGATTTTAGCTTAAATGTCAACTACTCAGAGAGGCTTTTATTAATGATCCAAACCAGTTTAGGTCCCATTATGTTTTTTCTTAATATTTAAAAACAATTTGTCATTCAATGCTGGGTTTTGTTTGTTTTATTTGTATACTGATTCTACCCTACTAAATATGAAGTTCTATAAAGTAAAGAATATATATTTTGGGTTCACTACTGTATATATCTGAGTTTAATTATAAGTTAGCACAAAGTTAGGTTTCAGTTGAACGAACTGAGTAAAACCACAAATAACTTTACTGTTTTATTCTGTGATTCTTATAAAGAAAATGGAAACTCAAGTCAATTACTAAATGCATTTGACCATTGACATTAAGTCCAGTCAATTGAGGGAAAGCTATATAAAATCTTGAAAGCCTTAACTGATCGACTAATTGACTTTTAGCTATGTAATAGACACTGTCACATCTATTGGACATTCAGAACCACTGATCTAAAAAGAGAGGTAATTAGAGCTACTTATATATTATTTATTTTGAATTGTCTCCATCATTATACTTTATCAGCCAGTTTGACTTTTCCAAATTTAACTTTAGTATACATTTTCTAAAATATATTAATTTGAAAATAGGGTATTTCTCTAGCAGATCTTATATTTATTATGCAAGTGTAGGGTACTATGTAACGGAGAATATAATCAACTTTCCAGTGTTTAAGAAGTAGGTGGCAGAGAGACTTCAAGAATTATGTCATGTTTGAGGTAAGATCTAAATAATGGGAGCAGATTCTTTTCATGTAGAGGGAATAACTTAAGCAGAGGGCATAGAGGTATGGTATGAGCCGGGAAGGACAAATAATGAAATATTCTTGAACTACAAAAATAATAAAAGTAAGGATTCTCATATGTCCATTGATAGTGGACTTTGAAAAAAATGAAAAGGGACTCAGATGAAATAATTAAATTATTCCATTTCTGGATTCTATTTGAGCATGTGGTCATCTAATGGTGAGACTGCAGCTATAATTGAGCAAGTTTCATGTGCTATTTAAATATAGCTAGATTCTAGATTCTCAGCTCTACTAGGGATTTTCTCAGTGTTCTTTTTTCATTGCAGTGGCTATTTTAAATGTTTCCACCCTTCTTAAACTCTAACCTTGCCTTTCCCAATCTCTTATATTTTATGACTTTGAAGTAGGAGCCATCTGACAAGGGATGATGTTAACTTTCTATTCTCTGGCTTCAAAGTTCCTCTTCCTTCTGCCTATCTGACTTCCATCTTACAGTCTCCTTTTTGATCTGTTACCTATCAAACTACTCTTCAAAAGAAGGAATAAATTTGCTGCCATTACTTTTTACCTCCCACTCATTCCTAACCTCTTATATTCCAGAGCTTTCTTTACTGCTCTTTTGAAATTAATCTTTTTGTAATTTCTTAAATTCCAGGATGAATGACCTTCAGTCTTTCTAAGTTTTAGCTTCTTGATTTTCTTCCTCCTTAGCCTACATGTGAGACAACCTGCATATTCTCTGATTACTCCCTTTTTCACATCTTATCTTTTATATTTCCGTATGAATTAATTCTTAAAGTTACTTCCTTAACCAAAACTCTTTTTTCTCTACGATTATCCTTTAAACTTTTTTTTTTCTTTTTCTTTATTTATGTCTACCAAATCAATGTCTCCCAGGGGCCAGATCCACATTTCTAAACTTCTGGTCAAAAACAAAAAAACAAAAAAACAAAACAAAACAAAACAAAACACAACTATATCTGTTAGTTCTTTAAAACCAAGTAATATTTAAGATTTTAAAACAATAACTCTGCCTACTTTCTTCACTCTGTTAGAGGACCAACAATTTCCCTGTCATCCACGTGTTATCAGGTAAACTTTCTCCCCTTCATAATTTCCCAAATTTAAAACTGCTGACAAATTGTTGAGATAATCTGTTCCATTTAATTTATTTTCTCCTTCTATTTAACTGATTTTCTCCTCCCATTTTTACTGCTATGCCTTGGCTCAAACCCTCATTTTCCCTTGTCTGTAAAAGCATGGCACCATTCTAACTCTTCTTACCTTTATCCTTTTGAGATACTAAAGCCAAACTAATAACTTTTAAATGACTGGGAAAAAATACCAGCACTTCCCACATAATAAAATCTTCAATGGCTCCCTATTTCCTACCAAATTAAGAGAAAAAACTTTGAGTCTTTGAAAACTTCTAGACAAATTAAAAATCCTCTCTTATAGTTTATACTTCTGTATAAAGTATAATTTCTGCTTTTTTTTTATTTTTAAAACTGACACTTTACTTAGTTCATGGATTATGTATTAGTAATCTTTTGCTGTGTAATAAATCACTCTGAAATTTAGCAGCATAAAACAATACACTTTATTACCTCACAATTTCTGAGGTTCAGGAACCTGGGCATGGTTTGGTTTTCTTCTTCATAGTCTTTTATGAGACGGCAAATATTGCCCAGGGCTAGAGTTTCATCTGAAGGCTCAACTGGGAATAGATTAATTTCTAAGCTCATTTTGGTAGGATTTTGTTCCCCGTGGGTTGTTGAAACGAGGGCCTCAGTTCATTGTTGGCTTGAGTGGGGTACCCTCCATTCCTTGCTATTAGGACTTCTCTAACATGGCAATTTCCTTCAATTAAAGCCAGCAAAAGAGAGAATCTGCTAATAAGAGAGAAGTTACTCTCTTATGTATTCTAATTATAGAGGACCTGCAATTATACCAAAAGAGGTATGAGAGTGGGCCCATGACTGTTGTGGGCTACATATAATGATAAATAGATACATGAATATAAAGATCTTTCATTCTGGCTCAGCATGAGTTATCTTTGAAGGTTCTTTATAGTTTAAGAACTCCCAGTGGAATCAGTTGGGGCTGCTGGGATTGCATTGCAACTCAGTTTCTTCCTCTGACTAATCCTGTTGTGTCCCTTTCACCTCAGCACAAGTATTAGTTCCAAGAACACGTCTTATTAAACATTCTGTGTGCTAAAGGTTGTCTCAGAATCTCTTATCTGGGGAGTCCAATCTAGGCAGTCAATATGCTTGAAAAGATTTCATACTAAAAAAAATAGCAGGGTACAAATTCTTAAAGTATATGTTACTATAAAAAGTTGGAGGAAATATTTTAATTTAAAAGACCTTATGAAGACATTCATAAAATGGATTATTGAAACTATAGTGTTATGGTATTAACTTATAATTAAAACTCTAACATAAGTTGAATAGCTATAGTGAGTTTTTATGGAAGAAAATAGGCACTGTTTCAGTAAATTTGAAAATTTGGTTTTTCTCAGTAAAAACTCAGTTGTATGGATTTTTTTAAAATTCCAGGATTGACAGTAATTGATTATGGTTAAATTTACTTTTGAAAAGAAGTTTAAGAATGAACAAAATTCACAGTACGGTGTTGTAAATATATAAGCAGTCATTTTTTTTAACAATATGATCATTTGTGAGGTTTTTAGTTGATGAAAGGTAAATCTCATTTCAAATAATGTAAAATAGAGTTAAAAATTTATTTACAGTCCTTTTTTAATTGATCTATCATCACTTTATATTTTGAAAACTCACTTTTCTCTCTATAATATTTGTAAAAATCTTTTCTATTTCTCCTGATGCTAAGATAATGAAATGATTGACAGCTTTGGCTGCATTGTTTTGTTTGCTGAAAGAAAATAGTTTCTTATTACTCATATCCCACTATACACTCTGTTACAATCCTGTAAGTAAAATATCAAAACTCTTCAACAAAGTCTCTTTTGAAATTATTTTAATTATTTGTGAACAGAGTGGCTAACTGTTTATAGTTTAAGCATGATCTAAAATTAGGGGAAAAAAATCCCTTAAGATGTCTGGGGTCATTTGTGTGCATATACTCAGCAAGAAAGCTCTGTTGGAACTGGACTGTCCAACATGTACCAGCCCCATCCCGCCCAGCACACACACACATACACGTATCTGGGACTCTTGGCTAGGATAACTCAGTTATCTTCTATGTGGCCTCTCTCTTCACATGGCCTTTCATCATCTAATATTCCAGCCTGAGCTGCTTTATATGGTGATGACTGACTTCCAAGAGATCCAAAAGAGAAGCTTCTAATATCCAGGCCTAGATGTCACACATCACACCATAACTGTCAAAGGAAGTAATAAGGTCAGTCCAGATTTATAGGGAGAAGACATAGTTTTGCTGCTCTTCTCATCAAGAGGTAAAAATCTATCACTAAGGAGCATATTCCATAAGAGAAATGATGGTATCCATCTTTGAAAATAATCTAGAACACTAAGGGTATTGAGAATGACAGACATATTATAAACAGTGTTGTCAGGGAGCATCTGTCTGAGGAGGTGAAATCAGACTCAGAAGTTGAATGCAACAAGAGAATAAGCTATACCAACATAAGAGAAGAAAGAACATTCTTGCTAGGGAATATTGATTGCAAAGGCACTGAAATGGAAAAAACCTGGTGTTAGAGAAAATTCTACAGCTTCTTATGGTAATTTAGGCAAGAAATATTTGTTTCTTGAGCTAAGGAGATATTTGTGAAGGTGGTAAGTTCTTTCATTTAGTAAATGTTTTGACACAGAACTGATAGGATTTGCTTTTGGATTATATGTTGGTATGAAGAAGAAGAATCAAATATGATTATAAGGTTTTGGGTCTAAATCTGGGCAAATGTTATTACTATTTAATAAGATGAGATTAAGTTCCTTGCAGTGGAACAGATGTGTGTGAAAAATAAAAATCTAATCCTGGATATTTCATTTGAAATACCTATGTATATACAAGAGGCATGCTGAGTTGGAAATTAAATATGAGTTTGGAACTCAGTAGCATTTATAAGGCTAGATATAAAAATTTAGGACTTGCAATATGTAATTTTAAAAACATGAGATTTGATAATATGACTCACAAAGTGAATATAAAAGGAGAAAACTGTGTTGGGGACTAAGTTCTAGAGTATTCTAACATGTAGTGGTTAGGAAGAGCAGGAAGATCCAGCAAAGAAGAATGACAGGGAAGTAATTGGTATAGACTGTTGGCTAGGCAAACAATGTCATGAAAGCACAAGAGAGGGGGTTCTAAGAAGGGGAATTACCAGTGCTGCTGATACAAATGATACCGAGAAGTCAGGTTAGATGAAGACTGAGATCTGAAAACTAAATATGTTTGGTGAACTCAAACAACTGTTTCAGTAGAAGGGTGCGGCTAGGATAAAAAATGAAAATAGTGCATATAAATAATGTTTTTGTTGTTGTTGTTGAAAATGAGAGAAAAGAAACAGGGCATAATATTCTTGATGAGAAAGATCCACAGGAAGGAAAAAGATGGTGATGCAAGAAAGAGAGAGAGAAGGGTGGCAAGAAGCAGTGTTTATGATTGTAAGAGAAATGAGAACAAATACCCAGGTGAACCATTGGGCCTTAGCTAAAGACAAGGGCTTTTTATCGACTTTAATAAAATAAATTTTTATAGTTTGGGCCTAAAGACTTTTTAAGTTGGTAGATTTAATGATGGAAAATATGAAATTTCTATTTGAAATTTTTATATTTTTTAAGTGAAAATATAGTCATATGCCAAATAACGAATCACAGTCCATTATAAGATTATAATGGAGCTTTTAAATTCCTATCACTAGTGATGTTTTAGCTGTCATAACGTTAGTGAATTGGTGGAATGCGACTTGCAAGGTTGTGAGAATCCACAATTAATTTCCTTTCAGACTCCTGAAGATGTGATACTCCTTTGCAGAGTTATTACAATGAAAAATGGCTGTGGCAGCAGAGACTTAAATGCCAAGAATCTTGGGGACGGAAAATGGGATGAATAAGAGCCTCAGTGACAAGAATTAAATATCCTGTTAGCCTAAATTGGTGATAGTTGGGATTAGGATTTAATTTAATTTAATTTAATTTTAAATTAATTTTAAGGAAATAAATCAACATAGAATTTCGTATACCCCTAAGTACGTATGTGTCTATGCATGAGTGCCTTTCTGAGAAGGGTAATGGAATTTTGAAAGGATTAAAAGGAATTTTTCCCTTTTAAAAATATTCATATATATTATAATTTATAAAATTTTAAACATTATTTGTATTAAAAATCACAAAAGATATTTGCCTTTACTAGCTATATAACTCAAATGCATTTGAGATAGAGCATTAAGATATCTAAAGAAAGAATGCCTCAATTTGATTCAAGTTAGTCATGGGAGCCTTTAAAAAAGAAGTCATGAAGGCAAATTTGGCAATTTTCATCTAAGCACTGCACAGGAGAAAAAGACATTTAGCCAACAGACTTTGAGTATATTGATTCCCTTGGCAAGCCTGTTCCTGTCCTAAAATGAATTAGTCAGCAGTCTGAGCTTAATACCATTAAAAACTGGATTCATCTAACTTTTTTGTTTTGATTCCACATTTATTAAACAACTTTCTGATTATTATTTGTCTTTCCATGTGTGTGCCTACAAGGACAAAATGTGTTGCTCATATGAGCTTCAAGCATTTTAGTCCCTGTAACAATTATTTCACAATGTAAATTAAGTCACATTCTGGTTTTATTTATCTACCTCAGGAGCTTGGATAATGTGAGCTTGTTCTTGAGAAGTACATTTGTTTTTGGAATGCTGACAAAATCAAATTATTAGGCATGTAAAGCTGCAGGCCAATTTGTGGGTCATAGTGAATCTACCCAGGTAAAGAATATTGCCTTGTGAGGCCTTTGGGTGGCAGCCAGCCTTGCCCCTGGCAAACTCCCCTCCAATCACTGTGTACCTTGTCTATACTTGGAACCCTGACTCAAATTTTGCTGCTTTTGTGATGCCTTCTCAGGGCCCTTCTTCCACTTTCAGCTGTCTGTGGGATGTGTTTTATGGATCATACAGTCTGTTGGGCTCACAGAGAGGCGTGCCTGCTCACAAGTCAAAGTTCTCCAGGAGTTACTTCTTATAGGAAGGATGCACAACTGATTGATGATGTCTGCCCTTAGAACCTCCAAGCAAGTTATATCTTCATACTTTTGGTCCAGAAGAGAACGCTTTAATTACATCCTTATTAAAATACAGTGTACCAGGATTCTTGCAGGCCCTGCATGCAAGTTTTACTAGAGCGCACTTTTGTACAGAGGTGGAATGATCTTTGCTATGGTCAAGAATACACATCAGGATTTTTAACGTTAATGAAAGTAGAAAATTTGATCTTTGGCATGTACCAATACTCAATGAAGTACAGCTATGGTAGTTGATATTCCAAAGCAATCATTTATGTCAGTGTATATATAAGTCAGCTTGACAATATAATTTATCATTTGAACTAGGGCATTTGAAAATGAAATTGTACACTATTTATTATACCAGGAGAACAGGTATAAACTAGAACTGTCCTGGGTAAGCAGGAATGTTGCCTTATATAGCAGCTAGATTGATAATGAGCCAGTACAGATCGGTATGGCCATACTGTTCAGAGCCATCATCTGCTACAATTGGTCAGTGCCTTATTGTGATATGTCATGTGATGTAAATTTGAAAAAAACATTTTTAAATATCACCCTGGCATATAAGGATACAAGAATTTATAATTAAAAAATTTATAGCTGAAATCTTAAGTAACAGGAGAGTGAAGATCAAGGGAGATTATTCTAAGCAATGAAGTACAGGAAAATGAAATTTATAATACAGGATCTTATTTGATTATGAATAATATGTTATATTTTATCATCTTTTTAATCACCAGGAGAGATTATATTACACAGAGGTTACATTGAAAATATGGTATATTGGGGGAGGGGCTATTATTTTTTAGCTTATATATATATATTTTTATCCAGAAGGTAAGAAATGTTACAATAAAAATTTCAAAAATAGCATCATATCACAAGCATATTCATATAATTTATTGTTTTAGTTACATTTTTAAACAATTTCATAGAATTTCATCAAAAAAGTTATAATCAGGTATTCCCTAATTCTTTTACCCTGAGCTTTTTTCCAGTTCTTTTTTACTATTATCAATAACAGTTATTGCTAATAGTTATTGCTCATAACAAAGTTATTGATAATAACAAAAGTTATTGCTACTAACAAACAGGTGGCAGGAGATTATATTAACATACTATTACTGTTGTGAATGGGAGTGAAGATCACTTAAAGAAATGTGTGAATCTAGTTTTAATAACAAGTTCATCCTTTATGGTCAATTAGAGAAATTTCTTTTATAAGGAGGTTTGCTTTTTGTGTAATAGTTTTAGGTTATGTCTATTATGTCTATTTACCAGATTTCTCATAAATAAACTGCTTCTATTTAATTTTTTTTTATCAAAAGAGTACATACATATTGTTTTAAATAATAGACTTTGACTTGTTTAAACCAGTACTTATTATTATAAATTATAATTTTATAAATATTATTTATAAATGAGCTGTTTATTGAATAACATTTCCTGTATAATGCAACATATTGTTTTCCTTGAAATAATAATTCTTATTTTGCTTTGATTTTCTATGTCTCTTTAATTAACTCATCCCCAAACACTGCCAGAAGTATAAACATCTGTCAGTATGTTCAAATGCATCCATTTTTCTATAAAGAGTTATCTTTATTTTACTGGTCAGGAAACAAATATGCTCTTTGTCTTGAGGGAGACGCTATCTTTGTTTTCCAAGGCTATTTGCTATATAAACATCCTTGAAAGATAGTCATTAATGGAAGCCAATATAAGACAAACAAGTGGTGAGTCTGTCTGGGTCCTTTAGTTTGTTTTGCAGATCCCCTAAATTTTCTTTTTACAATTTCCCCTTTACTATTTAATTGACAAAGTATGCTTCTCCTTTTTTTTTTTTTCTGGCATTAAAAAAACTATACATTTCAAAGACTGCAAGTTCAAATCACGTACATTTAAACATCTTCTGTCGTAAATACTTTTACATTACTAGAATAACTTTTTGATGGTTTCACAAGGCATGAACTTTCTTTTTCCAACAGTGGTTTTATATCAATCTTAGGCCCTTTGCAAGTTCCACATCTCTCTGCTCCTGGACTTTTCCCCCAAGTACCCTTGTTTATCACAGAGGCTTATGACAGGAACATGTATATCACTCACAAGAATTTGGTGTATTTTTCCTTTAAAAATTTTTATAGTTATTATAAAGTTTGGACTTTTTTTCCTTCTGTTTATGTGAAGGACATGGTTTTGTAGTTTTATCTGTTCATCTTTTTGTTCTGTATTATTTTAGAAGGATGTATGAGGAAGGGAACAAAGATGTAGGGAGCTGCCATTATTTTAGGCTACCAATACTCTTTCCATTGCTTTTTAAATACTTTTAAAAATCCTATTAATTTTCCTTCTTTTTATCTTCTACTTTTTAGAGGTAACTATTGCCATAAATTCCAGACATTTGGGGCTTTTCTACAGTACATATAAAGTTTGTTCTTGCTTTTCCTCACTGCCGAAGTAAGATTCAGATTTTTTAGCTCATCTAAGTCATTTATTACTTGACCTACTTTTGAATTACCAAAATTTTGTTAATAACTCCTCTCTTATTTTCCTCATCTTTGATCATTTATGCCTTTTGAACAATACTCACTTTTACACCTGCAAGTTTTAGACTACCTGGTTTATGGAGGGAGCAAGGATTGATGTACGTTTTTAATCGATGATTTTTATTGAGAGTTTTCAGGTGATTTCATATGAGACATAGCTAAAGCTTTTCAGGAAAATAATCTTTGTTATCTATTCTGAGAAGAGTATAATATGCAGAACTTAAGAGTTGCTGTCATGATGTGTTTTTGAAGAAAAGGGAACAAGAGTAATACTCTGTATGCTATATAAAAATTCTTTAAGGGTATTTTTAAAAAGGTAGATTTTTATTCCCTATTTCTATAGTTTCTGATTCAGTAGGTCTGAGACAGGACTATGAGATGTATATTTCAAACAGTTATCCCAGGTTAATTCCGATGCTGTTGTCTTAGGAACACCACTTGAGATGTACTAAACTGTGGATAGATTTTTAAACAAAAATAGGTGAAGGCTATATCCATGTCTATAAATTTCCTTGATAATTGAAACAGATATTGGTGGCTTATATATTATATAATATATATAACTTATATTTACATATAGTTGATAATTCAAATAGATATTGGTGGCATTTATATATTTATTATTTTATATATTTACATATATGTTTTACTTTCTGTCAATCTTATTTCCATTTTCTATTTAAGAGTGTGTAGAATAACAGCTTAAGACCACTCAGTGGTTGTTCCTAACCATTCAGTGGCCTGAGTGGTGGGGCTGTAGACCAGTCCTCAGTGGCAGCTGGGCATGCCAGTCTTGAGCAGGCAGCTGCTAAATAGGCACAGATGGCACCTGTGCCTTAGATCAGTCTGTGAGCTTGGATTGAGTAGCAGTAATTTGGGAGCTGGAACAGGCTACTCACCCTGAAATTCCTCCTGGTCACAGCCTTTTCAGCAATGCCCTTCTCTTTCTTGTGGATTCAGGATCTCTGCAGAAGTAGGGATCACCCGGGATTTCACGGAGTACTCATGGGATCTGCCACGATATATGCATAGAACTCCTGGGCAAGCGGCTATAGCATCACACACTGAGTGAGCTCTCTTGTTGCATGGGGATGTCATGGTCCACACATCGCAGAGGAGTCTGTTACATGGAGCGATCCGTGGGTGGGTTAAAAGCCTGACTCTGTGAGAGAATGCAGGTTAACCCTGGGATCAGTAATGACCAGAAGTCCTGGCTCCTAGAACCCTGCCCAGACCTGGTTATAAAAGGTTCCAGGAATAAAATGGCCATAATAGGAGTGGCTCCAGTGTCAGCAGCAAACTTGAGCACAACTCGCTGGCCAGAGTTCCTGGAGGATGTGATCTGACGTCAGCCGGGTTTTCAATGGCATGAGCTGCCAGCAGAAGATTCTCCCAGGTTCTTTTCCAATTTATGAGGTAATGGCATCACTTTTCCTTTTGTAGATGACTGTTCCATTTGGAAGTCAAGTTTGGTGCTACCTAAATGGATTCCTGAGGCAAAGAGTTGAGGGCATCCTGTGCCTTTATTTGAAGGACATTGAAGGCTCTGGACATTGTAAAAGTTTCCTTTAAGTTATTATATGAACCCAGAACAGTGCTACACGGTCCCATCTCAGTAGCGCAGAAAGGCTTGGTGGCATTTATTTTGAGAAGCTTGGTTGTGGCAATTATTACTATTGTTCATAAAAATTCACTTCTCTAGTCTGGAATAGAAGAGCATTGTGTTTATATCCCCTCTTAGTGTTAGATATGGCCTATAATAAAATAATGGTAAAATTAACAAGGCTAAAATAAGAGTAATGATATGTATTTCATTTATTATTTAATTTTTATAATACACTAGCCTCTGTGATGTTGCTCAAAGGGTAAATCTTCATTAGTATTAACTCTGTAGGATACTATGTGAGAGACAGCTCTAGAAAAATCAGCACTTTCAGTTTAGAATACTTGTTGTTTTGACTTCTGATTTGCACTCTATAGCTGAAACCATTTATTAGTTTCTGTGTCTGTGGTATTTTACGTTTCTCCTACAGCCATCATGGAGTCTACAAACCTCTGTTGTGGCTACTCTGGATGATGAATGACAATCACTTTGAAGTAACCACAAGTTTTCATCTCTTTAGTAAATGAGGAATATGCTACATAGCCTATAGGCTAAATCCATTGATTTTCAATATATCTTCAAAATTTAGTTAAGATCTGTCTTAGTTCTGACAAAAGTACTGGAGACTGGATGGCTTATAAACCAAAGATTTCTAATGGTTATTTATTTATTATTTCTTATGCTTCTGGAGGCTGGAAATTCAACATCAGGCTGCCAGCATGGTTGAATTTTGGTGAAGACCTTCTTCCAGGTTTCAGGCTGACAACTTGTCATCATATTTTCACATGACAGAAAGACAGGGAGTTAAGACCCTGGGCCTCTTTTTATAAAGACTAATCTCGTTCGTGAAGGTTCCACCCCTATTACCTAACTACCTTCCAAAGACTCCAGTTCCAAATACTAACATATTGGAATTAGGGTTTCAACATATGAATTTGCAGGGAGGGTGGGGGGAGGTGTCACAAACATTCAGTTTATCGCAAGATCCACTCAGACATTGTTGTGTGATGAAATAATAGACGTCACTAGGAAAAATTTTATATTGTGTATTTTCCTAATATAATATAAAAGCAAAATATAGTCTTTGTAGTTTAATAATTACAAAAAGAATAAGAAATGAAAAGTATGATCCTTAAGATAGTAAGTGGTTACTGAAGAAATTGATATAGTGTCTCAAAAACCAGCTATGGCTATTTGAATTAAGAATAAATTTTTTAAAACTTTGTTCATATAGAAAAATGTTATTTAGTTACTTCTTTCAGGAAGTGAGTTTAAATTTTGTATTCTAATAGTTCTTGAAGCAGCTACACTCATACCAGATTAGGCTACTTTTGTTTGCTAACTTTTATTGAGAACTTCTTAGTTGTCAGGCACTGTTCTGATGCTCTACATGTAAAACCTCAGTTAATGCTTAGTACAACACTGTGCTGTGGTGCTATTATTATCTTAATTTTAGAGATAAATAACATGAAGAACAAGAAAATAAAATAATTTGTCTCTGCTTGGTTAATAATTAGAAGAACTGAGATTTGTGCTTTTGTATTAACTATTACACTGTGATTATTTTCTTAATTTGTGGCAAATGACAACATCTATTCATATATCTAAGATGATTCAGAACTCCTAGCCTGGGCCTTTGCACACAAAGCCCATCTAACATTTGTTCTCTATGTCTTTATGTTTAAATAGTGCAGGGCATACTCATAGTCATTACTAATTAAAAGTCATGTAGTGAGAAAAAAATATATCTTGTTTCCTTTATTTGAATGAATTTAAAGTTAGTAGAATTTTGGTCACCCATTAAGACAAGAAATTGGAAATTTTATAAAATTATGAAGCAAAATTTACTATAGCCCATCTCAACCCATTTTCAAAGTCAGAAAGATTTTACCCAGAGAGGAAAATAAATAGTATTCTCTAGTGCGTTATGATTTGTGTTTCTTGTGTGTTATTACAAATGCTTTTCTTACTATTCCTAATATTTCTCAAGAGGTATACTTTCATAAACTGCGAATCAAACAATATCTATTGTGTAATGCTGAGGTGGACAGTCATGCTTTTATTGTGTTTCACAAGTATTATTTTGGGATTAAAGTGGAAAAAATCCAGATGGCTAACATAATTTATCTTGGGTGACTTATCACTTGTTGAATAGACATTACTGATATGTAATGCTGAAACTTTTAAAAGAAGTTTGGAGCAATCTCTGCCAAAGAGAAATGTGCCATAGCTAGTTTACTATACATGAGAAAAGATGTAATCAAAACATATTCTATCTTACTTAATTGTTCTTTTATTTGCTTGGGATGCATGTAGGTTTCCTCCTACCCCCCAGCTTTATTAAGGTATAATGGACAAATAAAAAATGTATGTATTTAAAGTATAATGTGATGATTTGATGTATGTATACGTTGTAAAATAATTGCCACAATGAAGCTAATTAACATGTCCATCACCTCACATGGTTACCGTTTTTTGGTGTCATGAGAAGACTTAAGATCTACTCTCTTAGCAAATTTCAAGTATACGATACAGTATTATTCGCCATACTGTTCATTATATCCCTAGAACCTATTCATCTTATAATTGAAAAATTTTTATACTTTAACCAACATCTTCCCCTTTTCCTCTCCCTCTCAAGTCCTGGCAACCACCATTCTACTTTAATTCTATGAATTTGACTTTTTAAGATTCTACATAGAAGTGAGATTATAGATTGTGCATGTATTTCTAAGTATTATATACTACTAATTCAACTTGTGAAGTAAATGTATTAAAAACATAAATTGGACATTAAAAAATCTGAGAAAAATATTTTGGAGGTATAATTTTTATCTCCTTGTTTATTTAAGCAATTGTTAATTTGAACTCCAGATTAAAATCTTTGTTTAAGATAGCAACTTATACAATTGTGTGTACACCTCAAATGGTAATCAATATCTTCTTTGAGGTTCATTTTTCTTTTGTGAGATATTTCTGAAACTCTGGTTTCAACAGGACGTGTAAACATTAATGTAAATGACAAAAAAACTCTTTTCAAATAGAGAGTGTCTCTTGTTCTTTGCATATTACCAACATCTAGATCATTACCTGGCACAAAGCAGGCAACTAAGGCACATCTATAGAATGAATGAATCAAACAATAATAAGACCTATCTCTTATAGATGATTAAAGTTTTTTGCCGTGTAGACCCAATTTTATTTTTATATTTTTTGCAGTGTTTACTCGTCTTTCCCAATGGAGCTAATGAAACTCTCATTAATGAAACTGTCATAGATCTTAAATTATCTAAATCTGGCTTTTTGAGACAAAGAGCATGTTACTAGAACTTTAATAGAATATGAATGAAGAGGTGCTATGCGTTGTTACAGAAGTCTTTATTTCTCATAAGAGTATTTGGATTTGATTTAATAAGTTATCAGCATTTCAGAGTAAAATATTGTTTTTGGATTTCTTTACAGAAGAAAAAGTTAGTCTGGAGAATATGGAAACAGATAAGCAAACAAAAATATCTGTCAATAGATATAGTCTAATTGCTTAATAAAGTAGACAAGAAATACATGTTTTGTGTACACACTTCCTTGCTATTAATTTAAACGATGTTCTCTTTTGACAAATTTCAGAAATTCTGAATGTAATAATTTACTATTCTTTTCACTGATCCCAAGAAAAAGCAAAATCTCAATGACAATAAGAGATCAGCCCAATATAGGTGTGGCAGGGCTTTGCTTTTGTTTGAGCAGAGAACAATCATGGCAAAACCAAGTATTTACTCAGTGCGGAGTGAGATGCCACCAAAAGGAACATCTCTTAATTTCTTTCCATTTTTGTATTTTTATTATTCTATAAACTTTCATACATATAGAATTAGAATTAGAATAATATTGAAGAACACCAGAAATTTTCTAGAGTAAAAGTACACCAAAAGTAAAGCATAAAAGATTTTTGAATTAGTGGATTTTTTTTTGCATTATTTACCACTACTCCTTTCCATTTCCATCTGATTGCCACAAACTACCTGATTAGTAATCAAAAATGTCCTCTCATTGTTTTGTTTATTGATTTTATGGTACATGTGCAAAGAAAAATTAAAGCTTCTTGAGAAATGTGATCCATAAAGACCAATACTTAAAGTAATTATATCTAATCCATTGTTCTTATGTTTATGAATTAATTCTTATCATTTTGAATATAAGTTGTTACTTGTTATATTTGAAAGCCTGTTCTACACATGTTTTCTCCTTCGCTTTTGAAAATATTGACAAATTCTCAACATATATCATTTTGGACTCTCATGGATGAACCACCCTCTTTCTTAGCAGTTAGCAAAATCTACTCTTTTGTGATCAGCCAAACTGGCTCTTATTGTTGTATTTTAATTCTGACTTTTAACAAATGCCAAGACACTTTTGGGGAAAATTACAAATGGAAGTAATATGAGCATTTGTTGAGATTCTCTACTATTTGATTAGAATATTATGTTTCTTGTCCCTTGTGGAGTAGAATTCTCATTTATGAAAATATTCCCCATCCAATAATTTTTCAAGGGCCCCAGGGGAATCCCTGGGCAATTAAAACAGAACTCTGTCACAGAGTCTTCCTGAAGTCCAGGACCTTGCAGAATGTTTGGGTAAAGAATAACATGCCAAAGTACATATTTTTTCTTATTCAGAATAACACAAAATGAAAGAAATTATAGTCAAAGCTTTCTTTATATACATATTCAACTTTTTAAATGCAGTGACTAATTTATTTTAGCAAACTAATCACATTAATGTAATTTGCCTTATTCTTTTCTCTCAAAATTTATTCCTGTTAAAGACTATTAACACTCTTATGTAACCCACATGGAAAATGTTCCTGCATTTATATCTCTAGTCCTGGCCATGCTGGCATGTTCTAATCTAATACTTATAATATTATAAAGCCAAAAATGGAATCTAATAATAATAACTACTGCCTTATAATTACACAGTGCTTTTAACTTTTAAAACACTTTCATCTTAGATTTACTTTAATATTAAGATGATACTAATCATCTTACTACTTAATAATACTTAAATCATATTAATTTGCTATCCTACCATTATAATGCATTAAATAGATTGCTAACAAAATTCTTTAAGTATTAAAACAACTATAATTATGTTAGAAATAACCATATTCCATGTGAAGAAAGTATTGATTCTACCTTGTTCCAAAGTACATGTACAAATCTGAATATTGCTTTTAGTCCAGGATATTACACTGTAAGAGCAACAAATGGAAGCCATCCAGATTATGAGTGTTCTGCAAAGCAGTCCTATGAAGAATAGCCGAAGTAGCTGGGAATGGTTAACTGGATAAAGGGAATATGTAGGTCCTCTTCTTTGTAGTACTATAAGGAGCAGCAGATAGACATTAAAGAGAGATGGAATTGAATCCAATTTAAGGAATACATTTATTATACATGTTTATATCCCTGGTGCCTAGAGTTGTATCTG
The DNA here is from genome assembly GCA_028627145.1 of Eidolon dupreanum. Taxonomy (NCBI): domain Eukaryota; kingdom Metazoa; phylum Chordata; class Mammalia; order Chiroptera; family Pteropodidae; genus Eidolon; species Eidolon dupreanum. Next base: position 134,433,667 of record CM053503.1, read on the forward strand.
GATCTGGCAAATATGAGTTCACAGGAAATGTTTGTTGCTGTAGATGATTAAAGATAAATATATTAAGCTTTTTATAAAAGGATTGAGCTCATTGTCACTGCATATATCAAGCAGACACTGTATAACTTTTGGTTGAAAATGTAGAAAGAATTTCTATATTGGGAGTGATGCTGAACATGCTCTATGTCTTAGTTTCTCTTCATATTAATGTATTTATAATTCTACCAATTTTTATCAGTATTAAATAGTCTTATATTGGTGTCTTTATACTAAGTATAACATTTACAAGATAAAAGTTTTCTTTTTAATGTGAAAGATTTTCCTCTGACTTTACATATTTGAAAGCTCAATTTGCAAGTTAATGAAATGAATAGCTTAGGAATTTACACCTTGCTTTTTCAAAAGGATCAAACATCTAAATCACCAGTTCCAGATTATAGAATTCCAACAGATGGAAGCTTAGCAAGAAAACATTTTAACTCATGTTTCTGTTTTTGAGTAGAAAATGCCCTTAATCCTGATGAGAATTTTGACTTCACCTCCATTTCTAGTTTCTGATCTGGTTCTACCTTTTGTCAGTGATGTTAGGACCCTATTCTGATGCCAAATGGAGCAAGGATAGTGGTGGGTCTTGCCTCTTACGTTGGCCTGATTTATATTTTATGCTCTATTTCCTGGCTTTAGCAAACCTTTAATTTCCAGAAATATAAGCACTTCATAAATATTTGTTATTTTGTTTTTTTCCAGTACAAAAATAACTTAATCAAATAAGAGAGACGCAAGCAAGGGAGTGAAGTAGTGTGGGAAGGAGAATTTTCTCATACTATTCCTTTCCTTTCCTTTATTCATTTTTTGCCTTCATCCTTCTGCTATCCTTTAGAAAATCTTTTGTAAGACTACTGAGACCACTCCTGAGTATAAACACCATATTAACAAATGTTTCTGTAGTGCATTCTCCAAGAGCACACTTGGATGTTTCCAAGTTTATCTGACTTGCAATATGCTAGCTTTATTCCTTCCATATTTGCAAGTATGGCAAGCTCAATTTTTCCTGTAAGATGCATGTGGTTTTTCTTCTTTTTTTAAAAGATAGACTTTATTTTTTAGACCAGTTTTAGGTTCACAGCAAAATTGAGCAGAAGATTCAAAGATTTCCCCTATACTCCATGCCCTTACAAATGTGTAGCCTCCCCTGTTATCAACATCTGCTACTGGCTGATTCATTTTTTTTTTATGATTGATGAACCTATATTGACACATCGTTATCATGTAATGTCCATAGTTTACATTAGGGGTTACTCTTGGTGTTGTACATTCGATAGATTTGGACAAATTTTTAATGACATGTAGTCACCATTACAATACACAGAATAGTTTCATTGTCCTAAAAATACTATTCTCTACCTAGTCATCTCTCCCTCTCCTTGAACTTCTGGTAACCTCTGATGTTTTTATTGTCTTCATACTTTTGTCTTTTCCAGAATGTCATGAAGTTAGAATCGTGTAGTATATAGCCTTTTCAGATTGGCTGCTTCATTTAGTAATGTGAATTTAACCTCCCTCCATGTCTTTTCATGACTTGATAGCTCATTTTTTTTTTAGTGTTGAATAATATTCCATTGTCTGGTGTATCACAGTTTATTTCTCAATTTTCTACTGAAGGATATCTTGGTTGATTTCAATTTTGACTATTATAAATAAACATATATGTGCAGATTTGGGGTCAATATGTTTTAAATTCATTTGGAAAAATATTAAGGAGATGAATGTATAGTTAGAGCATGTTTAGTTTTCTAAAAAGCTTCAAAACTATCTTCCAAAGTGACTCTTCCATTTTGCATACCATAAAAATGAATGAGAATTCCTGTTGCCCACATTCTCAAAAGCATTTGGTGTTGTCAGTGTTTTGGTATCTGGTTATTCTAATAGGTGTATAGTAGTATCTTATTATTGTTTTACTTTGCATTTCCCTAATGACAGATAATGTGGAACATCTTTTTATATGCCTATTTGCCATCAGTATGTCTTCTTTGGTAAGATGCCTGTTAGGTCTTTAATTTTTTAATTAGGTTGCTTGCTTACTTACTATTGGAAGAGTTCTTTGCATATTTTGGATAATAATCCTTTATTAGATTTGTCCTTTGCAAATAATTTCTCCAGGTCAGTGGCTTGTCTTTTTATTCTCTTGACAGTGACTTTCACAGAGAAGAAATTTTTAATTTTAGTGAAATTAAGCTCTAAATTATTTCATGGATCATGCTTTTGATGTTGTATCTCAAAAATTGTCTCTAGGCCAAGGTCATCTATATGTTATGTTATCTTCTAGGATTTTTATAATTTTGCATTTTGGATTTAGGTCTGTGATCCACTTGAGTTAGTTTTTTTTTGTGATGGATGTAAGGTCTGTGTCTAGATTTATTACTTTGTATGTGATCATCCACTGGTTCCAGCATCATTTGTTAAAAATTCTTTTCTCCATTGTATTGCCTTTGTTCCTTTGTTAAAGGTCAGTTGACTATATTGAATTTATTTCTTGGATTTTTATTCTATTCCACTGACCTATTTTTCTTTTTTTTTTTCTTTTTCGACAATACCACACTGTCTTCATTACTATAGCTCTATAGTAAATCTTGAAGTCACATGATTTCAATCCTCATTGTTCTTCTCCTTCAATATTGTATTAGCCATTTTAGGTTTTTCACCTCTCTGTATAAACTTTAGAACTTGTATGCTGATATTCTCAAAAGAGCTTGCTGAGATTTTGTTAGGGATTGCATTCAATCTATAGATCAAATTGGGACAAATATCTTAATTATATTGAGTCTCTCTATCCATGAACATGAAATGTCTCTCCATTTATTTAGATCTTTAATTACTTACATCATAATTTTGTAGTTTTCCTCAGATAGATTTGTATATATTTTGTTAGCTTTATACCTAAGTATTTCATTTTAAGGAGTGCTGATATAAATACTATTATTCTTAATTTCAAATTCTTTTTGTGCCTTGTTGGCATATAGGAAAGCATTTGAATTTTGTATATTAACCTTGTATCCTACAAACTTGTTTTAATTGTTTATTAGTTTAAGGAGTTTTTTGTTCATTCTTTCAGATTTTCTATATAGACAATGATGTCATCTGTAAATGAAGACCCCTTATTTCCTTCTTCCCTGTCAGTGTACAGTTTATTTACTTTTCTTGTCTTATTGTATTAGCTAGGACTTAAGTCTGATGTTGAAAAAGAATGGTAAGAGAAGATTTTGCTTTGTTCCTGATCTTAGTGGGAAAGCTTCTGGTTTCTCACCATTAAGTATGATGTTAGCTATAGGTTTTTTATAGATATTCTTTATAAAATTGAGGAAGATTTCCCTCTTTTCCTGAGTTTTTATCAGGATTTTGTATGCTTTTTTTGGCATTTATAATATCTAGTGATTTTTTTCTTCTTAGCCTGTTGATGTGATGGATTATATTAATTGATTTTTGAAAGCTGAATCAATTTTGCATACCTGAGTTCAATCTCACTTGGTTATGGTGTATAATTTTTTTATACATTGTTATATTTGATAATGTTTTGTTTAGGATTTTGTATCTATGTTCATGATCGTTATTTGTCTATAGTGTTCTTATAATGGCATTCTTTAGTCTGGGTGTTAGGGTAATACTGGCCTTATAGATTGAATTAGGAAGTATTTCCTCTGCTTCTATCTTTTGATGTAGAAATTACAGAGAATTGTATAATCTCTTCCTGTGGTGATTTATACTAATATTCCTGATAATCTTCTAAATCTGTAGATGAAAGCAAAAAATTAAAAGGGTGATGTTTTGGTAATTTAGATAATGGCATATGGTGAATATGTTTGGCTATTTGGTAATTCCTAAATCCTTTAAGAAGTGAAAAAATTTTTTTCTTTTTCTCATTGAGATTTATCAAATCCTCTCTTTTATCAAACAAGATAACTGAATATCTCTTCAGAGAAAAAAAATCCTCAAATAATATGTCAGCATCTTCTCAAAAAATGTAAAACTGAAATAAATTGTATTCTTTAATGATTTAAAGTATTTTTTTGTTAATTCAGTTACTGGATTTTTATAGAAGATCTAATAAATAAGGTTAGGAACTGTTTTAGGTACTGAGATGCAAAGATGAATGTAAACAGCTCCTGCTCTATAAAATAGATTGGAGAGGAGGAAGTTAAACACATAATTTCAGTGAAGTGAAAACAACTATAAAACATGTCATAATGGGTACAAAGAAGAGCATGCATTTAATTGCATGGAGAGTGACATATTTAATAGTATTTTAAAGATGAATATGTCTTTGGCTTAGGAAAATGTAAAAAGGGGTCTAAGCACGTGCAATAACTGGGGACTAGGAAGAACATGAGACTTTCTGAGAACTGCAAATCGTTCATCCTGGCCAAAGAACAGGGGTGGTCGGTTGAGTGTGTGTGTGTGTGTGTGTGTGTGTGTGTGTGTGTGTGAGTGTGTCTGTGTTGTTTGAGTGAGAGTGATAGAAAGAGATAAAACTATAAAGATGGGTAGAAGGAATAAGATCACTTAAATCCTTATTTGTTTTACTTAAGGAGTGTGATGATTTTCTTATATTGGGAACAAATATTGCCAGATTTTAAGTCAGGAAGAAATATAATCAGATTTTCTCTTTTAGAAAGATTGCACTGGTTTTATTCAGTATACCTTAGTTGAAGCTGTGTGGAATTCAAGGTTAGAACTTGTCTAAGTTAACAGTTATACTAGAAGTTGATGAAAATCTGTACAATGTGATTGGTAATGGGAACAGGGAAGGATACAGATTAAAAAGATGTTTAGGACATAGATGAAAAATAATTGAGAACATGAAGGTGAAGAAGAAAATGAAGTGCTCTAGATTCCTGGCTTAGGCTAATGGATGGATTAATGTGATATTAACCTTAATAAACAGCGAAAAATGAGAAGGCAGATTTGATAGAGAAGGTAATGAATTCAACTTTTGTCATACCGAGCTTGAGATGCTTGAGGAATCACTGGTGAGGTGGATGCATTTAAAAGACAGTTGTGCATGTGATTCTAGACTGGAAAACAAAGTTATTGGGTAGAGTTATGGAAATCATTGAAGAATATGTGGCAGTTGAAATTATTAGTGTGTGTATTGAGAATAGAAAATGTTCAAAGTTGGCACCATGAATAACATTAAAAGTTAAAGTAAAGGAAAATGTCACTGAAAAGTAGTTGTGGAAGTAGGAAAAAGTAAGAAAAAGTAGTGTTATGGAAGCTATGAGTAAAAGAGATGTCCAAGAATTAGGAGTGGTCAATATTATGAGATACTGTAAACAGATCTAGGAATGTAAACATTAAAAGGAATTCACTGAATTTATCATCTAAAAAATTGTTGGTGTCTTTAATAAGAGATTATTACAGTGGTGATAGAAGCCAAAGTACATTTTGAATGTTCTATCAGCTAAGTGTAATAGAGGTCTGACAAATTTATCGAAAGATATAATTGTTTACCTTTTTTATTTTCCTTTTTCTTTTCCATGTCAGAGAATTAAAACAGCCAGAGGTACAACTAGTGCTTTGGTGCAGGGTATTTTATCCCTTTATTAGATTTTTTAAAAAGTAATAGCATAAAATGTGACTAGGCTTTGATTTTCCCAGCACGGGGCTAAGATAATAACTTTCCTTTCTTTTTCCAAGTGACCAATAAATCTAAAATGGAAGTGGAAACCAAGAATAATGCACAATTGTTTATATTTAAATGCATTTGATTTTTTAGTTCTCTGTTTTATTTTTGGAGAATTTTTTTCCAATTAAAGATGGCTGGTGTCATTACACTTTATGTAACTGAAAACATAAATAATTCCAGATTATTTAAGAAAGGAGTTATTTTACTCTGACAACCTTGGAACATATTAGAAATATTTTGAATAGAACTATGCCCACTAATTGACTTTAAAGCTAACATTTAAAGGTTTAAATTAGTAACAATTGGTGGGTACAAAGAGATGTTTGCAAGAATTTCAGAAAACCTGTGATCTAATTTTTAGTTTGTGTATATAAAAATTTTACTTTTATGTTTATATGTCTGCTCTAATATTTTTATTACATTATATTTTAAATGAAAACCAGTAGTCATTGAAATAAAAAATTCTAAGTGCTATAGGCTACTATTTCTATCAGTTAATAACCAAATTCTCAATTTTATTTTTATCATTTTTTGTCCTCCTCCTCTTCCACTATGTAAATATTTTGTAAAATAATGAGATTAAGAAAGCAAGGATATAGAATTGATTTATATAGTTTTTTTCCTTGTTGTAAACTCTATTTCTTGATTTTTTACATCTTAAATTTCTTTTCAGTTATCCTGTTTCATAAAAGTATTCTGTAGCTTTATATAGCTTTAAAAAATATATATACATACATTGAAACAATGTTTCAATGTTTTAAACTAATTAATGGATGCTATGTTCCTTCCTTAGAATTTGGTTTTGTAACCTTTTATTTCAACTTCCATTACCAAATATACAGATCTGATCTTTGTCATCTTCCTCAGAATTTATCCCTTTTGATCTCTTGTGGACTATAGACATTTGAGAAATTGTTATGACTGTTATTCAACAGTCAAAATATGAGTTGTGTTAGCAAATTTGGGTCTAATTTCAGCATGACTACTGAGAGATAATTTTCATTTCCTGATAATTTTCATCTGGCAGTGAACAAGGAGAATGTAATAGATGTCTTTTAGGAAGCAAAACAAAACAATGTTCTTCATTGGTCAGAGTGCCTCTAGGGAAATAATAAATGCCAAGTATTTATTGAAACTCAAAGGACAGAGGCATACAGAACAATAATTTCTGACATTAAAATATTGTTATAACTTCAGTTAACAATTTGCTGCTGCTGTAGAAACAAATTTAATGTTCTCTTTTTAAGATTTAATTATTAGTCAGATGAATTAGTATTTAATATTATAGGCAAACCATTCAATTTCTAGAATGACTGTTAATTCTTAACATATTCACTTTATTTGAGGAAATTAAAGATAGTAAAATATGGAGTAAAACCTGAATTTTAAAAAAAACAATGAAATTACAATTTTTTTTCTTTGTTTTACTTCATAATTCTCATTTCTATGTGTGAAGTATGATGAAAGACTGTCTAACTCAGATGCTGGTTTTCAATTAGTTAACAAATGTTTACTGATTATTCACTATGTGCTAGGTACTTTACTAAGTATAGAGTAAACCAAGAATCATGGAAAACAGTAATGAACTAAAGAAACGGGGATTATCAAAATCATGAGAAACTCTTCATAATATTATTATTTATTATTTTTTGCCCTAAGCAATTTATACATTTAAAAATGCAGTTCTTGTAGATATAGGTTGGAAGAAAGTTAAATTCACAAGATGAAATAGATCACAGTTGTTAATAGTGTTTGGGCTGATGTTCTATAGTTAAAATGAGAGAGCTTTAGAGGATTACTACAAAGAGCACCTCTCATACTTATTTCTATAGTCATTTGAAAAGTATATAAGGAAAGAAAGGACTGAAAAAATACATCAATCTTGAAGAAAAAGAAGAACAAAAAACCCAATCAATCAATGGCTGTTCTGTCAATGCTGTCAAATTAAACTTTTCCATCTATACTCAAAATAAGCAGTTCTCTTCTGATTGAGAAGTTTATATACAGGTTATTTTGGCATAGAACTGCTGTTGTTTTAAATAGATAGCTGAAGGAAGAAAACCCATAAAACTTTTAAACAGTACTTATAGTTCTATTTAAGTAAATATCTTAACTTTTTTGAAATATGTTCTTATTTAAAACTCTAGTACTTCATTTATTTATTTTAAGGCATGTAATATTCTTGCTAATGTTATTTGTATATATTTCTCCTTTTACCTAACAGGATATTATCTTCATGAGTCAGGAATTACCTTTATATTGTTATAAACTCTATAGTAACTAGTATAATGGAAATGCTTTCTTTATTCCTTCAATTTATATTTCTTTTTCTTTTGAATTAAGACTAGACTAAATCATCTCTAAGGAACCTTCCAACTTAAAGCCAATGAATCTTGTTTTAGAACTTATTTGATAATGAATGTATATGAAATATGTTCTTTACAATTTCCCTCAAATAAATTCTCTCTCAGAGATCTGCTGATGTAGTAGGAACACTTTTAAACAAAGAAGTTCAGAAACTCTATCCTGTTAAGAGTACAGTTGCAGCTCATGCTTATTTGTTGCTGCTTTTGACAAGCTTTCAAAAGTGTTCTTCTTATACTACTTATACTAAATTAATTATATTTGTTGTCATGACCTATTATGCAGATGGCTAGTATTCTTGGTTTATTCATGAACTGCTTTTTCTATACCATAGAGTCAAGAGAAGAGACCAAAGTACATGTTTATTGCAATAAATAAAATTGCTTTAAACTTCTAAGTAGAAGGCCTGGCGTTAATGTGATTGATAGAATCACTTTGGAGATTCTTATTTTGGTTACAAAGCAATAGTAACTCAAGTTATCTTATCCAAAATCCAGTGGAATTTATTAAGAGGATACTGAGTTCATGGAATCCAAGGAAAATTTAAGCAACTAGTTTTTAGGAAGAGTAAAAACCAGGACAGTGTTGTGACTCTTAGCAGCCATAATGTATTCAACAGTTTCTTGTAAAAGGGGGATGGGGCACAGACCTGGAAACAACACTAGAGATTCAAATGTTCTCTTTGCACTATTGTCCCAGAGTCTATGCCGCTAGCAGTACCAAGTAGCATTTCAGGGTATTTCTCCTTTTATATACATACTATAAAACTGACAGACTAAAAATTATTACTTTGAAGGTAAGGAACAATAAGTCCAAGGAAAAAAAGACAAAACAACATTCCCCAGAACACAGATTGTCTATATTATATAACTAGGTTTCTCCTAGATGTAGTATATCTCACTCATGAAAGTCTAGCCCTTTGATCCATAATCTCCAAACTGTTCTTAGATTAAATTAATCTCAATTAATGCCCAATTCCTAGAGAGCTGAGCAAAGATGATGGTTTAGAAAGTTTTATAAATCTTTAGAGTTCAACTTATTAATGATCAAAATTTCATATTTTAAGAAGACAAAGTTCTTGGATTTTTAAAAAACCACAGTTGCTCGATAATATTCCAAGTTATGTTGTATTATTTTTGTTTTCATTGTGGAGTTTATAAGCTTTCCAACCCTACATGAACAGCCTTTTCCTTTAAATCACCAAGGTTACACATGCATTGATCACTAGAATCTTTGCATTTTTGAAACAGAACCTCTTTCTTCCTATCACTTCCCAACTGCTTCTGATCTTATTTTTTTCACCCTGAACTTATACTCAGGTCTCATTTTTGCCTGCATGTTTTATTCTACTACTTACCATCAACTCTCATCCTTTAGTTTTTCCTTCTGGTCTGTGTTCCTGACTTTGAATATGGCTCTTCTTTTTTTGGTCATACATTGGTCACACTTATATTGTCTTAGGCAATTTAGAATAATAACTCCTCCAAAAAATAGCAGACTTTCTTTAGATGATGTTCTACTAGCATCACCCTAGACACAGAAGTGGAATCAGTAATGGGATTGTCAGTTCTTGAAGAGGCAAATTCTTCAAGAAATATAGTTTTGAATTAATAGATAAATAGTGGCTATAAGACAAACATTGTTTTTAAATTTATAGATATTCTTTGATAAAATACCATTTAATAATTTTTTGCATTTCTATAGTCAACTATATATATATGATTTAGGATCAACATGTTAGTGTCTAAACATGTACATTGAATTAAACCTCTTAAGATTAGTGACAATATTAAAATCCAAATCATTTGGGAATTGACCTTTAAAGTATCTGTATTTACTATGTATTAATCCAGTGGTTTGGTTGCATATGTAATGCTTGAGGTTTAATTGGTCATTAAATAGGATTTATGGTTCTTGCAAATTATCAGTAACTCAAATTTACATGAATTATGACTTCAAGAATATAGCATGAATATGGAAAACAAAACACATTTTAAGTTGTTTTTAGAACTCTGATTAATGTTTATATGACAAGAATACAATTAGAATTTTAATGTGTTCCAGGTATAACATATTTACCTAAAAATACTTTAGAAAATATAATGTTGCCTGGCCACAAAATCTGTTCCTTTTGAAAAAAAATGCAAATACATTTATCAATTCCCAGAAAAACAGCTTATTTCTTATAAAAATATTAAAAGTGTCTATTTAATGAAATAAAGATTATGCCTTGCAGCATCAAACTTGCACTGTTAAAAAAGAAAATTAATCTAAAATGTACATTTGGTAAGTAATGCTCTAAGTATGTTTATTTAAAACAGTTTCTATTTGATCCACTAAAATTTCCAACATTTATGCTTAGCAAGTAACAGAAGGATGGTACCAGGAGTTCATTTCTAATCATTTGGCTCTTGGATAGGTGGTGGCGGGTAACTAGAATTTCCTCTGATTTATCTTATTGGGAGTACAGATGGGCTCTCAGCAATTCATGCAGGAGTTCCCATTTGTTCACACAGGACTTCACACTAAGTCCCTCTCAAGGACTTCTGGAAATCTCAATCAGGTAAACCAAATATGTGGAGGAATGAGTCTAATCATTTAGGCCACTGTGCTACTATTCTGACACTCAATTTTTCCTGACCACTGAGGTTATTTTTTAGAGTACAGCAGTTTCCAAGAGCTCCAATGGGTGGCAATGTCTTTCATCAGATTTCATTAGGTTTCTCTTTATTCTCCTGGGCACAACTGCCCAGATGCTAGTACACTGAAATCTACCTGGTGCTTCCTATGTTTCCTTGATCACTGCTTGGGCTTTAATGGATCTTCATGATGCTAAAGCTGCCCTGTGGTCTATAGAAAAGTGGAAGGTGCATCTACATTCACATTACACCATGTAAAGAGTCTGAAAAAAAGCTCTATTTTTACTCCCAGTGTTCCAAAAGGCCCTAAGCACTATTTTTTTGCAGAACAATGCAAATGAAAGCAAAATGAGAAATTACTAATATCTTGGTTACTTTCTTACTGTCCTATGGTTTCTTCTCTGTTCGGCACTTCTAGTTTTCAATTTAATTCATGGAATATTATACTGAATATTTATATTTAGATCACATTATTTTATTCTTTGAGAGGCTATAATATAATATAATATAATATAATATAATACAACATAATGTAATATAATATAATATAATATAATATAATACAATACAATATAATATAACATAATATAATATAATAATTCCTGTTTGAAAGATCTTACAGTCCATTGGAGAAGATGTTTTATTCATTAGTTCAGCAAAGATTCACTGGAAATAGTTATATAAGGGATTTAAACTAATTAAGGGAAATCTTATGAAATACTGATTAATTCTTATAGGGATAATGAGCATTCATGATGAAGGTAGAATTACAGCTTGTTTTCAAAAGAGGTGAAAACTTTTAATAAGTTGGTTTTGGGAGAGAGAAAAGAGAAAGGACAGTCTGCCTAAAACACAGAAATTCAGGAAAACAGATGGGGGACACGGTAGGATGGTGGGTAGCATGGGAAATTAGAACCATTGGGGTTTCAGAAGATGGCTGAGGTAAGACAAAAAAGGTAAGTTGAGACTACTTTGTGGAAGATTAAAACTGCATGTTGAGGGATTTGGACTTTATTCTAGATGTATTATGGATAAATGAAAAGTTTTGCAATAAATATACATGAGAACTTTGAGAAAGAATAAATTTGTGCTTTGAATAAGAACAGCTAGAAATTGATAATATGGCTCAGTTACAAGTCTCTTATCTCTTATAACAATTAAGGCAGCTTTAGGATGGCAAACAGAATATTTACTATTATTCTTGAATTGGCTAAGGTCAAAATCTGAGAACAAAAGATAGCTTTCATTCTAAAAAAACAGCAGTCATTATACAGTTGGAAATAACGACCTCCTGGCTAGACTCATTGAATATTGGCCAAACTCCCACTAGTATTTCACCACCTTCCTTCCTAGTCATCATAAGGAGAGTGAGAGAGGTGAAGGACATTGGCCTTGTGGGATGAAGATCATTTTAGTGGAAGTTTATTACCTCTCCTTTAAGGGTGTAGGTGTTTTTTATAGCATGAAGTCATATTAAAAAAATAAGTAACCCCAAAGATAAAGATTAGAGGTATCTGATTAAAGAGATTGGTTTCTAACTCTCAGTTGGAAGCACGATAAACTACAACATACAGGTCCACTGTGATGTCACTCAAGGATCAGAGTATGCACTGAGGGAGTCCTTTGGGGGATGATTTTGGGATTATAGGAATATGGGGTGTTTTGCTTTTCAGTTCCCTCCGTCTAGTTTCATGTGAAGAACCAAGAAGTTACATGAGGGGCAGAAGCCAAGGGGCCACTTGATGGCACATTCAATTTAGCAAAGGCATTAGAGGTGTATCAAAAACAAACACAAACATCCCCAGAAGGAGTCCTTAGCTTTAGGCTTTTGTACAAATTAGATAAAATAAGCACTCTGGGTGCTTTTGACAGTCTTGAGAAAGTGAGTGGAACTGGATTTCAGCATCTAATAATCCCTTCAGCTGGGAGTCCTTGTGCCCAGCAGCAAGGAAGGCAAAGGTGATGCTGCACACTGCCCCAAGAAAACCACATGCATCAGTGATGCCATCAACAGAGGGCATTAGCATCAGACAGAACAGACAAATCAGAGTGATTCGAGGAGCACCTTTTACCAATATGTAGGCAGTAACAGTAAGACCTCTTTGTCTTCTATATATTTCTTCTTGCCCTAAATATCAGTGAAACTGGTGCCCCCCCTACCAAAAGATATGTCATTGAGTTAGGCCAACCATGCACCCCCTCATTCTTAGCAAGCAGAACTCAGTTTCACTCCTTGAAATAGGGGTTAGATGACACAAACATGGGATCAAGTTTGAGAATGAATTTTTTTAAGAGAGCAGAAATGAGTCTTAAAAACAAAATGAGACAGTGATAATAGCCAAATGTAACAAGAAAGGGATGGAAATTAGCCAAAATATCATCAAGTGGAACATAGCATAGCTGGAAGGCAATTACTGGGAAAATTAAAATTTTTTTATGCATATACTCTGATGACTGAAACTCTTTAGTAAACTGGTTACACATCAAACTATGAGGGCTTGAATTTAAAAAAAAAAAAAAGCAAAGAAATATAAATAAAAATAAAAATAAATTATTTAATCTTATTTATAAATTACTCAACTATTAAGCATATTATTGCCTTTCTGTTCTTCCACCTCTATCTTTTCTTTCTAAATCAACAGTTTTGCCAGTAATGTGGGCCATATGTACACTATGCATGTTCACATTGCCAAGTTTTATATTTTTGGCTATTTCCCAATAAGCTCTTTAAGAACTTTGCAGCACAATTAGTCTCTACTATCTTCAGTATCTGAAATCTGGTCATTTAACTCAGGATGACATCTTCTAATACAAAAAAAAAAAAAAAAAAAAAAAAGAACATAGTCTTCCTTAAATGCCCTATAAAATAATTCTTCCTTAAACATCCTAAAAAAGAATGCTATTTACACATACATTTTAATGATCCTCAGTTTCTCTAATGACATATGTGTTCTTTAGCAGTTTCTTTTTTATTACTTCCTTTTGTTTTCAAATGGGAGATGAAAATGACACTAAGAAAAGTGAAAAATGGATTTGAAATTTTTTAGTGAATTTTATTTTGTGAACATTAATTGTACACTTGAAACTTATTGGATTTTGTTAACCAACATCACCATAATAAATTTAAAAAATAAATAAAAATAAAACTCCAAAAAAAGAGATAGAATTTTTTTTACCTATCATAAGAAAAGATTTTTTAAAATGATACTATCCAAACAATTAACTTCTGTCATGTAAGACTAAAATCTGCTTTAGTGTTTTGTTAGGCTTTACTTTCATTAGTGGTTGGAAATTTAAAAATTTTTTTCCTTTGGATCATTTATATTTCCAGTGAACTACATTTCGGATTTCAGAAATTAAAGATGAAAACATATGTGCATCAGATCCATTTATTTAAAGCAATATATTAATTAGAAGAACAATTAATCATTTTAATGTAACTATTTCTCAGAATCACAGGTTTATTTTGAAATATATATGCATGACTGGATTTTCTTTTCTCAAAGAAATTCTAATTATATGTCAATACATAATATGATTCAAATATAAATTCTTGTAGCAGACTTAAGAATATGTTAATGCAGATAAGTTTTGTCTTTCCATGAGGAAAAAGAAACATATCTCTAATGTACAGTTTAAGCCAATATTGACTCGAGAATATTAGAATTAGTCAAAATACAGCTCTTTTATATTATTTCAGTGTTAGACTTCTTACTAGGTCTGAGAAACACTCTATTCTCATGGGTAATGTATTTGCTTGCATATGTGTATGGCTTATATATACATCTTATGTTATTTCATATTTGTTTCAAGTTTAGGATGAAATTGTTGGACACAATATCAAATTATGAAATTACATATTTTTCAAAGCTAATAGAGAACCCTAAGTGTTGGCTACAAATGGAATGTTAAGATCTCCCAATTATATTCTTCAAGAATTATGTTTAGTGACAGAACCTGAACTTATACCAAAGAATCCAAACTTCTCAGTTTAGTGTTGTATTTACCCTACCCTCATGTTGTCTGACTTCTAAGTAAACACTTTTTTAGTAAAAAAGGCTGATTTGACTGAATTTAAAATGTGTATCAGTTATGTCATATGTAAAAGATGTTGAAATTCTTGGAAAAGGAGAAAATGGTATGAAGTGATGGAAGACTGTCATTTGATACTGCTTATCTCTTCAGTTCTCCTTTCTGATAACCCTTCGAAACCAGCTTTATTTATTTTCTAGTTTCTCACTGCCAATACCAACTCCTTCATAAGAGACAAGAAAGAAGAAGGATTAGAAAAAATATTCTAGTGTATCTTAAGGCTGTTAAATAGCTGAAAGGGATTCAGATCTTCAAAGAATCTAGGATGTAGTTTTTCCTTGTTATTGTGGGGAGAATGCACAGATATGTAGTTAATATTTAAAATGATCTAGGAGTAATACAGCCATTGAAGTCTATGGTATTGTATTATTATAATATTAAAAATGTGAAATGAAAAATAGTATTTCTAGAGAGGAATCAAGTTCATTTTCTGAGAGGAGAGGATAGTATGTGTGACCTCGATCCTCAAGAATTGCAAGGTTTTGGAAGTTCATCAACTTCAGGTTAAAACAAATTCCTTGACTTAGTAAATGAGAGACTCTGTGACTTGGCCACTACCTCACCTCATCAGATTTGCTTCTGCCATCCTCTCACATCTTCCTTGTTCTTTCCTCACTCCAGGATAAGGTGTTGTTTCCTATACTTTTCTTTTTTTAATGCTGATCTCAGTTTTCCCCTAGCTCATTTTTCAAGACTTAGTGCAGGCGAGTGCAATTGTAGCATTCTATGTAATCCTCCATCTAATGGTTTTTAAGAGATTTTTTACCTTTTTGTCTTCCCCAATGTCAAGTGAGCAAACATGCCTTTTATCCCTCTGTCTGTAATAATCTGGTGCATAGTTTTTACTTTTAAATAGTTTTTCAATAAATAAGTAGATGAGTGATGTTAGAGTTAAGAAATTCAAAGAAATATAAACAAAGCATGTATGTTCAATTAAGAGGAGTTACTTCCCTTCCCCAGCAGATAGGATCTTGCCTACCTTCTGTGAGCATATCTTGTACTTTTTCTCCGAAATTTTCTCCTAGAAAAAAAATTTAGCACTAGGAAAATGTTCTTGTATTCACACATTATTCATAAAAGAATAGCATGTAGAGCTTTACAAATTGAGATGTCTTTGTCACACCCAGTAATATCAGCCAGGCTCACCTCTGACATCAGTGAGTTTACTGTAGTTCATTTCTGCATGGATAGGTCAGTTTATGGTATTAAAGACTCATGAGCAGTACAGATGTTTTAGCTAAACACAGATGGAAAAGAATCACAGGGCCTCACATCAGTCAACACAACCTATGTTACTACCAATGAATTTCAACTGGCCTCAGTAAAACTGAAGTCTGCTTATAATTAAATCAGGAAGAAAACTGAAAATCCAGACAAATGTTAACAATGGCTTAGATCCTCACTGTTAATGATCAGAGTTTCAGGCCTTTAATAAAATTGTAGTTTTTATTAAAATGATGTGACACACACACCATACCTGTATTTATCTTTTTCTTCTTAATCGTTATTTTTAAAAAAAGAAAGCTAGCAATTTTGTTCATATTAAGCTTTAGCTAAAAAATAAAACACATGGTCTCTATTTTTATTATAAAAAATTTTCCCTTCCAGGGATGGATTTTTTTCATTTGTATTTTTAACACTTGTACATCAGAAACTTTTAATTTAAAAAACTCACAAATAAAGAATTTTAGGCCCCTGACAATACTCCGATTTTAATTTTCTTCACACTAAATGCCCCCTTACCTATGTATTTCACGTGAAGACTTTCAGGATCATGTGATTGGAAGATATGCTTGTATTTCAAAAGAAAGGAAAGAACACAAAGCAAGACAACTTTAAGAGTAAGGAAATCACTTCACAAAAATATAAAGGTCATCATTTTAGGTTTTATTCATCTACCCTAGCTATATTTTGTTTTTAATAGATGGATTTTGCCTATTTAGAAGAAACAGGACTATTCAATATTAAGCTTGATTTCTATTTCTTACTTTGACTCAATGAGCTTAAAATCAAAGCCCAGTACCATTTTGTTTGCTCTAATGTCATCATCCCCAAAGATTTTTATTTAGAAGTTTCTAAGATCAGTAGATTGTACAATTTATCAGGTAGATTAAGTTATATTCCCCATGAGTCATTGCAAAGACTCAAATATGAAGCAATTTATTATTTTTTGGTTCAGAGAGAAATCTGTTTTTTTTCCCCAAGTGTGAGGTTAATTTAATTCTAAACTTGAACATCAAATTCCACAGCTAATGAAATACATATAACAGGCTCATTGTAGAACTGCATTCTGATTCTGTGACTCTGACTAGCAATTTCCACTTGCAATGATCTGTCTCATGAAGGAGGCACTAAGGTCTAAATCCTAGATTGTAATTTTTGGAAAAGAGGTATTCTAATATAAATCTGGATGAAGATGAGTTTGAGTTAAATTTCTTAGTCCCCCCTCCCACCTTATCTCTTGCATTATGCTTAAAAAATAACAAATAACATTTTTCCTAATCTGATTTTTTTGTGAGGAGTGTAGCATGGTTTGAATGTTTGTCTACCCCCCAAATTTACATGTTGACATTCTAACACTCAATGTGGTGGTGTTAGAAGGTGGGGCCTTTGGGAAGTGATTAAGACATGAGGATGAAGGTGGATTAGTGCTTTCATAAAGACATTCCACAAAGCTCCCTAGCCCCTTCTGCTATGTGAGAATAAAACAGGAAGCCTGTGACCCAAAAGAGAGTCTTTATCTAACCATGTTGTCACCCTGATCTTGAACTTTTCAATCTTCAGAACTATGGGAAATAAATTTTTGTTTTTCACAAGCTACCCAGTCTGGGATATTTTGTTATAGCAGCCTGGATAAACTATGACAGTGGCGGAGAGAAGAAACAGTGAGAGTGAAGACTAGGGAGAAGAAATTCAAAGAGAAAAAATAATACTAATGACATAACCTCACAGAAAGAGTATGTCTCAATTTGTTGCAGTTTGGTGTCTTTTCATTCCATTGTAGGTTACTGTAAATAATTCTAGGTTTATTTAATGGAATTATGATAATGATCTATAGGTTGTGTTTTATAAGAAATTGAATGTTTCATAATACTTTAAAATGTATGTTAACATTTATTTATAGCTAGTGCAAATTAATTTTGAACATATATAACAATGTTACTGCAACTATTGCATGTTCAAGCTACATTAAATAAAGATTTATTATAAGGTACATGAAGGCTAGAATTGAAAAGTTATTAGAAACTCTCAGGTTTAGAGATGAGACAAACAACTCAGTCTCATGGGCAAGAATCTTTATCTTTCTTGTTTTTCTGCAACATTCTTTGTATTTGTTCTAATTTTCCATTGCTGCTCATTGGTGATTCCTAATTCTTTCCCTCCAATCAATTTAATTTTTCCTTTCTTCATGGCTTCTGGTTCGTCACAGTTTCTGCTGTAGTTTTCAAGGCTCCTATATCTCCCTCAATTTTTATGGCCTTAACTCTACATTATATCTTCTCCTGGCTTTAGCAGCTGCTGATAGCTATCTTGTTCTCTTTAGGTTTCCCATTTTAAATTTCCAAAAAGGATTTGATTAGTTTAGCCCCTCTTTTGGCATCAGACTATGTCATAAATCTATTTCAGTCTTTAGATCAGAAGTCCTTAGGTCCAATCAACTGTAGATATAGGAGTCATACCATGGAATGCAATCACATTTAGAAGATACCATGACTATAATTAGAGTAATATTGCAAACAAAGTAGTCAGCTCTGAAATTTCAGGAACAGAGGAGATAATTGTATAACTTGTAAGGTTTTTAGCACAGCATCATTGACAAATGGAAATTTATAATATGATTTTGATGGTCATTCGTTCAATTATTTTTATATATTATTAAATGACTATGCTAAACACTATTCTAGGCTCTGGGGTTATAGTACTGATCAAATATAAAAATAAATTGTCTGCACTTATATAGATTGCATCCTTGTGGAAGGGCAACAATAAAAAAAGAAAAAATAAGAAAAATACAGATGGTAAATGTTGTAAAGATAGTGGTAAATGCTATGAAAAAGGAATACTGTCAGGACTTTTCAAAACATGACATTTGAATAGAGTCATGACTCAAACCCCTCCTTAGCTAATTACCTCTGATATTCTCCAAGGAGTTTGCTCACACTGATACATTTTAATATCCTCAAAATGAAAAAGAATGAATGTTTTTGTTTTTCTTCACTTGTTTATTTGCTTTATATTACTGGGAAAGAGGATATTGACAAGACTATGTTCTGCTTTTGCAGTTAGCACTGAACAGAGTGGAATCCCAAGACACAAAGAGGATTGTAGTACTGTCCAAGAGAAAAATAAAAGAATCTGAGTTATAAATGACACTGAAAAGAATGGAGCAAATTAGCTTCGTCTTGAACCTGAGATGAGGTCTTGGGCCTTGGGTATTAGCCATATCGTTGCCCAATAATTTCTAAACCAGAACTTGTCTTTCATCCCCATATCAATTTTATGTTTTGATACCATATTATGTTATATCAAGTCTATCTAACTAGAATCCCACACTCAACTTTAGTCTTATTTCCTCTCACCTCCCTTATGCACTCAATTAGTCACCAATTCCCATCTATAATCTTATAGAACTATTTACAAAATATGTCTACAGCTTTCTGTTTCTTTTGCCATGGCCTTTATCCATAGCTTTATAATTTCCATCTTGAATGATTGCAGCATCTTGCCAACAGTCTCATTGATACAAGTCCTTTTCTATCCCAGACTATACACTGAGCCCAGAGGCATCTTCTTAAATAGACAAAACTGATCTTTCTTTATATTAATTTGCAATCTTCTGAAAACTCTTCATTGTCTCATGTGGTAATTCCAAACATGGGCTCTGTTGTTTAACAGACTTGGCTTTGATTATGTTTACCATTTTGTGATTTATTTCTCACCTCAACATCCCAAGTTCTGAAAAACTCTTATCTTCAAGACCCATTCATTCATTCATTCATTCATTTATATTATGGTGACATTGGTTAATGAAATCCAGTAAATTTCAAGTGTACAATTCCACAGTTACATATATATTGCATTGTGTGTTCACTACCTGCAGTTAGATTTCTTTCTGTCACCACATATTTGACCCCTTTTCCCCATCTACATTCCACCTTCCCCCCCTTACTCTCTGGTAACTGCTAGTCTATAGTCTATGTCC
This sequence comes from Eidolon dupreanum, assembly GCA_028627145.1. Classification (NCBI taxonomy): domain Eukaryota; kingdom Metazoa; phylum Chordata; class Mammalia; order Chiroptera; family Pteropodidae; genus Eidolon; species Eidolon dupreanum. The sequence continues at coordinate 134,453,645 of CM053503.1, forward strand.
TTAAGTCTCTGTTCTGTTTCACTGTTGTTTTTAGGTTTGTATCCCACATTTAAGTGGTATCATGTGGTTTTCAACTTTTCCTGTCTGGCTTATTTCACTTAACAGGATTATCTCAAGGTCCATCCATGTTGTCACAAATGGTAGTATTTCATCTTTTCTTATGGCTAAGTAATATATGTACCACAGCTTCTTTAGCCAATCATCTATTGTAGGACATTTTGGTTGCTTCCATGTCCTGGTCACTGTGAATAATGCTGCTGTGAACATAGTTGTGCAAATATCTTTTTGGATATGAGTTTTCAAGTCTTTGGAGTACATACTCAGTAGAGGGGTTGCTGGGTCATATGATAGATCAATTCTTAGTTTTTTGAGGACCCTCCATACTATTTTCCCATAGTGGCTGTGCCAATTTGCAGTCCTACCAGCAGTGCATGAGGGTTCCTTTTTCTTCGCATCCTCTCCAACTTTTGTTATTACTTGTCCTGTTGATTACAGCTAATCTAACAGGTGTGAGATGGTATCTCATTGTGGTTTTGATTTGCATTTCCCTAATAGCTAGTGATGTTGAGCATCTTTTCAAATATTTTTTGGCCATTTGTGTGTCTTCTAGAGAGAAGTGTCTCTTTGGGTCCTCTGCCCATCTTTTGATTGGATTATTTGTTTTTGTTTTTGTTTTTTTTTGTTATTGAGTTGTATGAGTTCTTTGTATATTTTGGATATTAGACCCTTATTGGAGGTATTGCTTGTGAATATGTTTTCCCATTCAGATGGTTGTCTCTTTACCTTGTTGATGGTTTCTTTTGCTGTGCAGAAGCTTTTTAGTTTGATGTAGTCCATTCATTTATTTTTGCTTTTACTCTCCTTGCTTTTGAGGTCAAATTCATAAAATGCTCTTTAAGTCCAAGGTACATGAGTTTAGTTCTTGTGTTTTCTTCTATGCCATTTATTGTTTCAGGTCTTATATTTAGGTCCTTAATCCATTTTTAGTTAATTTTGGTGTGTGGTGATAGACAATAGTCTTGTTTCATTCTTTGGCAGGTGGCCTTCCCGTTTTCCCATTTATTAAAGAGGCTTTCCTTTATCCACTATATGTTTTTGGCTCTTTTGTCAAAAATTATTTGCCAATATAAATATGGGTTTACTTTTGGATTCTTGGTTCTGTTCCACTGGCCCGTGTGTTTGTTTTTCTGCCAATAACATGCCATTTTGATTACTGTTGCTTTGTAGTATAATTTGATATTGGGCAGAGTGATGCCCCCAACCTTGTTCTTTTTTCTCAGGATGTCTTTGGTGATTCATGGTCTTTTGGTGATTCATGGTAATTTTTTGTTCTATTTTCATGATCCATTTCAAATGTCACCTTGAGGGGAAAGAAAAATGCTTTCTAGGCATGTTGACTTCAAGTCTGAATTATCAAAAGTCTGTACAAGCATGACTTTTATGTGCTTTCTTCTTTTCTCAGGAAAGTTGGAAGGACTCTCAGATTGGTGATTTGGAGAGGAAGAACTGGGGATGCATGGTTCTTTTCCCTCACGTCATTTTCTTAGGAACTGGCTTACAGAGAGGACGTTTTCTCTTCTTCTTTCTGCCATATGATGAAAGAGCCTACTCCCATCTTAATCCTGAGGCTTAGTATTACTAAGCCTATTGTTACTGCATATATAAGGTATCTGGCATAGATTAAGGTCAGGTGCTTAATAAATAATTATTAAACATCTCAAATGATTAATAAATGTGATATTGGTTTTTTATCAACCTGCAGAACTCTGAGAAAAGAAGTATTTTGGTGTATCCTTTTATAGTTCCAACAATCAACTACTTTAAAAGCTTCTCCAGTGTCTTCAGAAAGTGTGAATTTCTCTTCAGTGGATCTTAATTGTCTGTACATTAAAAATCACCTTGGGTGCTTGCAAAAACCTACAAGTTCCTAGGTGACCCTCAAGATTATGATTCAATAGGTTTTAATTCTAGGTTAAGAACTGATTATTTTAACAAGAATCATAGAAGATACTTAAAATGGAGCTTGACAACTGTTTTTAAGTTCTTAAAGAACTTTGTTTATATCTCATTACTGGATTTTATTTATTCACATGCCTGTTTTCCCCAGTAGATTATGAACTCATTGGGGTGGGGAGTATTTGTCCCATCATTTCAAACACATAACACAGAACCTGAAACCTGGTAGGTAGTCAATACATGTTTGTTAAAGAAATGTCTGTTGATAAAGGCACACACAGGCTTATGCTTCCTCTTTTATTTATAAAGCCAATATTTTAAGATATTCAAAAAAACCCACAATGAACACATCATTATTCCATTAAATGAGCTCACCATTAGTTTATGAGCAGTCCAAAATTCATGTGTTTTTCAAATTGTGTAGCTTTTAGCATGTTTTTTCTTAAGTACTAAACATCTTCTTTTCATGCATAATCATAGTTCTACACTAAATTCTCAAAGTCTTTTAAAAAAGTATGGTAAAATGATAAGTCATAATAAATCCAGACTATGTATAATGAATTTATTTTATCCTGAGGTTTGGCTATATTATATGTTCTCAGTTATCCGAGCTTTCACTTGCATACATTTTCATCTGACCACAAGAGCATGTTTGCTGGGCAACAGAAAGAGGAAAATCTTTCAAAATATAAATTCATGAATTTCCCTCATGAGAGGAAAAGGCAATATTCGCTACATTGCTTAGGGAGTGAAAAGAAAGAGGAAAAAAAAATCAGATCAACTTCTTTGCAGCTGTGCTTTGGTATTCAAGGCCACACCTGGCCTGAGTAGAACTCTGATTATAAACCTTTGGCTAAAGGAAAAGTTACTGTCTGAAAAAGCAGACTCTGTCTTTGGGGATTCCTTTTGGCTGTTTCAGTATTCAACAGATGGACTAACTTAAGCTTTATATTCTGAAAATAGCATAGAACATGTAGAATCACTGTATTTTTTCTTATTGAAAATTTCCATAGTAAATTTGTGTGTTTAAAAATGTATTCGGTAGTTGGCAATGTTATCAGCTACAGGCATCTCCCTAAATCTTTGTTTTATCCTAAAGTGTAATTATTTATTGTGGAGGTATGTTATAAGCATAGTATTTGTATGTTCTAATTACAAAAATGATATAATTTTTCAAATGTTTTATATAGTCTCAGGTTGGAATACATTTATATTCTTTTCAAATCTGATTATCAAATGGCAAATATTTATTGTAATAATCTGCCTCATTTGTATAGAAGGTATGCTTTGAGGAGAAACACGCACATTCTTTACTTAAAATAAGTTTTCATGTCAGTAGTAATAATATTTTATCATTTTAATAAAACTGGTAGATATTTTTGTAGCACAATATTCATAGTTAACATTGCTAAGATAAAGTTAAGAAGTTAAAGAACTACCTTTTTTTCATAAACATCCATTGTTTCCACATGAAATGTAAATATAATTTTGATCAAATGTTCTAGTGATATAGCGTATCTAATAGTAAATGCTATTTTAATGCCTTTGAGTCATGGAAACTTTTTATATCCAATGGTAATACTAGAAACTTTCACTAAAGTTGCAGTGATTTACTTGAGAATTATTTTATAAAAACAAGCACTGCATTTTTTAAAGCCACCTAGGAAGAAGTACCAAAGTATTTGTATTTATATTGCCAATATTGTCAATTTTTGTCAATTCTATTTACAATTTCCTGTGGAGCTTAGGATAAGAAAGAATATTGAATTGACTGGAAAACTGTATTATTTTGAGTTTTTATTAATAGTGATAACTAACACATTTACTAAAGCTTTTTGGAACGTGTCAATATAATTATTATTAACTTTAATTAGAATAAGGATATTTAAAAGCTTAATAGATAAGTTCCCTAGATATTTAAAGTATTCCTTTTAGTTATTAGAATAGACTTATTTTTGTGGTCATTAGAAAATATTTTTTAATGTATCGGTCAAATAAAATAATTTTGTAGGGCCCTTTGGCAAGTAATTTGGCAGAGAGGAGATTTGGTAAATAATTGTAGACACTTGGGCCATTTATGAGGAATAAAGAACATGTGATATCAATTCTTGACTGTGAACCCTTGTGGGCAATACCTGAGATATAATTGTGTGACTGCTGTTATCTCAAATGTAGAGTTTTGTTAAAATAGGTTGCTAAGGCATCAGGGCATTTATTGGTTTAGAATATTTTTCAAAGTTCTATCATATATGTCAAGTGCTTTTTTTCTATAATTTAGAAAATCATATTAACTATTTTCATTTATCATCTTATATTCCTTTAAGTTGAAAGCATGAATTATTAATAGTAAAAACAGTTTTAATAAGGAAATGAGAGGATTTTATGTCTTGATTTTGCCACTAACCAGATGTTGAATATTTAGAATTGAAGTGTAATCCTTCTGTGTCTCAGTTTCAACAACTTAAAGTTACATGGATCACATCATATATAATGTTCATTTATTTTTAAACATTTTTCAGTCAACAGATAGACTGAATGCTTACTATGGGCCTGATATTTGCTTTATGTGAGGCACATCCCTAGATATGATAAATATTGTGATGAAGAAGACTAGATTTTTCCAGCCGAAGTTTACATTCTTCTGGGATTGACAATAAAAAAAATAAATAAGTACATGATTTTAAATAGCAATAATTGTAATAGCAACTAAGGAAGGAAAAAGCAAGTGACTGGGATATGGTGCTATTTGGTTGACATTTTATCAGAGCCAGGTGAGAAGAATACAGTCATATAAAAACCTAGATAAGAGTTTTCCCTACTGAGGCCAATGAAGTAGTTTGGGATAGATGATGTTAGGTTTGGTGAGGAGTTTGGATTTTATTTTATGCTATGGAAAACCATTGTAAAGTTTAAATAAGAGATCTGATGTGATTTTATTTATCTAGCAATAATATTTTGACTGTGTGGAGAGGACTGTTTTATACTGTTTTATGTTGCCAACTAACATGTACGTATTTATGTATATAAATGCATGGGTATAGATATGAATATGTATATGGATACCCATATATGATGAGAAATCAGATGAACTAATGAGAAATCAAATGAACTGATGAATGATTAGATCAAATTTGACTAATGAATTAAATCAAAATGATTCTGTAAAAATTTTCTTCTAATAATTGAAAAATGTATCAATAAAAATCTTATTCAAATAGTTGAATAAGAGGTGCATTCAATGAAAACCTAGTTGTTGTATATGTAGGAAGATGGTATGAGGTCCTAACTGATAGAGGATTGATATTTGTCCCCACTGGCTATGGGCAAGCAGTAGATCACTAGTCATAATAATCAGAGTGAAGATGACAATTTCACCAACAGTAAACATTTAAGATGCTTTTTTCTTTTGAATTAACCATGAGATTAAAGTTTTTAAATGAAGAGGACTTAGTTCAAACAACTAAAATAAGTCTGTTTTAAAAACAAAAGTTATAAAATTGAGCTATCAGGTCGCTAAGGAAGTGTTCTATTCAACTTGATGATTTGATGGAACATTGCTGGTAAATGTTATTGGAAAATAAAGTAATTTCATGTTTATATCGGAAAGAGTTATACATGCTTTGATTTTAGATTATACATTGTTCTAAGTCACATCAATTCTTTCAAGAGTGAAGATATGCATGACTAAGTAAAGTCTAGTTTCTAGACAGTGTAGGGTTTTTTTGTTACATGTTTTAAATTAAATAATTTTTTGTAACTAGTTTACTAATTTAGACTTACTTCAGAGGTATGCTTATTCTACTCACCCTTTTAAAGCCTTTTGAATGTACTTAGGGGTATGTTTTTAAATCAACAGAAATCACAGTGCTAAGGCCAAACTTATCCTCCCAATGTTTCCCCATTCCTTCATATTCCTTTCCACTCTCTTCTTATGTTCCTTATTTAAGTGACTAAAGCCTTTAGTAACCAAAAAGTAATATAGTAGCAATAGTAGTAGTAGTCATTATAATAATTGTTATTGATACTATTTACTGTATCTGCCAACCCAGAAATTTCAATATCTTTCTTCACTCATTTCTCTCATGTATGAAATATATAGGCATCTCATCTACTTTTGCTTAACATTGTTTATCATTATATTGTTGCGATTGAATCTCAGAAGAAACTGGCCTTTCTTCTCTATCTCACTGTCATTAATTGAGTTAGTTTGGGCTTACATCATCTCATCTCTGTATAAGCATTACCCAAGAGAGAGGACCACGATTTGGACTGTACTCTTTAGAGGAACATCCTCTTGTCCTCTGCCAGCCAAGACCCCATTAATGAGAAATTTGTGGAACCAAGGCAAATATGCTGCCCTAGATCCTATGTTTTCTACCTTTCTAGACTACACTCCAGAAACCTAGGACTTTTCCAGGGCTCCTTCCTTGGACTTGTGTTTCAGGGAGTTCACAGAGAACTCATAGGACTGGGTTATGGTCAAATGTTTTTGTATTTTCTAGATGTTATGGACGTGGGTGGTGATGGTAGTGGATGGTTTTTTGTCTGCAGTCCCTTGTGGTGAAGGGGAGAGCTGGAGGAGAGAACAGAACAGGGCAAGGACTGGGGCCTCCAGTTATACCCTTGCCCTGTCCCACAAATGTTAGTGGCAGGTCTGTCTGAACCAATATGATCATATTTTAGTTAGCCTTTCTCTCTCCAGTCACTTGTCACACAATTCTCTCTCCAGTTCAGTACTCTCTGGCAGCTTCTCATTGATCACAGGAAAAGTGTAACCTTCTTGACAAGACATATAAGGTCCTTATATTATGCCCCAACTTTATCTTGTGGCCTCATTATGCATCTCAATCTTTAGACACTCTACGTTCCATCTCTTCTGAGTGTCCTATAATTTTCCTTACACATTGTGCTTTTTCATATCTCTGTGCAAAAAAAAAAAAAAAAAAAAAATGCATGCTTTTGTACTTCCTGAAAGACTTTTCCCTTCTCTCTGCCTTTAACATGCTCACTTATTTCTCAAGGTCCAGGTTAAATAAAATCCCATTCTATGAAGTTTTTCATATTCTCTACAGCTTGTTTATTGCTCCTTTGTGCAGTTTCCCACTTTGTACGTCCTTTTGTTATAATGCTTTTTATATTATAATGTGCTGATTTGTTTGAGCATCTGTTGTCTTTGCCAGAACTCTAGTTATTCAAAGACAAAGGTATCATTTATCTTTCTAAGTATTTATACTATCTCCTCCTCAACATACATCCTGGTTCCTATAGTAGAAGCTTATTGTATGTTTTTAGAAAAAAAAAAAAGAGGAAGAATGGTTTATATCACCTTTTGCCCTATTTTCTCTGTTGAGGCTCCTTATGGTGCTCATTTTTTCTATTTCTTTGATTTAAATCTATCATTCTGGTCCTTCACCTTGTTAAGGGTGGTGGAGTTTGCCCCTACAGCGCTTCTAATTTATGCAAATTTAGAAATAATTAAAAATTGCTTTTTTCATATTCTCTACTTTATTTGTCAGAATTGACAGTTATAAGAAAAAATTACTATGTAGATAATATGTGAATTAGGTTTTTAAATAAGAGAGAGAACATATTATTTGCCAGACTTTATTTTGCTTTGGCAAACTATATATTACACACACAATCTCAACATCAAAATAAATTTTTATTCTTAGCCAAAATTGGATCTGTAAGGCAAAGAGTTTCTGTAGCCTTGGACTTTAAATAGAGATTCTTTTATTGCAAGGTGGACACAGCAAACTCTAGAGATAGCCACACATTATTTTCATGTACATTTTGTAATTATCTGGATATAATTATATTTGTAAAATATCCTCACAAGTTCTTAATATGTATGCAAAATTTGAGAGTTTTAATATAAGAATAGATAGATTTTCATTTCCTAATGTTGTTGACAAATGTGCAAGAAAGCAATTATAAAATAATGGAGACATTAATTTACCTTCTTTTACAGAGTTTAAAAAATTTTGGGAAACTTAGCAATACTTGTAAGGAAACTGTACTAAGCACTCTGCATAACATTTTATTATTTTATTTAACAATTATTTATTATTATGGTATTATCCCTATGCTACAGTTTAGGAAATGGTTACTTGGAGAAATTAAACTGTTTAAAGTCACATAGTACTTTTGCAACCAAGATTCGAAGATACTTAGTATGGCTAAGAAAGCCTACTCTTAACCATTATGCAGAAAATCTTGCACTGTATGTAGTACTACATGTGAACTACACAAATTGTATGGAATACTGAGAAATGGTTAAAGCAATCTGAATATGTTTGATTTACATCATGCTTTAAGAAAGAGAGATCATCTATCATTTTCTCTCTGAAAGCTTTTAGTGTATCTTAAAATAGCAATAAAGCTAAGGATACTTCCTGGGGATTAAGGACTGGCTGGAATTAAAGGCCAAATGCTTTTAACAACTTCTCTTAATCAAAGATAAACCCTCAGGAAATGTCTGTATCCTCATCATCATTGTTCAGTTGAAAGTTCCTTTCTTGAATTTAATCTACTACCTCCTTAAGCTTTTGTTAATTATTAACATTGAGGCCATAATAATAACTAACCTTTCTCTGTGACTTAATATCCATATATTTCTCTCACCTCCAAAAATATGTTCTTGAGGAAAAATTACTTAATCCTAAAATACCTCATAAAATGTATATATTAGTTCTTACTTGTAAAATATGACAATATTAATTTGTTACAATAGTATTTAAAACAAAATGTGATTTAAACTCTACCTTCTTCTATCCTATAAATGACATCACTGCCTAGTGCAATGACAATATTAATTTTCAAGTTATTTTCAATCTAAATCACTTTCCATATATTATTTATAACTGTAGACAAAGAACTAAAAGAAGGCAACCAGTACAATTTACTTTTACTTTTTTGGGAAATGAAAATCCTGCCACTAATGAATGATTTGCTCTCATTTGGACACTGAAAATTCCATTTATGAGGAATGGAAATGCCTTGTTTTTAAACTACAGACAACCAGATTTTTTTTTTTCAGTCTCTCTGCAGCTAAATTCTCTTTTGGTATTTTAAAATGCAGACCATCTTTTAAGTCGTTTCCTTTGCAACTTGGCTTGTGAGAAATGCTAACACAAAGAAAGTAGTATATATGTGGTTTGTTGTTTCAGAGTATTATTAGTGGTTGCCTTTATATATATTCTTTTAAAAAATGTAGTTTGTAATCCCATCCACCGAGTCCTGGGAGTAGATAAATAATGAGGCAAAGCTCAGGAAATGTCAGAGGAAGGTGCATCCTGGGAGTGTGTTAGTCCATCACTTTCAGGAAGCCCATCACAATCTAGTCCTCTGTCAAGTTGGTCTGTTCAGATCTTCTCAATGTGGCAAGCTTCCTCCGATTCATGCCTCTGTGAGTAGTTATGGCTCAAATAGGAGTGGTTCTCTGAGGCTTCAGACTCCCCTTCTAGGAAAATGTTTCCATCATTTACCATTTCCTACAATTGTTATACCACAAGCTGAAAAAGCTGTGCCTAGCTGGGAAAAGGCGGAATTCTGGAACTCTCCTTTTCCTGTGTATCACCTGAATTAAAGCCAGAGGGAGGGGAAAGGGATATAGCACATCATGACATCTTCACTGAAAATGGAATTTTACAAAAAAGTTTTAGAAACTTGCAGCTAATTCTTGAACAGATGCTTTAATCTGCATAGACATAGAACCAACTAGGGAATGCAATATTTCCAAAATTAGGTTTGTATTTTTCTTGAAATGTCTTTCTCTACTCCACCTTTTTACATATCTCAGTATTCTAAGTTACTTTATTTGAAAATAACTGAAGGATGCTGGAGGGAAATCACACTCTATTTTCCCTCTTGGTTTCCTATTGCCAAATGGAAGCCTGTTCAATAGCTGTCGAGCTGATGGCCAATTACGCAGTCTGGGCTGGAGTGCTCCAGAGTGTTTGCACATTTCTTAGGCAAGCTATAAACTCACTTGTTCTTTCTGTAGTATTTACTGATAAAATGGAGGCAAAAATAAAGAAAGAAAGAAAGAAAGAAAGAAAGAAAGAAAGAAAGAAAGAAAGAAAGAAAGAAAGAAAGAAAGAAAGAAAGAGAAAGAGCAGTAGTCTAAATTCTTCCTGGTAATCTATTATAAGAAGTTGCACAGGCTACTTTGTGGACATTTTTCACATCTCTATCCACCAACTCCTATAAGGAAATCACACTATCATATTACCCAAGAGAAAAAGAATTCTATTTTCTCTCAGTATGAAAATAGTCTTTAAATTAAGGAATACCCATGACCTAATGCAGTATAGATGTCTAACACCCATACCTTATATCCAGCATAAAAATGAAGTGATTTAAGATTAAAGATTTCTTTTTTATTATTGCAGCAAGTGGAGATTTACTCTTGTTAACATATACTTTTTTTTCATCAACAATTTTCACATATAGCTAAAACTTCAAAGGCCATATGTTAATGTACATATCATCTACAACATAGACCATTATACAAAGTTGACCTATGTGTAATACCGGAAATAGTATGTAAAATTCTAGCAAAGATAAATTGCCTAGTGAATTCTTAAGACTTTTGATACCCGCTTTTTAGAACAGAGGAAAAATAAATCTTCCTTTCTTACTAATTTATCCACATAGTGTTGAGTAAATTAGAATTATTAATTATATAAATAAATAGGAGAGACATAAACTTATATTCTAGGCAGTTCTCATACTGTCTTTTTTTAACTTAAATGTGGAAACAAAACTAATGAATACTTAATAGACGTATTTATGTATTTTTGTCTTCTACACCCAACCCCATTTTCCTGATGTTTCAGAGAGAAAATTAAAAATAAAATGCCATTTGTCATCTCTTGTTTGCTTTATAAAGTGAAAATATTTTTTCACACATAGTTATTTTGTTTGAACTCTTCTGGAGGGAACTTCAGTAGCTGTGATGCAACTCTACTATTCAATGGCCCCTTTCTGGAGTTTTTTTAGCCAACAAGATGATCCTCTAGTGTAACATCAAAACCGCTGCCCCTGCTGTCCCATTCTCTTTGCAACTGGCCAATAGGGCTCAGTGGCTTTCTTGGATTTTGTTTTATTTTTCAGGATATTTCCTGGTCTTATTGTGATCACTTTTTCATTGTCAGCCAGCTCGTGAACTCTCAGGAACAGACATCCTCACAAACAAAATGACATTATGAAAAACAGACTCCAAATATTGGCACATCAGCAAAACAGATGGGGATTTGGGAAAGGGAAAAAAAAGAAGGAATAAAACTTCTTTGTCAAGATTGGCATGGCTCTACTGCATACACCCAAAGAAATACAAATTTTACTTAAACAAGGGAATTTTAATGTAATAACATTAAAAGAGAATATAGTGTATGAATCTGTAGAAAGAATTCAATTGTAAGATTTTAAAGAAGTCGCTTGATAAATCTCTGGGTTACTGATAATGAATTTATATTTAAGCACATCAGACACTCAGTAAATTTAAACAATTGAACCGACATTTATATAAGAGTTGTTTTATGTATGTTAGATATTTATTTTGATTAAAGTTCTTGGTCTTCCTAATTAACTCAAATTTAAAATAATGACTTATTAAGGAATTGTGAAATAAAAATTTTTTTCTTATATAGCAATCTAACATTGAGGATTTACAATGACTTAGGCACTATATTTTTAAAAAGCTACATTATTTCATTTAAGTCTCATAATAACCTTCTGATGAAGATAATTTTATCCCCTTATTTAAAAAAAGAAAGAAAGAAAGGAAGAGACTGAAGGTTAGGTAAACTGGCCTACCTCACACAGCTAACACACAGTAGAGGAGGAACTGGACCTCCTGGTGGTAAGATTCCAGAGCCATTGTTATTTATCTACTACACTCTGCTAAACAACACCCCTTTCATTCAGTCATTTTCCAGGTCTATGGTTCTCAACTATGGTTCCACACTAAATAATCTGAAGGGTTTGAAAAGAAAAAAAAAGAAAAAGAAAAAGAAAAAGAAAAAGAAAAAGAAAAAGAAAAAGAAGAAAAAGAAAAAAGAAGAGAAGAGAAGAGAAGAGAAGAGAAAAGTAAAAACAAACAAAAAACTAATGTCCAGACCTCACCTCAGAGTAATTGAATCAGGATTTTTGTAATGAGAAGATTTGGTTGGCTCATTAGCAATTTTTAAATTTTATGGGTTATTACAAATTTTAGTCAAGATTTCAGTTCTAAGCCAACAATACTCTAGGCAGTGAGATTACAAAATGAAACCAACAATATTCTAGGCAGTGAGATTACAAGATGAAAATGATAAAGTTCCTTTATCATGGGGGTCTATATTAATTTCCTGTGGTTGGTGTAACAATTACCACAAACTTGGTGGCTTAAAAAACAGAATTTCATTTTCTTATAGTCTGGAGGCTGAAAGTCTAAGTTTATGGCAGGGCCATGCTCCTTCCAGAGTCTCTCGGGGAAAATATATTCCTCATCTCTTCCAGCTTTTTGGGAAGCTGCCAGCATCTCTTGGCTTGTGTCTACATGTGTGATTATATGTAGGGCTCACCTGGATAATCCAGGATAATCTCTCCATTTTAAGACCCTAATTTAATCACATCTGTAAAGATCGTTTTCCAAATAGGGTAACATTTACAAATTTCAGGGTAGGACCTGATATATTTGGGTAGCCATTATTCACCCTAATATAAGGAGTCAAACAACTGAAGATAGAATTCAAAAACAAATAAAAAAATGCTATCAAGAAGGGGGAATCTTTAGAAAAAATTGGGGAGATAAAGGGAAGCCAAAGGTAAGGTTTTTTTTTTATGCCATTTGTATGACATTCTCTTAAATATAGCTTGCTCTCTGTGTGTAAAGGCCACTCCTTCAGTAACCATCACTTTGTAGAATTAACTTTTAAAACAGTGGAGCTCAAATTTTGTTGTGAATCTGGATTACTAGGGAATTTATTAGAATATAAGTTCATGGGTGACCCAATGTTTCAGAATTTCTGAACATGATTCCAGGACATCTGCTTTTCTGAGTTCCCCCAGTGATTCTGATGGAAAACAAAGTTTGAGATTTTGAAAAGTAATATTTCTTATTTTTAAAATATTTTATTTTTTATGGTCATATTTGGAATCTTTCCAAAAATCTTGACTTATGGAGAACAGCTTTACACTTGGAATTTGAAATTTCTATTACCTCTCTTTTTTCTTAATTTCCTCAATTTGTAATATTTATCCAAAGACTTACTTTCATTATATTTTATATTAATATATATAACTACAATCTTGTTTTCCCTTTAAAATTTACCTCTATATTTCTTGCATTTTCATTTATCTTAAGAAGTTTTTCACATTTGTTTACTTTTCTACTACATCATTAGGCTATAGGAAATAACATCTCATATGATAAATATATGAACATTTACATTTATTTAATGATGCTAATGAAAATGGAGCCCAGAAGGACAAGTACATGAGTTTTAAATATATGAAATATAAATGTATAAACTAAGAAAAAATGACTAATTTACTATGTTGCTTTTATAAGTATGGCTGAGGCATGGGGTGGGGAGGATTTGATTAATGGCTTTTTGATTAAAAGACAACAGTAAGCAAAAATTTAGAAAATTATAATATAAACGAACACAGAAAAAAATTCCTGCAAACTATCAAGAATAGCTTGGAAATAAAATGAAAAAAAATTGAAAAAGATGGCAATGAGTAAATACAATGCAATTTCAGCTGAAGATTAGCTGAATATTTTCTGGCTGACTCCTAACCTCACCTAAAACCATGCTTACTGATTCGATAGGCAAATGAAGAAATGTGGTGTGATAATAAGCATACCAGAAAAGGTTAAATTTCATAGGTAAACAAAGAAATTACTATAAAATGATTTTAGTTATCTTCTATCAAATATACAAAGATAGAATGGCAATAAATGACAATATCTAGAATAGTTATGAAAGCGTTTAAATAAAATAAATATTGGAAAACTAACTCCTATTTTTTGGTAGAAATATTATTGGTACAAATTAGAGGGCAAAGCAGTAATAAGTATCAATAGGAGAGAAAAGAATTCTCTACACTCTTGGGTCTCTGGCTGGGCCTAAGAATTAAACTGACATAAGACAGATTAACAGGAGAAAAGCATACAAATTTTATTAAATTTTTACATGTACATGGTAGCCTTCAAAAGAGAATGTAGACCTGAAGAAGTTACTTGAGCAGGTAACTTCTTATACCTTTTTGGCAATTTCACATAATTCTGCTTGTTCACTCTTAAATCTCTGCCATTGCACTGAGAAAAGCATACCCAGGCTAGACCACTGGACCTTCTAAAGCAGAGTAAACCACTCCAGCTAAACTCAACCTAGATCCAAAGATCCTCAGCTGACCTCCAGTAGAATGAGAAAGCTAAGATGAGATTGGCACAGAGGCGGGCCGCTGAACTCTGAGATACACAAGAAATAAATGTTCACTGTGATGCTATTGAGTTTTTAGGTAGTTTGTTATATGTCAAAAGCTAAAGCTTATAGACACATTTTAATAAGAAAAGTATCCATACATTCAAGCACAACAAAGCATTTTTGAGGGGATAAAGGAAATAGTACCTGGTTATTTTAGCTTTATAAGTGTGGGCAATTTTAATTTTTCTTTATATTTAAATACATTCTAAATTTTGTACAATGACCATTGTTGTTTGCCATAAATAAAATTTTAAATAAAAATGGTAATAGATTAAAAAGTTATTTATCTTCTGTCATTACAAAGAGAATAAATTGCTATAAAACTTTCTTATTATTCATTCAAATAAAACTTTTCCCTTAGAAAATGAGAAATGATTCTTGAAAAGTGATAGGAATAAAGGTGTATGAATCAACCAGTCAGTTTTATAATCTCTGGATTTAGTGGTTTTTACTTGATTAGATTTTGGACATATAAAACTCAATGTAGTACTATACATAATTTAAAAACAGATTTTATTTTACTTTCTGTTTCCTAGCCAAAGTGTGAATAGTGTGTTCTTTGCCTTTAAGAACTTTGTCCAACTTTTTTATGGCTAAAAGATAATTTTCCCAGGGATATTTTGTTAGAGAAAACTAGAATAATGTTTTAAATGTTTGTCTGTTACTTACTGGAAGATACTTGAGACAAATCAGAACCTCTTTGCTTTTGATCTAAAGCAGGAGAGATTAATTCATCCATAGCTTTAAAATTTACCCTGGAAGACTTTAAGGTTTTGTGTGTTATTTTCACAAATTCTTGTTTCAAAGTGTGAGAAAATCTGAAAGTTATATTTCATATTCCTCTTTTCCTTAGTTCTTACATCCTATCCATTAGCAAACCATGCCACTACTTTTTGTACTTCAAATTTTATCATTATATTGTCAAAGTACAAATTTTTAGAGTTAAAAACATGACTTTTTTTTTCAAATATTAAGTGAGCACGTGCCAAACATTTATTTAAATCATTAATGAGAGAATCAGCAGGAAAGTAAAGGTAGTTGAAGAAACATTCAAAGAAGAGAGTTTAATATAAACCATTAAGAATGACATGCTGAAATAAGTTTGCAAATTTGGGGACAAAACTGGTTAGTATCCTCCTACAAGGCAATGAAATTATAACCTTTGAGATTGCCTTTTTTCTGAAAAGAAATTATTTACATCTTCAATGGGAAAAGCTACAGATGAACATGTAACAACCAATTCTTAGCCTTAATCAAAGAGTAAATAGTAAAGCAAACAAAAGTACCTACTCTAGGAAATTAAATTATTCTTGGGAGATCCTGTTAGACAATGCCCCAGGTAAATAATGACACAGAAATTACCTGTAGTTATTCTTATCTGCTAGCCATTTTGGAAATTTTTTCTTAGTTCCTTTAGTGACCACAAATAATCTCCAAAGAATATTTTTCCTAACACAAAAAAGGCGAGTTTTTTTGTATTTCGACCTGATTAACTTACATAAGTTAGTAGAAGACATAATTTAAACATAGAAGCTTCTTTATAGTAGCGTCAGCAAGTCTAGAGCCATTTAGTTTTCAAATGGTTCTATTACTGCCAGAGAACTAACTTCTTTCTAGAGATTGCATAAGGAAAACATTAAAAGTAATAAGGATATACTAAAATAAATTGTGTTGGATAAAATGTGCCCACAAAACCTTTTCTGCTTTTTCCATTAAGTCTTATTTCTTCCTTTTAAACTTGAGTTCATTTTGTGACTTTCTTTAACCAATTAAATTATTCATAAATGGATGTTGTATATCTTTTCACTACTGGATTACATTAGAATAATATCTATCTCAATAAATATTTGCTATATAAATGAATAAAAAATTGAAGAAATTTGTCTTCACATTATTTGTCTAGTTGAAAAATGAAATGTCGAGATGCATAATTTTTACTGAAGACTGATAAGAAGATTTCTACATAAATTTCTGGAGTGAGCAATTTGTTTTTATTCTTCTGTTTTTCTGAGGCATGCTTTCTCCCAGTTCAGAATTCTTGTGCTGGCTGTTCTCACATCATGGCATCAGCCCATGATGAGTTCCTTACTAGTGGTGTCCCATTATTTTTTAAAATGCCTTCCTTAATTTTATTCATACCCCTAGGATAAAGGTATGATGTGTAATGAGTTAATCAGATAAAGTAATATCTGCCTCAGTATTAGCTATGGAAGAGAGAGCACAAAATAAAGATCATGGGGTTTGGAATCACACTCAAAAAGACTCTGTTGTGAGTGACAACACTACCCTTCAGTTAATGTGTGAATTTAGATGGGTTATTTTATTTCTCCAGCCTCATTTTTCCATATATAAGTTGAGGAACATAATACTAACAAGTGAGGTAGTTGTGAGGATTAGAAGGAGCTATGTATACACAATTCTTATTTTATAAAAGATAAATCATGGCTATTGTAAGGAACAATGTTCTCCCCCGCCCCCTATGTCCTATCACCTTTTACTAGATGTCTCTAAAAGAAATTGAGGGTTTTAATGGTGAGAAATGGGAGAGATTTTGGGTTAGGAGCCTTCTTCCTAGACAGTCAGCCAATTCTACCTTCTCCTCCTAGAGCAAATTCTGCTTTGTAAGAAGATTCTTCAAGACATAAACAGTGAATTTTCCCATTGTGGTTGACTAATCCTAGCCAAACAATCAGAAGAAATTTTAATTATTTTTCCAAGCATAGTTACAATTTTTGAATCTGTAGTAAATTATAAATTATAAAATTTGAAATTGTATTTATGGTAGACATGTTACAGTTCTGCTTATATGACATGAAAGCTTGATAGAATCTCTCAATGTAATTTTTTTTTTAATTGAGCCTTTACCTCTCAAAGAATTTCTTACTATGGTGAAAGTTTACATGTCTAAAAGAGAGTTAAATACAGGTTGTGTTTATAGAGCACTTTTTAAAAACAATAGTTTCTTCTATTCTAGCAAACAGTCTGCTTTCTTAGGTATTTCAAAAATGGAATCTGAACATGCCACCTTGACTAAGTGATGGTAAGGTGAAATACTAGATAAAAAGTAATTTAAAGCATGTCAAATTAACTAATAGCAGAACAGGATAAATAATATTTTTTGGTCCTTGAGAAAATATAATTGTAAAAATATTATTTTCTAATTCTGAAGTTAATATTATTTGAAAATAAACTAAAATCCTAGAACCAATTTCAATTCAGGTGATTTGGTTCATACACCCTCAAGAAGAAGCTATCACTATTTCAGTAACAGGTTAACTCTTAATTAATTGAGCTCTATATTCATAATGGGATTTCCTTCAGTCAAAGTCAGCTTCTGAAAACTTTCAATTAATGAGTTTATCTCCTATTACTATATTCTACAACTAAGAGCTTAATTTTGAGGTTAGGTTTTATCTTTTAATGTTTTTCTTATAAATTTCAGAATGTAGCTGAACAGCACTTTTGAGGTGCTTGCTATATTAGTATATATTTCATTTTAGGTTCTTTTGTTTTTCTGGTTTTTATTTGTGGCATTAAAGTTATGCCTTAGTGAAGTAAGAGATTCTAATTAGTATTAGAGTGAATATAATCAATGTTGGTTCTCAAATTGAACTCATATTCTCTTAATAATTATCTGGGGAGCTAAGTTATCCTGGAATTCACTTTAAATCATTCCCTCTATTTGATTTAGGAACAGCCTGGGATTGTTTAAAAGAGCATACCTTTAGAGTACTCAAATTTTCCATGAAACTCAATTTGCTCCATTTAAGAGTCAGCTGTTCTATCTTTGTTTTAAATGTCTTGTGCTATGCTTACTCTGGTGGCAGGAATCACCTTTTAAAGGTCACACAGAGCCACTAAAAACCATTCAGTCAGTGCCAGTGGTATTCTGGTTCCTCTGTGACCTATCCCATCATTCATTACTTAGTGCTATATTCTTGAAACCCATTATCCATTCAGCAATAGTATAAAAAGGGGGAGGCTTATTTCCTTTTTGGCTTTAACAGAATAGATTAAAATTTTTTGTTTTTTATGTACCTGAAATACATTTTAAGAGGTCTGTTTAATTAAGTCTGCTTTTTATTACTCGACCAACCTAGACTCTTCCTACATTTGCAGCATTTGTAGCTTTTTCTCAGTCATTGTTTATAGTTTAATCAGATCTTAAAATTCTCCTTATATGTTTTGAAAGTTATTTTGCTTCAATTGTCTTTGAGAAAAAAATACTAATATTGTAGTTGATTCTAAAAGTTTTCTGTACTTAAAAGCTTGTCACCATGAAAATGAAACAATGTGAAGTTGTTTCTAAAATGAAGCCAAAAGAAGGAAGTAAGCCACTCAGTAGAAAGTCAGGGTGGGCCTAGGGGAATTTTGGTGTCTTCCTAATTTCCATTGGCACTTCTCACCCACCCCACCCATATACCTAGAGAGATGACTTCATCAATATGAACAATTGACATTTCCTTGACTTATGTAAGATATTATGTAAAGGCAGCATCAGAGCTAGTCTCCTAATCCCATTCCCTTCGTAAGTCTCTTCTATATAAACATTTGGCAACTGTGACTGACGTCAGCCTCAGATTCCCTGTTTATGTTCTGAAGGTATTGGATTAGATGATATATGATATCTTAGACCTTTACATTTCTATACTAAATATCTTCATCCAGTTGTATGTCCATGTGACTAATGAAATTGAAAAGATTTAACTATAAACTATAAAATTTTCTGCAAATAGCATATATTTGCATGGCAACTGTATATATCATTTCAGTGGTTTCTCATCGTGGAAGTTGGCAGTCATCTATATCTAAATGTTGAACACAAATAGTCACTGATTGCAAGGTAATAAACATAGAGAACACATTCCTTTAAGGATATCACTCTTCTGGAGGAGAAAGGACATATACAAACTATATATTGGACTTGGCAGATGGTAGTCAACTGGGCTGATTTTTATGAAACATAGTTCCTGTTACATAATAGACACATAATATGTATTTTTTGAATTACCTAGCTTTTATTTGTTTTGTTAAATTTTTTTATTCAGATATAATTGACATATTAGTTTCAAGTATACACATAATGAATGATTCAATACATTTATTTATTGTGAAATGATTACCACAGTAAGTCTAGTTAACAACTATCACTGCACAGAGTTACCATTTTTTTCTTGTGATGAGAACTTTTAAGAACTACTCTCTTAGCAACTTTCAAAGATACAATACAGTATTAATTATAGTCACCGTGCCCTGCATCACTGGTCCCTAACCTTTTTGGCACCAGGGACTAGTGTTTCTATGAGAATCTAATACCTGGTGATCTGAAGTGGAGCTGAGGCAATGATGCTAGTGCTGGGGAGCAGCTGCAAATATAGATGAAGATTCACCTGCTCTCCCACAACTCACCTCTTGCTGTGCGGCTCAGTTTCTAACAGGCCATGGACCAGTACCAGTCCATGGCCCAGGGGTTGGGGATCCCTGCAACTACATTACATCCAAGGGCTTATTTATTTTATAACTTGTATTAGCTAACATTTTTAAAGACATGTAGTTTGACTTTTCTTTCTGTGTTCCTTATATCAGAGAAATGATGTCACTACCTAGCTTACTCAAACCAGAACCCTGGATGTTTTAGTTTCATATCCTCATTGCTCTCTTTTATCCTTTATATCCATCAAACTCATCTATTGAACTTCATCATTTCTTTCTATCCCCACAAAATTGCCAACTTTAAACACTATAATTTCTCTCCTAAATTATAGTAACAGTTTAGCGTAGCTAGACATTTTATTTTGTGCTATTCTATAACTTGCCTTCCAAGCTTCACTCATACTGAGATTTTTTTCAGTTTCTAGAATTCCCCATAGTTTATGATATATATTTTTTATCTGCTCTCATTTTCTTCATTCTTATATTACTATATCCTCTTCACCTTCTGGTGAATTTCTCAACTTAGATATAATTTATTTTTGTTAATTTTTCTGAGATTCATTTGGGTTAGTTGTCTTTCCCACATGCTTCTACAGAATATCGTACTACCTCCATTGTTAAACTCATCATATTATATTTCAATTGTCTATTTGTTTATTTGTATCACTGACTAGACCATAAACTCTATGAGAGCTGAGAATCTGTTTTGTTCAGTGTTGTGTCTTCAACACTTAGCCTGGTACCTGTTATAAACATTCCATAATTATTTACTGAATTCTTAAATATAGGCAAACTATGGGTTGAAGGCTAGTCATCTATTTATGTAAATAAAATTTTATTGGAAAATAGTCATGGCTATTAGTTTATGTATAGTCTACAGCTTTTTTTTTTTTTTCTTTTTTTACACTGCAACATCAGAGATGAGTAATTGGAACAGATATTCTATGGTTTGCAAAGTCTAAAATAATTACTATGTGGTTCTTTGATGAAATATTTGGTGACCATTGATACAGGGCTATGCAGGTTTTTAATTTTTTCTTGAATGAGCTTTTGTAATTTGTGTCTTTCAAGGGATTTGTCCTGCTAATCCAGGTAGTCAAATTTATTGACATAAGATTGTTTAAATATTTCTGAATTATTCTTTTTAATGTATGAGGATCTGCAGTGATTTTCCTTTTTTATTCCTGTGTCTTCTATCTTTTTTTTCTTGGTTAATTTGGCTAGAGATTTAAATTATTTTGTTCTTTTCAAATAACCAGATATTAGGTTATTGATTTCCTTTACTGTTTACAATCTCACTAATTTGGCTTTCATCTTTATTATTTCATTTCTTCTGCTTGCTTAGGGTATTGTTTGCTCTTCTTGTAGTTTTTAAAAAATGTTTTCTTGATTAGAGTTCACTAGGCTTCTTTGATCTGTGGTTTGTTGTTTTTCATTATTTTTTAAAAATTCTCAGACAATTTTTTCAAATATTTTTTTCTGTTCTTTTCTTTCTTTTCATTCTGGGATGTCAGCTACACGTATAACAGACCACACGATGTTGTTGCATAGTTCTTGGATGCTCTATTCTTTTATTTTTTCCCTACTCTTTTTGTGTTTGTGTGTGTATGCATGTGTTCTATTAACATTTAAATGAGTAGGTTTTGAGTAAAGTGGTTTACCATCCACAGTATAGGTGGATGCCATCTAATCAGTTGAACGCCTTTAAAGACTGAAGCCCTCTGACGAAGAGGGAATGCTGTTTTCAGACTGCCTTGGGACTCAAGATGCAATAGTAACTCTTCCCTGATCCCCAACATGCCCACCTGCTCTGCAAATTTAGAACTTGCTGCCTCTCACAATTACATGAGACAATTCCCTGAAATCTCTTTCTCTGTCTCTGACATAAAGATGGTGTGTGTGTGACTCCTATTGGTGGTCTTTCTCTGGAGGACAATAATTTAAGACTTCACACCCACACCCTGGTCACCAAAACAATGTTACATGTTTTAGGTTTTTGTTATGGTAGCATTTCATTTCTAGTATCAATTTCTGTTTTATTTATTTATTGCTATGTTAACAAAATGTCTTAAGATTTAGGATATTAAAACGATACCTTTTTTTTTGTGGCTCATAATTTTGTGTGACAAGAATTTATGTAGGGCATAATCTCTGCTCCACATTCTCTGGGACCTCAGCTAGGGTGGTTTAAATTGCAGGCAGATGGTAGGATGTTTTAATAGGGGCCATATGTCTGTGGCCTTTGTTCTGAATGTTAACTGAGTTTCTTGTTTCACACCAACATGACTTCACGGTCTGTCAAACTTATACTTCTTCACAGCATAGTGGTTTCAGGGTCCCAAGAAGGTTCCGATATGTAAGAACTTCTCAATACTCTGCCTCGTATTTGCTATATTAGGCTGCGGGGGTTGCTGTAACACAATGTCACAGACTGGGTGGTTTAAACAACGGAAATTTTTTTCCACATTTCTGTGGAGGTTAGAAGTCCAAGATAAAGGTACTGGCAGACTTGGTTTCTCATGAGAACTCTTCCCTTAGCTTGCTAATGGCCAACTTCTCAGTGTGTCCTTAAATGACATTTTCTCTGTGTACTACTTCCCTGATATCTCTTCCTCTTCTTATAAGGACACCAGTCCTACTGGACTTAGGTCCTACCCTTATGACCTCATTAAAGTTCAGTTACCTCCTTAAAGGCCCTATTTATATATACAATCACATTGGGGTTTAGGGCTTAACTCTGTGATTTTTGGGGGAGGACACAGTTTAATTCATAACATTTGCTAATGTCCAATTGGGAAAAACAAAATACATGGCCAAGCCCAGAGTCAGCATGGGAAGGTACTACACTGGGACAGGAACACTGAAGGCACAGTTCACTGGGATCCTTCAATACTCTATAAATTGCGGAAGGATAAATTTACAACTCAGAGAAACAGTTACTCTCTGACAATCATTTTTTTTTTAATCTATTTTTTATCTAATTGCTCTTGTGGTCTCCTTTTCTATAACAGAAGCCAGTGTGGTCTAAATTATTTACCTTTTTAACTGCTTTACAAGTTACCCATTAGTTTTCTCAGAGGTCAAAATTGGTTTACCATGCAACTTATATAAAGAGAGGAGAAATGAGGTGGTTAATAAATTATTTAAGGCCAAATTAAAGCTCTGTTGGTACTGCTTCAGTATTACAGAGATGGAATAAGTAAGGCTTCATAGTTAAGAAGCAGAACTTATCCTCGGTGACCTAATTTTATTTTGGGAAAATCTCAGTAATTTTTGTCAATATTCTAGCTAAAGACTACTAGGGACTCATCTGCCACTGAGCAACTTGGGTTTATTAGTCATTACAATGAAAGAGAATATGCACCATGAGGGACTGTGGGGCACCTTTGTAATAGGATATTAAAAATGGTTACAAGATTTGGGCTTTCGTTGATTTTGTAAAGGGTCCAAGGAATTGGGGGTTTGCTATAGATTGGCTGTTGTTAGAAAGAGGGGACAATTCTATAACTGACTTCTAAATAACTCTTATTTTCAGGGAGGGTAGACAAGAGCTAGGCTAACACAGTGATTGGTAAAGCATTCACATTGAGAGTGAGGAATGGTTGGGATTTTGTACTTGGACAATGTTTATGTTTTGTTTGTTCAGACACGATTGTGATGTGGTCTTGTTTTTTTCATCTATTATGATCACAGAGTGATCTTGTCTGATATTGATGTTCTATGTAATCGTATTCAACAAGAGAGAACAAAGGCCTTGTTGTCAGTGCCATAGCAGCTCCTGGATGTCAGGGGCTGTCTCTTCTTTCTAGTTCTTGTTTCTTCATTTCACCTTAGTTGAGAACATGATATTTGATAGAAACTTCTGTTTCATTATGTTCAAAGTGATTATGTTTCACATGGCAAGTGAGAAGCTCTTTAGAGATTATGTGTATTAATTCCAGGTTTTATTCTTTTAATTTTCTGGCCTGGACACAGAGTGAGCTTCATGGAATCCAGAGAGGAAATCCCTGTGCCTCTCTCTCTTTATTCTTCAAGCACCCACACATATGTCCTCAGGTTTTCAGAATCCAGAATCTGCCTCTGCAGCACCACCCTCAGTGTGTCCTTTGTGCTGAGTGCTTTGGACTTTTCCTCCTTAATTAGCCATCAGGATATACTTGCCCTGCCTCATTTCCTCAGTTCCCACAGTTGCATTAAAAATTTGGCTAACAAATCCTTGTTAGTGCTTTATTACTTTTTTAACACTTCATGGCAAATCCCGTTTCATTGTGGCTTCCTGGAAATAATCCTTGACTTCAAAATGCTAAGGCTTTCTGGGCTCGAAGTTTAAGAGTTATTTGGGGCCAGAAAGAGCACTTTTCACCCCCTCAAACTTTCTGAACAAAACTAGTGACTTTCTACCCTGTTGGCCCTAGTTACAGACTATTCTTATAAAGACAGAGTGAGAAGATCTACTTATAAATGTTCTGTCAGGTCTTAGGAAATATAAACCCTAGCATCCTCATTCTGGGAGGGGTGTAAAGGACACTCTGTGCTTTGAAATGCCAGTTTCTGATAGAGAATAGAGGAAAAACTGTTTCATTATTTTATTGCTGATTTTCCAACAATAGGCTAGTGCTCTCTAAATCATACCTTTGATGTATTTGAGATATGGGATTATTCTGATTTTAGTGCGATGTCCAAGTAGTTATGCAATGCAACAGATGGTTACTATTATTCTGTTCAACAAAAATCTGATCTCTGTTATCAAAAAGTAAGTGTTCTGTGGAGAGGATTCAAAGAATAAAATCACAATATTTGTAGGGAAGTTAATTATTTTTATCAATATGCCTTAACATAAAAGAGGATTTCATACTCATCCTGAAAGTGCCACATGCCTCTGTAATTGTTAGATTTCTTTCCAGAGATGAAAAATTTAAATAGTTTTACTGCTGAGTAATGTATTTAGCATGTGTGCCAGAATGGTTTCCAGTGGTTATTGAAAGTAATCTTTTTGCAACACTGATGCCGAAAAAGGCTTTCAACTGCTGCTGCAGTAAAACAAATGGGACAACTCCCATCATTGGGAATGTTGGCTTTACTTGTAGGTGATGACTGTATAGGTAACTATCAAAAGATATATTAAAACATTTCATGTAATTCTTGACATTCTTAGGAAAGAAAGATGCCTTTACCATGGCATTTATAAAGAAATTTCTAGTAAATGAAAATGGAGACTAAAGGAGAGTCAATTTTAAAATTTATTTTGAGTTTCAAATACTTATTATTAACTAATGCAGTAAATCTGGGCAGCGTACTTAAGAGTGAGAAAATACAAACTTCATAACACATTGGAAACAAGATAAAGCTTAGAACTAACATCCCAGAAAAATGTACAATGTCATGTAAAAATGTGCCCCAAATGCAGGGATGTGCCTGCATTTTTCACTGAGTTCAATATCAGTGTTACCAAGAAAAATCTCTTGATAAGCTTAAAAAACTCCAACATGTCTACCTTTTGATCTTTATAAATAAATGAATAAATAAACAAACAAATAAATAAATAAATCTAATTTAAGGTCAAGATAATTTTTATTAATTGAACTTTGTCATCCCATAATTTATGTTGATGTCCAAAACTCTAGTACCTCAAACATGACCTTATTTGGTAATAGGGTCATTGCTGACAGAGTTAAGATGAGGTTATATAGGAGTAGGGTGGGCCTCTTACCGAATATAACTGGTGTCCTTGCTAAAAGGGGAGATTTGGACATAGATACATGAACATAGGGAGAATGCTGTATGACGATGAAAGCAGAAATTGAAATAAAGAGGCCAAGGAATGCCAAAAATTGTCAGCAGACCATAGAAGCTAGGAGAGAGTTGTGGATAAGATTCTCTGTCATTGTCCTCAGAAAGAAGCAACCCCACTGATACCCGATCTTGCACTTTCGGAAGCTAGAACTGTAAGACATAAATTTTGGTTAAGTACCTCACTTCATAGTCCTTCGTTATGGTAGGCTTAGCAAACTAATACATCAATACAAACATCTCATTTGAATTTTTATGTTAAATGATTGTGCTTACGGCCTAAGGAACTGAGTATAAGATTTTATGTTACTTTCCAAGGACCAAGCATATGACTCAATAAAGTTCAGTTTTTACCACATGTTTATGATGTTGTTATTTACCATAGAAAATATATGTATCGATAGAATAAACTGACTTTTTCTGTTATTTTAATATGAATTTTGTAAGTATAACATACTTAAAAAAAACACATGAATCATAACTGTAGCGCTGGATTTATTTTGAGGAAATAATATATATATATATATATATATATATATATCCCTGTGTCATTAGCCTCTTGATCAAGAAACATATTAGTAGAACCAGATGCCCTCATTTTTTATTGTGGTAAAATTATATAATATTTATCATTTTAACCATTCCTAAGTGTACAATTCAGTGGCATCAAATACTATTATTCACAATATTGTATAATCATCTCCACTATCTATACCCAAAACTTTTTAATCATTCCCCCAGTGCCCAGAAACTTCTATTCTACTTTCTGTTCTATAAATTTGCCTATTCTAGGTACCTCATATAAGAGGGATCATACAGTATTTGTCTTTCTGTGTCTGACATTTCATTAAACATAATGTTTTCAAAGTCCATTCATGTTGTAGTATATATAACAATTTTATTTCTTTTATGGTTGAGTAATATTCCATCATATGTATATACTACATTTTGCTTGCTCATTCATCTAATAATGAACACTGGATTGTTTTGATCTTTTGGCTATTGTGAATAATGCTGCCATGAACATTGGCATACAAATATCTTTTCAAGTCCCTCTGTTCAATTCTTTTGGATATGTACTTAAGAGTGGAATTGTGGGTCATATAGAAGTTCTGTGTTCAACCTTTTGAGAAACTGTCAAAATTTTTCCATAGCAGCTGTACTAGTTTACATTCCCACTAGAAAAACACTCTTTTTACATAATTCATGCTCTGATATCGAACTCTAAGCACCCCTTTATTTAAACACTGTCTTCATACTGCTCAGGCTCTGACTCATCTGTATCTGTGTGCAGATAATGCCATGTAGTTATAACCCTAAAATGCCATGTGATTGGACCTTTCAGTAACACTATGGAATAATTTAGATATAACAGTGGCCTTAGACAGTATTTGCCAGTCTTTTCATTTTGTTGATGAGAAACTTCTGACAGATTCACAGTGTAATTCCACCACAACAACTGGCCTTTTGGCAGTATCAGAATGTCCAAACCTGCTTTCCTATTCCTAAATGAAATCTATATTCTGGAAAGCATGGCTCTTAGAGGTAAATTACAGAGATTATTTTTATCTTAGGTTTTCAAAGAATTAACTTCACTGTGATTTTGTTGGAGCCACCTAGGAAGTTCACAATGATTTAAAAAGCAAAGTTCTCCAGGTCAAACCAGTACCAAACTCCAATATTTGCACCAATCTCACTGTTATCTTAAACAAACAAAAAGGAATATTAGAAATAAAAATATTTAGTGTAATAAATTTGCTCATAAAATTTACTCTCTAATAAAGTGTATAAAGTTTTACATTTTAAGTAAAATTCAACATTTTCTTCAGAAAGAAAATCATGGAACACTTTTACATTGTTATAAATCATTTATTTATGCAATTTTAAATGTATTGGATATTCTAATGACTTTTCAAACCTACTACTACTCCCCTTAGAAAATTACCTTTGAGGCAAAAGGTTAACAGTAATTTAGTCTCAGAAACATATCCTCAAATGATTTTATTTAGAAAACCCCTTATTCATTTAAGCCATTTGGTGAAATGTGGGCCATCAAATTAAAAAATGCGGTTTTTGTTAAAAATCTAGCATTATAAAATGATGAATCTATATATTATATTGCATATTTTGAATTTTCTCTTTCAATCAAATTAGTCTTCCAGAAAGCTAGTTTTGGATAGGTAGCTTCAGAAATATCTTCACTGAAACATATTTTATTAATAGTCCCTAGGATTTTAATAAAATTTGGTAAAATTGACTTTCTTAAGAATCCTTTAATTTGTATAAAAATTCTTTAAAATGTTGATAATTTGTTTTTTAAAAATTATTCAGTTGCTCTTGTGAAAGAACTCTTGAAATCATTCTCGTGAGTGTAGTGCTGGTGAAATTTTTCTTTCTCGTTGGCAGATACTATCTTATCTTTTGTGAGATGATAATTGCACTGTCGTCTTGTGTTTCCCTGATAAAAGGGAAAAAAGCTCAAGCTAAGTTTTTTGCTAACTCACATCAATTATATTTGCCTCAATGGCAAATATTTGCTATTGCTTCTTCCCACAGTTTTCTTTTTAAAAGAAATTTTTTACATATATTTAATATAATCTTTTATTTTAAGCTTCCAGAAGTGAAATTTTTGAAATTATCTATTTGTGTATCAATAATTAGCATATAACAAGAGTGATTTTTTAACTGTGAAACACACATAGCAGCTTTGTCAGAATAGGTAAGCTCCCACAGAAGACGACAGCGCTTTTTAGATGTATAATTGAAGGCATCTTAGTCATTTTCATTATGTAGTATGTTCTCCATCTGTTAGAAATACAGAATAACAGTGGCTTACACAATTTGGAATTTATTTCTCATCTGTGTAGTGGTTTAGGCATAAGGAATCCAGATCTGGTACTATGATTATATAAGAACCCAAATGCTTTCTGTCTTGTTGCTCTTCCTATCCCTTGTGTATTGCCAGAGATGTGCAGATAAACCAGTTCTCTGAAAAAAAAAATCTCAGATTTATGATATTTGCTGATTTTTGTGGTGCAAATTCTCCATAATAGCAACTTTTAACTACAATAATTTAACCACTGGCTTGCAAGATTCTTGATAATTTAGCAGTCAGCTTTGTCAATTTGACATTTGCTTAGCTCCACCAGAGCATTAGGTGTCTTTTGCTATCTCCCCTGTTGTCCTGACGGCTCATTATCAGGACCACATTCTGGTCAGAGCAAATGGCCCTTATCTTAGGAGTGTGATTTGATGTTACACACATCACTTCTATTTCCATTGTATTAGCAAGAAGTTAATCACATGCCTATACCTAGCAGACAGGCTAAGAAATATTGTCTTTATTCTGTTTAGCTGATTACATGTCTAGTTAAAAACAGGGGTTTGGCTCTTATAGAAGAAAGGAAGAAAGGCATTGGTGAACAATAGCAGATTTTGCAACAGACATACATTAAAAAAATTTAGTGACATTAATTTATAGTCACAACTATGAGAATGATAATAATGACTATGAAAGTTCATGTGAGGTAAGTTAATATATGCCAGCTGTTAATTTGAAGAGCTTTCCATTTCAACTAACAATAGAATGAGTAATAACCAGAATGTCTCATAAATTAAAGGCAAAGAACAGTGCAATATTAACTTAAAACAATGACAAGGAGAGAAATCACTGAGCTGTTTTCAGAAGTTAAATATAATCATTGTGCAAATCCATTATAATTACACATTTTTCACAAGATGATCTGATAGAGTTTTAAAAATTACATATTAATAGAATAGATTAAGAAAAAAAAGATAAAATTTGAGAAGTCTTTCCTGCCCTATTTGTGAAAATAATAAAAAAAAACCCTGGCATTTGAGAATTTCATATTCCTAAGAGTACAGAATAAAGAATGAGTAACTATGAGAGCTTGTCTATAAATTATAGTTGAACAACTCAGCTGGATTTGTTTATAAAGAAAATAAAGGTGTCCATGAGAACCAGTATATTTCAAATAATGTTCTAGAGTTATATCAAGAGCATATTTATATTAAGGTCATCAGACCCACAAATCAAAATATCATCTCTATGCTAATCACTAATACTTTCTACAGTGTGTTACATCACCCACATATAACATGACCTATTATTAGTCCTCCTTATGTTTCTTCAGATGGTAAAATATCACCTGAAGGATGGTTGCACTGATTTTCTTTATTTAGATGATTGTCACATAATTTTTAATCTCATCAGATATTTATTAATTTATATCTTTCAATTTTGTCCCAGCTTTACTGAGGTAAAATGGATAAATAAAAATTGTATATATTTAAGTTGTACAATGTGATAAATTGATATATGTATTAATTGTGAAATGATTACCATAATCAAGTTAATTAACATATCCATCATTTGACTATTTTGTTTTGATAGGGTGAGAACTTAAGATTTACTCTCTTAGCAAATGTCAAGTATATGATACAGTATTATTAACTGTAGTCACCATGTTGAGCATTAGATTCCACAGAACTTATAACTCTTTCAATTCTTGATCATTTTTAGAAAATCTCAGAAAAGGAGACATTTTATGTTTAGTTTACTCCTTGTTGAATAAATTAAAACAAAAACCAAAAATCTTATTCCTAATATAAAGGATTGATTCTAGAATAATTTTTATGCAGATAATTTTTTTGGTAAATTTTCTGCACTCGTAGATGTTTTATCACCCTATGACTATTATTTTTTCACCTAAAGTCATCAAAGTCTTATGGCTACCATTTCCCTTTTAAAAACTACTATCACATATTTTTCTTCAGGGATTTATTCTCTGCTTCCAAGGTCCCAAGTATATTCATATTCATATTCATTCATCCATTCAGCACATTAAAAAAGAAAACCTCCATTGTGATTATACAAAGTTTCAGAGAGAAACAATATCTGTATTCTGAAAGGCACTACGGAGTCCACAAATTTGTAGAAAGATACAATGTCTAGCACTCAAGAAATTTATAATCCAGTAGAAGAATATACACATCCTTGGAAAAAAAGAGAACACAAGCAAAAGTTGAAACTAAAGGATGTAGGAGTGCAGAGAAGGAAAGGGGCCATTCGTAGTGCTTTTTAATGGGCACCATGGAGAGAGAATTGCAGTGGAGATGGTAGCTTAGCATTCAACACCTATTCAATGCTCGTACAAATGTGCTTCCTGTAATAAAAAGGCTGGAAAGCTAAAAACTACATTTCTCATAAGCTTTTGCATCTAGGGTCCTAGTATAATTTACCTTTGACCAATGGTATACTTTTATTCAAGATTTGGAAGACAATTGAAGTGAAGCCCCAATTTTTCTGTTTCTGCTGCCAAGCTCAGTCACAAGTGATTATTCTCCCTGCTTTCCTCCCTCTCTCTTTCTTTGGTAGTGTTGGCAGAGATCCAAGGGTCTTGCCACTGGCTTCAGGATTATTGAGAGACAGAGCATTGGGAATCAAATTTGTGATTCAGTGTGGTGCTGAAGCCTGCAGCAGTGGTGATGGACTTTTTGACAGTAGCCTTCTCTTGATTTTGGTAGTACCCTGTGGCGTTGTGCATCCGGAGCTTGTGGTTTTCACTTCAAAGAGGTGATTAATGTTCTATTCCAATAGTCCTAAGAATGTGCTAAGCTATTTTAGTACACTATAATGAATCTCCTTGGTTTTAAACTAGCTGGATAGATTTTTGTCTCTCCAACTGACCACTGACCAATACAATACAACTGTAAAATCTTCTTCCTCTTTTTTTTATAGGAAAGTATGATTAAGTCGAACATTCTAGTTAGAATGAGTAGCCCAAGTTGAAGCAAGCAGAAGGAACAATTTTTGTGTAGGAATTCCCTTTTAGAACCAAGCAGTTGGAGCTAAAATATTAGAGGCACTATGGAGATTTGATGAGAAGTATAGTTTGGAGAGAGCATGATTACCAAGCTGAGGAAGCTGTATTTTGTTAGCCAGACAGTGGGGAGTAAGGTAATTTGGGAATATTAATCTAGAAGTGGGATATGAAACCGATTTGAGGAAATGGAGACTGAAAACAGCCTGATCCATTAGAAAGGTAATGTAAATATTGAGGATAGAATAAATACGAGAAAAATCTCATGGGACAATGCTGGGGGAGTCCAGTGTGCATTTTAATTGTGATGTTCCAGATAAATACTCTCTGAGCCTCCAACTTTGTTTTCTGAATCATTGGTGAGAACATGGTATGAACTTCAGTACAGGCAGAGGAAATGCTAGATGTGCAAGGTAGAAGAGGAAGTGAGAAGGGTTAAAATGCCATCGAATGAAATGAGCTAGTGAATGTCAAAATATTTCCTGTAAGTAGAAACTGTCTAATTTATAATGTTTTTGGTTTCTAATTGAATTTATATAAAATTAACCAGTTTATACAAAAATAACTAGTTTATATTAATCAATTTATGTAAAAATAACCAGAATATTGATATTCTTTTTATATAAAAATAAATTATTGTAGTCAGTTAGCTCTAAGTTAAGGACTTATATTTTAGTTGGGTATACTAGGGTATATGTAAAGGTCACTTGACTTAGAAGATATCAGTTCAGGTCCTGCTTTACTTTTTACGGTGAACTTAGACAAATCACCTGATATCTCTTAGTCTGAATTTACCTATAAATGTGGATTGTAAAATCTGCCTTACTGGTTTGAAGGGTGTATTTTAAGAACTATTATTTAATTTTGAAGGACCATCTTATTCAGTATTCTGTTCCAAATTCTGAATGAAATTGAAATACACTGAGTAACTCATCACATTTTGGAATACATTGCAATAAAATAAAATTTAAAAAATTCTTAATTGCAGTACAGTTAAGACATTGGAAGTGAATGTGTAGTCTAGAAAATATTATTCCAGGGGACAATACAACATCAACAAAAAACAATAATACATAATATTTATTTAACAAATGTTAGATGGCAGTCACTGTTTTAAGTGTTTTATAGGTATTAACTCATTCAATTCTCGCAAGAAACCCATGAGGAAGGTATTAAATAAGAAAACAGAAATATCTGTTTATTTTTTCTTTAGACAAATGTAGCCAGTGTTCTCTTTTAAACTTCAGTGCTTGCTGAGAATTCTCTAAGATTACAATCATTGGCTTAATTTCTCTGTGACTAAATAGGATCCCACAAATAAGAACTGAAAACTCTTATTTTGTAACTCAGGAACTTCCAGTTTAAAATTTCATTTGTGCAGTTCCAGTTTCATTTTTATTTTATTTACCTGGTATAGCTTCCCTCTTTTCACTTTCTACATAACATTTTTTTAATTGTGTGTCTGATAGAGTGTGTAAGAGGATTGTTTTTCTACAGTCATACAGATTTGGTTTTAATGGATGATATAATCAAACTACATTTGTTATAATTACTAATATTTATTTTTCAACTTGTGTTTTGTCTTAATCAGGCATTTCTTTGTTATTTGTTTTTCATCCATTTAACTGTGACTTGTCAAGAACTGTTTTTATCTGAATGTATCCTGCTTAGTTTGTAGTGCTTTCTGAAGTATTTATCAGTTTTTAAATATTTGTGACCATTTTCTATTCATATATTGACTCTATCCCATTCTCCCTTTTCTCTTTTTTATAGACTCCAAAACCTATTAGTTGGCCCTTTAACTATGAATCATACATCTTTATACATTTTTCTTATTTTCCATTCTTTTAGCTCTTTCTGCTTCAGACTGAATATGTTTTTCTGAGCTACCTTCCAGTTCACTGCTTCTCTCTTCAGAACTTTCTAATCCTCTAGAAAAGCTATTTCAATTATTTTTACTTTTTGATTCTAGAATTATTTGATTATTTTATATAGTTTTAGTTCTTAGATAAAATTATTCATTTTGTCATTTAATATATATGTATATTTATCTCAGTTATTTTGAAATTATTTTCTCCAAATTCCAATATCTGAATCTCTGGTATGTCTGTTGTTATTAGGTAATTTTTCTCTTCATTTTCAGTCAATTCTTTTCTTTCTTTCTTTTTTTCCCCCATGCTGCCTCTTTTTATTGGGTGCTGTATATTATATATGAAAAATGTTAGATGTGATGTTATTTTTTAGATCACATTATCTTTCTTTATAGAAAGGTTTTCTTTTGCTTCTAGTAGGTAGTTAAATTGTTGCTGGTTCAGCCTAATCCAGTTAGATTTTAGCTGATTCATATATGGTATTGAATCTTTGTGAGAGCTAGTTTATTTATAACTCACATTCCTAGAGTATATCCCTTTGGGAATACAAACTAAATACATAGGGTCTATAGGATCCCTCTATCTTGGTTAATTCTGGGATCTAATTTTTGTCTTTAACATTACAAAGGGGCCAAAAGTTTTCTTTTTTTTTTTTTTAGCTTCTTAGCCTGTCAACTGTACTTTTTGCTTTTTCTCTTAGCTTCTCAGAAACTTTTAAAGAACTAACAAATGCCTCCATGGGATATTTCATACTCCTCATCCTCATCCTCATCTCAAATCTGCTGCCCATTAATCCTCTCATCTATTCTGTGCCTTTTTTTTTGTGGGGGAGGTGAGCAGGGAAGCAGGAAATCCCAGTCACTGTTGCCTTGGTGCCCTAGAGAATGTAAAACCCTTTGAGGTTCTTCTATCCTTATACTTCTCTAAGCCTTTCCATTCTACTGCTCAGGAATCATGGTATAAATGGTGGTTCTCTGTAAGACTGCAGTATCTTAAGCAATTTAGGCTATGATTTCTTTTGCTCTATATTCTTCCAACCAAGTGAGGGAGAGATCGGTGCATTAGGGTTTCTATTGTCTCAGTTAACTGCCAGAGCCTAGGCTAGAGTTTAGGTCATTATAGTCATTTTCAGAGACTCATCAGTGTTTAAATACCAGTCATGTTCTTCTTGATTTTCCCTTTCTTGCTCACTTGTTCAAATCTTACTATGTTAGGACAAGGAAACAGCTCTTATGTCCTCACTTACTCTTTTCATTCTATGTATTATGGGTTAAATCTATGTTCTATGTTCACACATACTTTTACTCTTGATATTTAAAGTCAACTTTTTTTGAGATTACTCACAATATATAAACAACTTCTTTTCTCTCAAATATCTCTTTTAATTGGACCATAGAGCTTTCTATATACAGTCTGCTAAATTTTTATAGAAGTCAATTAATGGAAACAGTGTTCCACAGCTTGTGAGGCACTGTACTTTTCCAATACATGGATTGTTTTCCCTTGACTAAAGAACATAGAACTCCTTATTAAATTATTTATTTTTTTCATTTGACAATGCTGGCAATGAGGTGTCTTCAACAGCTGAAGACAGCTGCTGAGGATTTTGAGGACAACTCCTAGATGCAGGTGAAAGTAGCCACAGAGCTCTTTTAGTTCACTGTTTCTTCGGCCGCTCTCCAGGATTTATGGTAAGCTTCTTTCAGTTAGAGCTCTGCTTATTCTACCTTCTGACTTCTTCAAGTTTGTTTGTCCTGTCCTACTGGGTAGAAAATTATGCCATGAGAGACTCCAGATTTTCACAGTGAGACTTAGTTCATCACAACATTTGAGTCTGTGGCTGGCCTCATCAGCAAGGTATGCGCATTTTGGGAGATCTTGACAGGTGTCAAGAACTGTACACAGGTAACCAGAAACAGTAAGTCTGGTTGAATTAAGGGGGATTATTT
Organism: Eidolon dupreanum; assembly: GCA_028627145.1. Lineage (NCBI taxonomy): Eukaryota > Metazoa > Chordata > Mammalia > Chiroptera > Pteropodidae > Eidolon > Eidolon dupreanum. The sequence continues at coordinate 134,488,966 of CM053503.1, forward strand.
CAAAAGAGAGTTATGGGAACCCCTCAATCTAAAGAAAGTGATATGACAGCCATTAGGGAACTCAACAATGCCTTGAGGTAAGCCAATAGCGCAAACTGCTGGGAGACTTGAGGAAATGAATTAGGATAAGAAATTCTGACTTTTTGACTAATGACACATCAAAATCTAAGTGGGCACAAGTTGGACTATTCTAAGCCATTGTGATATCTGCTGCTATAAAGAAATATTCTCCTGTATGGAATAATAAACCTGTTGCTAATGGGAATCTTGGAAGCCAAATTTGCAAAATTTGTGGGTACTTGTCAGACACTTAAGAGGTGATAGAACATTTGCTACTTAACTCTAAGTCTCTCATGCTAGGATAAGTTGGTTACAGATGGGTTAAACAAATACTAGCCATCCACAAATCTCAAGAAAATTTCAATGAGGTACACTGTAAAACATCACAAAATCCCCATCCTAGCAGCACATCCCTCTTAGGTATTAATATGGCTCAGAGAGACCCAAGACTTAGCCAAAAAATGGGATTCTCAAGTTTCAAGGAATTGAGCGTGCCACTGTCCAGCACATCTGCTTATTTTGAGTCTAAGAACTGTGATGCTGGAAACTGTAGATTTCCACAAAAATGGCAAACTCTTTCTAAGACAACCTAGAATTACAATGATCATTATGGGGAAAGTTCTAATTACACAAGATCATTCATTTAAAAAGCACACTTGAAAGTAAGGCTCCCAAGTTGAGGAAACAGAATGGGATACCTATTTTAATTGGCATGGGAAGCCTGTAAAAGGCTTTAAGATTCCAAAACAGCTTTCCTGAAAGACTCATTATAAAAGCCTAATAAAAAAAAATTAAGAAAATAAAAGTTACCTAGATATGTCTGGGCAGAAATGTGGGGTGCACTCTATTTGCAGCAGGAGTCCTACCAAATGTTGCTAGCTCTCAGAATCATCTAAGTATTTTTTTCTTTTGACTATTTTTGGGAAAAAAATACTCTGGATTTAAGGAGGGTAGTATCATTTGTACTCTCTTTGGAGATGCCTCTTGGGTCCATGGGGTTGCTTAATGCTGCCAGGAATATTTGCTGTTTGTCCCAGATGAAACATGACAAGATATTTGAAATAATTTTTTAAGCAGCTCTGGTCATAAGTTGGCCAAATTGAAAGCTGATATTTGGAACTGTTACTGCTGGGGTTTTGTGAAATCTGGTGTCGCCCCAGAGGCATGAGGGAGGTTGGTAGTGGTGTGTGTTGTTCTTTGGTTCTTCCCTGCTGACGCAGCAAAGAATTACAGGTCTGTGCGATTTAGAAAAAGTAAGATTTGTTGAAAGTACGTTTTAGAAGGAGCCAAGCCAAGCTAAGGAAGATAGCATCCTTGTGGAATTTGGGAGGTGAAGAGATAAGACAGAGTACGACCAAGGAAAGAATGGGTTTTCAGCAAGGAGAGCTATAACAAGGCAGAAGTAGGAAGGTCTGTTTGTATTTGGGCCATGATGGCAGGGCCTAGATGATCCATATGTGAGGTTACCTTGATTGACAGTTGGCTGCTATACGAAACTTTGCCTACTGTACATGTGCTAACCCACAATTCAGTCTGTTATAATTAAATTTGTGAACTTCCAGGCATAAACATAGTATTATAATGAAGTGTGAATTGTGGGCAAATTTAAGGTAGTATCTTCTGTGCAGGCATCTGTGGCCAGATTAAACCAGCTAAGATTATGGCCCTCTTGTCCTTTGTCTTTGGGGATGCAAGAGAGATTCTCTAACTACAAATAGGGTGTTCTTTAGGGGGGTCTCTAGACTGGGCCCCTGTTCCTTTGTTCCCCTTTTGCTCATATCTGATTAGCTACCTGACAGAACCTGAAGGGAACTTTTTTTTTTAAAAAAAAATGCCTTCTCCTCTAAATTAAATGTATCCAGAGGGAAAGGAAAAAATTCCAAAAACAAATCTCAAAATCTAGAACAAGGAATCTTTTGATTTCCAGCCTAGTTAAAGATTAAAGATTTTTATCCTTGATATAAAGAGCAAACTGAAGAAATGTAGTTGGATGGGTGGGTCAGACCCTTAATTTTATTCAGGTTGCTACCCAAGTATTTGAAGAATTAAAAAAAAAAATGCTGTTTTTGTTTTATAAATTGGGTCTTTACAAGAACAGAAATGCAACTCTGGAAGCAATTCAAAGCCCTTCTATCCTTTTTACCAATCTCCAAACCTCCCTTATTTATCTTAAACAGCTTGTAGGTATTGTAGAACTTCTAGCCTTAGGAAACAAGTTCTTCTCGGAGGAACTTGTATTCTTTCCTTGTGTCCCTGAGATGTAAATGTTCTACTTGTTCTCTGGAAACTCTTATCTAGGCTCTTATCTCATCATCTATTTAGAATGTAAACTTCAGGGAGGTAATACTTAGCATGAAAAAAAAAGGAGGGAAAGCCTACTTGGAAACTAGACAAATCTTGAAACTTTTTTCCACTAATATTAGTAAATGTTCAAGCCATCTCAGCAGGTAACCCTGATTCTAGCTGCCAGAAACAAAGTTTGGTTCCAGCTGTTCTTTTATAAACTAACAAAGTTTGCATTATCATGCCTGTCTCATGGCTAAATTTTTTAAAAAAGCTATAAGACCTTTGTTTACTTTTGTCTGTATGTTTATGTCTATGTATATGTGTTATGAATATGTGTTTTATTTATTTATTTTTTTTTAGCTCTGGTTGGTATTGCCAACATTAATTTGTAATGAGTTTTCATATAAATCAGGCATACTTTCAGAAATATAGAAACTAACCTCTATATTTTCAAGTTCATGTGCTTTAGGATAACCTTTATTAAATAAAAACTAGTTTAAGTTTGTTACTTAATTAAAACAGGTATATACTGAGACTTTTTAGCATTAAGTATAATACTTTTACCTAGGTTTACTAAAAGTCAAATAAGGTTTTGTTATCTCTGTTACAGAATTTGTCAGCAAGACAAATAAGTTAAAATGATGGTTTGCTGTTTAATGTCATATGAAACTTTTACGAGCGATCTAAACATAATTGTTAAGAACAAGTAATGTAGATAGAAGTAAGGTAAAAGTTTATAAATAAATTTTCTATGTATATCTAGTTCATTCCCTAGATTGGAAGTTTTTGAAGGCAGGTTTTTCATTTTTCCTTTGTTTTTGTTACTGTATTTATCATGGTAAATCCTAAACAAATTCTATTTGCTTCAATACTTTTTCCAAAAACAATTTTTTTAGATAATTCTTGTTACTTATTGTTATGTTTATTCACTCTCCTTTATTCTGAAATAGTTCTTCAGCCTTTTACTAATTTTTGTGATATTGACAGTTTTGAAGAAACCACCTTCATTGTGCAGTTTTATCTGATTTTTTACACCAGAAAATACATTGTCCAGGTACTTAATGATTGACTAAAAACTAAAACATCTTTAAAGGCTTTTTTTAAAAAAAATACAACTACAGGTAACACTTAATGTTCAAAGCTTATAGAAGCTAATAAAACATGAATATAAATTTATACTGTACTTTAAATAAGAAATATCAGAGAATTACTAACTTATATGTTATAACATGAAAGAGACAAAAAGTCCCAGTTCATATTGAGTGTTAAAGGGAAGATTGTCAGATAATAAGGAAAAAGTTTACAAAATTTTGTTTTTCACAATTTTTCCTGGGACCAGCTTTGAGAATTCCCATGTACAATAAGTGGAAATAAGGGTGCCATATTTCTTCTTTCCATACCTGTAGACCAGAGAAGTGAGATTTGCTTCTGAACAATGATCAAGGAGATTTCTACCTACTGTTCTTTCAGGAAGCAAGTTTGTTTCATGGTAAACTGCTGTAATATAGAAATACAATATCAAAATATAAATTCAAGAACTGAATTTGAATAAATGCAAGTGATAGGTGAAAGAATACTAGAATCAGAAAGACCTAGAAACAGCAACAATAATAGTATTAATAATGACAGTAATTAGTAGAGTAGTGAGCAAGCACTGTTCTAACATCACCTTGTGTAAACCTTACAACAACTCAAGCTGGGTATTATTATACCTGTTTCCCGGAGGAGGAAACTGAGGTTTAGAGAGGGCAAGTCAGTTATCCAGCATTATAGAAGTAGTAATGAACAGAGTCAAGATTACTCCAAAAGAACCTCTTACTACTAGGTTAATATTGCTTCTCAAATGCAGTCTGAATCAATGCTATTTTTATTTCTTCAAGTCACAATTTTCTTGTTTTCAAAACAAATAACAGTCTTCACAGAGTGAAACAACTGTATGCAAACTGACTGGCTCATTATAGCTATAAAATATATCTCTTCTTTCTAGCTATAACCTAGATTTACCATTGTTAGTATGTTGCTAGAGAATTTCAACAGTCAAATATACTTAACTTCAGTGCATACCTTAGATATCAAAAATAATAGTCTGAAATAATTCCTAGCATAAAGCCTCTATAACTTAATTTTTCACTTGACAGAAATCTGTATTCAGTCCTTGATATTACCTAATATTACTTAGGTCCGTTTTTCGCTGCTACAATCTCAGGATACTAATTTGACCTTCCCCTTGAACTTTGATTTATTTTTGTCATGTAATTTTAGACTTCTGAATTAACAGGAAAATAATTAGTACCATTTTTCTTCTCCACAGCCTTCACTTTGTTCACATTTCCACTTCTTCCACCTACCTCCATGGGCAACAAAGCAAACAAAGGAAAGCTTTTTATTATCAAAAAAATTAAATAAAAAATTAAGGTAAAAATTGAGGAACAAAAAATTGAGGAACAAAAAAATTGTCCTTTTGGATGCTTATGCAACTACAAAGAAAAACAAAGTTATCTCTCACTTAAATTCTTACATTTACACACTGGCTGCTTGTCTTTCGAAGGAACTTCTGTGTAAAGCTGACCCCAAAGGCATCTCTTTGTTCCGTTTTTTACATTTTCCGTGTGTTCCTTTTTTCTTTCTTTTCTTTATGTAAAACTATATATGCTGTCAGGATAAAATCATTTCATACATTCAAAGTAAACAAAACTGCTCACTCTAGTCAAACATCCCTCAGAAGTTTCTTCCAGGGAAATTCCAAACCAGACAAAACCTTTATGTGATTTTTCAAATCATGGTCTCAATACATTTGCAATGATTTATATTTAGTTCCTAAAAATTTGCTTGAAAAATATTGGGTTTAACTCAAGAAATCCCAGTTATAATTTTAAAAAAATAGAAAAAAAGAAATATCAGTAAAGTCAGTTAAATAAAATACCAGTTCTGGACTAAATCACTATTTAAACTCAGCAGATTGTTTGTAATGCATGGTTTTTGGAGACTGAGGATGTGGCCAGGGCATCTAGAGTCATAAAAAATAAATAAATAAAAAATTAAAAAGCTTCTGCAATCTACACTTAAATTACAGCAATATTTCTTAATATCCTGAGGAACTATTTCTTTGACCCTTGTATACTATTAAAAGCCTTTAGCTATTTCCAATCAAAGTTGGTCAGAAGTCAGGAAAACTACAAAGCCATAGTTGTTCCTTTACAATAGGATGGTGGCCCATATATCGTAGGGTTGAACCAATTTTTTTTCCAGTATAAGTAAAATCCAAAAACCACATGATTAATTAGAAATTTCTTGTCATGAAATTAAAAAAAAAAAAAAAAAGACTGTGAAGGATTCATCATTTTATCACACAATATATTTTCTACCCCCAAAAGCATTTCTACTTCAAATCTAATTTGTACCTTACTTGTTGCTCCAGCTTTTAGAAGTTTCCTCTGGGAACCACTATATATCTGTGGCATGAAATGAGTACCCTGATGTAGTCAGATCATATCTTACTCACATCTGAGGCTTTCAGGTAACCCTCTGATTATATGTATGTATCCCACTTGCAACTCCAAGCTTCTACATCATCCTGGCTACCAGGGGACAGGGTAGTATGCGTGGATGGACTAATACTAGAGATGACTGCTATTTAATGAGCACCTATTATGTGTCAGCCTCTGCAAAGTGGTTTATAAACATTTCTAATTAGGTTTAAATATTTATATTTTTTTTCTTGTAAATACGAAAGAAAATTAAAACTTCGGAAGGTTTAATAGTTTGCCAAGAGTACAAAACTATTAAATGGCAATCCTAGGATATAAATCTCACTCCCAAATCTAGGGTGTTTCTACTACAACTTATTGTGTACAGGAATGAGTAAAAATGAAAGAATTACTGGGTGTGGAACAGTTGGAAATGATCTTAGTTCATGCTCTATGTATTGTAGCATTTATTTTTGATAAATCATTACAGGGTAGTCATTTCTTTTATTAATAACTCATTACTGTCAAGATTTTGACTTATGTGACTGACAGAAACTTGAGAAAAATAGTTCATTCAGTTTAAATATGTTTGAATATACTGAACTATTGTACTTGTAGGATATCCTCAGTGACAAGGAAACAGTAAACAAGTAGCAGTGAGGTGCACTGAAGAGACATTGCTTTTTGACTGTATTCTCTGTAAACATAGACATCTAACGGTGACCTTTTTATGTCTTTTGAGTATCAGAGGGAATCATTGTAAAAGGACAAACTTAATCATTTTTCAAAGCTGCCAGCTGGAATTTTAACTGGAAATTCTGCAGGAAGACAATGACTATTAATGCTTTCAGGTGTTTATGACCTATAAAAATGACTGGATCATTCATTCTTAAAAGATTATTATTGTAGCTGTATTGTTTTAGCTGTGTGAAAGTATGTTTCCTATTTCTTGTGATTTATAGTTCTACATCCTTATGAATGGAAGCTGTTTTCCACGGGCAACTGTGTAATGAAAGGAAAGGATTAAACAAGAATTGATCCCATATCCTATGGAGTAGCTTTTATCTGTGTTGTTAAGAATTCTTGTTTTACTTTTTGTAATTATTTTACTTACCTGCTTCTGTATTATTGTGTGATGGGCTGATGTTTTCCCAATTATGTGTGGTATTATACAATTATCTAGATTACAGAGAGTGATTCATTAACTACAAAAAGACAACTCAGAAAATACATATGTGAAGTTATCATGTGGTTATAAATTATCAAAATTTTAAAACATGTATTTGGTTTTTAAAACTATGAGAAACATCTGGAAATTTACCTTTGATTGCTTTCATAACTTTAAAAGTATATATTTAATAGGATTTCTTTTGATAGTAATAAAAATGTGAACTAGTGCTATATTTTCCTGAATTATCAAGTTCATAAATTGTCCTCAAACACTGGATTAAACACAAGTAAACACATAATTTTTTATAACTATATTAGAGCATATATACAGACCAGATTTTAAACCTATATTTTAATATACCTCACATATATGTATACTTCACATATACGTAAATACAGTTTTTGAATGTTAGAGCCTTTTCAACTCTATAGAAGACCAATTGTTATCTTATTGAAAATGAAATTTTGACAATTTGTATTAAAAAAATAACATTTCCAATTTAAACAGTTTTTCTCTATTCATCACAGCAAATAAATATCCAGTTATCAACTTTTCATACTGACTTACAACATGATTTCTTTACCAAGTTCATTTGAAAGTCATTGATGTTTAGCTTTCCAAGTATTTCAGTTTCATTGGGTTTTGTGCATTGTAACAGAAGTTTAGTGTGTGTTAATGAAATTTTTAATAAAATTACAGGCAATTTTATGTAGCAAAAAATATATATTACATTAAATATAGTGGCTTAATGTTTTCCATAGTTTATTCTATACATTAAATGTGAAATATCACATTTAAGAAACACATTGCAATGTGGCTCTTTTTCTGTACTTTAAATTTTATTTTATTCAGGTAAGAATACAACATGAGAGCCACTCTCTTAAAATTTTAAGTGTAGAATACAGTACCATTGACTATAGGTACAATGTTGTTCCACAGATCTCTCAAGCTTATTTATCTTGCTTAACTGAAACTTTATGCCATTAATTAGTAATGCTTTATTTCCTCTTCCCCCACCCCCTTGCAACTACCATCTTATTCTTTGATATCATGAATTTGACTATTTTTTAAAAAAAATTTTTTATGGGTGGAGGGATACCTGACAGGGGGCACTGGCATGCCGGACCGCTGCGGGGATGAGGAGTGTGTGGGCAGGGAGGGACAGGGATTTGACTATTTTTTTAACTCACTTTTAAAACTTCAACCAAAGTTGCAACTAAAAAATTTTAAAGCAATGTAAAAACATTTTAGAATGTCTTAAATGAAGTTATATTAATGAGACTAGTTCTGCTGTTGTAGCCAAATGTCTCACTTTAAATGTCTTTATTATTCAGTAATTTATGGAGAGCAAAATTTTGGCTGATAACAACTTCCTTAAATGAGTGAGCATGATTTTTCCAATGCTAATTAAGAGCATATGAGATATTGTTCCAGCCTTTAGAGAATTTATGTGTATACATAGATAAAGTATGCATACATTAATAATGACTAAAGTACAAAACAGTAAATCCATCCCCTCTCATCTTACTTATGAGACACACCTGTAAAGGTTAGGTGAATCGTTAAGTGGGAAAATAAAAAATAAATAAAGAAATGTGTGCATGTGTGGTATATGTGTATTTTAATATGTTAGCTACTTTATATTTAGAATCATTTATTGATTAAGAAAGCTAAAAATAGAATTGAAACATATTCAATACTTGTGAGTCATAATTAAATATTAAGTGTATTACCTACTTTCTAAGTTTTTTTTTCTATACACAACTTTTATTGCATCTTTAAAATATAACAAGTCTGAGGAATCATCTGACATCTTGGAGTTTCTGTAGCTGGACACCTTTGACCTTATTCATTAGTCTACTAAGCTGTTCCTTTTTCAGAAACAGATACCATTCAAAAATTTTTGATGTCCTTGTTTTTAACTCTTGTGGCTTGTTGAATCAAAGCAGCTGAATTTGATAGAAGTTCAATGTCATTTCCTTCAAGAATTAACTCATCTTTTTGGGCATGAGATACTGAACAAGCAACACCTGACCTCATCTGAATGAACCCCATGGATGTATTTTGCACCCAAAGAACTTCAGATTTCAACAAGAGAACCATTCTCTCCTGAATAAAGACGTTGATGAGGAAGTGAGCATACACAGACCTCATCTTGTAATAGAAGCCAGTGTAACACTCTTGGATTGTGCTTTGTACCTGACTACAGATAGTGCGAATAGTAGCCAGCTTCCCTCTATTTCCTCACCACTTATCAACCTGGAGCCTCTTCTTTTTCTTTCCAAGGAGACTGAGACCTACACTGATTTGATTGAAGTCCCTCCACAGGGTGCCTCTGGGGCCCTTCACAATAACTGTGTATCCCTTTAGAGTGATGTCCACATTTTCTGGAATGTTGACAGTTTGATCACAGAGAATGGTCTTCAGCCTTGCAGTAGATGTAGCAAAGAGAGCAGTAATTTCTAGGTTTTTAGCTGAGATTCATGGTTAACTGTCAGAAGATCTGTAAACTCCCTGAACTTTTAATTAAAACTATTGTGTATCTGTGTACACATATATTTTTCAAAGAAAAAGTCATCAGTTTATCAGCTTGTAAAAAGTATATACAACCTAGAAAAGATCAAGGTGCTACATTATCTGTCCTGAATATTCAATGTAAATTTAAAAAATAAATAAATATAAATCATTAATGCAATTATTCCCAGAGTTAGCATGAAATAAGACTAAATAGTTTTTTTTTTTTTTTCTGGAATGGAATTACTGAAATATTCAGCATAAAAAACAAATATTAGCCCATAGCAACATGAAAAGAGAGAGTTTTTCATGAATCCAATAACCCAAGAGAAGAGAAATATGACTATAAGTTGAAGATGATGAAATTCATTTAAAGTGGTGTTCTCCAGTGGAAAAAGCCTCATTAAAATGAATTTAATTTCACAATATTTCATGCAATTTCTATTGGAATTAGCTTTTTCTGCCCAGTTTAGCTAATGTTGGGCTAATATGTTAAACAACTTATATCATCGGGAAGATATTTTTGTGTGAAATTGTTGGTGATGATTAATTAGGCAGAGATTGCCCTTTATTATATTATTAAAATAAGCAAATAAAATTATGTTTTTTTAGATATTGACAGATGTTTTTGGTTGCCAGGTATGTTATAGGATGCACATTTACATTTGAATTTCAGGTAAACGATGGATAATTTTTAGTATAACTATGTTCCAAATACTGCTTGGGACATATTTATACTAAAAACGTTATTTGCTGTTTACCTAAAATTAAAATTTAACTATGTATGCTATGTTTTTAGTTGCTAAATTTAATATTTAATATATGCATATTAGATGCTAAAAATTATTTCAGAGGCAATAGAAAATAACTTCTGTTTATTGCATTAAATCTTAAAATGGGCAGTATAAGAAGGAAATTCCTTTGAGAGTTAATATTCCCTTATCAAAACATAAAGAGTAAATGCTTTTTCTCTGTCACAATAGCAGATTAATATATACCCAGTAAAGAAAAAGTCAAACATTTAAATTTTAAAGAGAGATGTATTATTATGTTTGGTAAAAGAAGGGTTCAAATATTACATTTCATAGGACTCTATATTTTCTATTGTAAAATGATGCTCTTAAAAAATAAATACATTTCAGGATGGGAGTTGTTTTGTTAAAAAAAATGTTTACAGGTAGAATATAACAAATGAATAAAATATCGAAACCCTGTAACATTGATAAATATGGATTTACCATGTTTATATTTAAATTAGCAGCCACAGACCTGTCCTGATGTATATATGTAGAGCAAGGCCAGAAAAGCATATGGGAGGAAAGCACTTGAAAATTGAGGAAGAGAGGATAAATGAGCCAAAGAAAATCTTGGCGGTGGAAAGGTAAGGGAAAAGGAAAAGTAGACTTGAAGAATAGCAAAGACTTAAATTAGCAAGTTGGATTGAGAATATTCTATTTGAAAGAGAAAATATATAATTTATAGAGTTTCTCAAGGTTGAAGAGCCAGTTGAGAAAGGCAGGCAGAAGGGTGAGATAGGGTTGAAGGATGGTATTCATGCAAATTTCAGGTGGGCTGTGTAGGATAGCAACACAATGAGCAATTGCAAATCATAGGGTTGAGGTTGTAGGTATTAGGAGGTGAGTTTGAGTGAGTAATGTGATGAGCTTAATGTATCATAAACACACTGTATTAGTTATAAATAGTTCAGTAAGAGTAAGTGATTTCTATGGCCAATTAGTGTTCACTATGTGTATATACCAAATAAAAATTTTTATTGGATAATAGAATATGAGGCTTGTCTAAATTGCATGCTTGGCTCATCCTCTTGCACTTTGGGTCAAAGAAGGTGTGAGGAATATTCACTCATTTACAAACTTATTATTTGTAGAAGAGGAACCCTATCTTGTGACCTCAAATCATCACATAGCACATGAAAAAAATTAATACATATTAGTTGAATAAATTAATGAAAGGACACCCAGAGGTATTCATAAATATTGCACTAAAGCAGCTTCATTTCCTAAATAAATAGTTTGCTCCTATACTTAAGAATAGAAGTTTAATCTGCTTTAGTCAGTAAGGAAAATTAGTTTTCTAAAAAGGAAAGCAAAAGCCTCTGCTCCTTGAATATCAATTTCAATATTCTTTGTTAACATATATTAATTGAGATTCAGATATGGAAACTAAATATATTTTAATCATGTATAGCTAGAATATTATCTCAAATCAAACTTAAATGGTAAAAAATGCTAATCTCTTTTATATTCTATGTGAAATAAAACTTTTAAAAAATAAAGTAGGCATATAGGAACCCAGGCTGAGGTAATTATAAAAAACATATAAATCATTTAAGATAATATGTTCTTGAAGTGCTCATAATACTTTGAAGACTTGGAGAACATCTACCCTTCTACTCATGTTCCCAGAGCTATTTAGCGGATTAAAACTCAGCTAGTTGTAATACATGTCCCTTTAAATTAGCTTTTTAAAAAGACTTTTTATTATTTTGAGAAGCTATCTTTATTAGGAATGCCTCATTTCTAATTTAATTCATTTATGCCTAAAATAGACTTACAAGGAAAAAAGCAAATTAAGACACAGGAAGATATAATTTCATGCTTTCTAAATGGGGAAATTTTTAAGAAGTCTATCAAATGCTGGAGGATGTGTGTGGATCAAAATTGCTGTTGAGTCAAAATTTGTTCAGCTATTCAAAACAATTGAGCACTCTGTTGTGAAAATATCTTTGGACTCATTTCTAGGAAAAGAAAAAAAAAACCTTTGTACAAGTATACCATAAGACAAGTGCAAGAATGGAAGCAAACCTGGCAAAATTAATTTAAAAATTGTGACGTTTTTGCAAAATGAAACACTCACAAAATGAAGGAACTATAGTATTACAGAAGTGGTGATGTGCCACCAGATTTTCCCCTTCAGCACTGAGGTACTCATTCTTCCGGCTGCCAGGAGTATTGACTAATAGGTGATAGCTGAGCCCCTCCTAGGGAATCACCCTTAATCAAAGATAGCTGTCTCCACAGGGGCAGCCTACATCTAAAAGGCTATGAAGTTCTGGCCACCTTCATTCAATTTGGGACTTTTCTGAAGGACCACCCTAGCTTCAGAGCTTCCCCTGGATTTGGCCAAGTTTTCCCTTGCAACTGCATTGCAGTTCAGTATCTCCCTTACTTACTTCTTTCCTTACCCCTTGCAAGTGTTATTCCTGAGAGCACTGCCCAATAACTCACTTTCACACAAATTTTTTTCAGAGTCTTCCTAGGAACCTTAACTATGAATATTTTATACATATTTTTCACATCACCCTAATAAATATAATTTAATATATGCAGTAAAGGAAGTTCTTTTAACTTTTCAAGTAAGTTATTAGGGAAAAAAATTATTGAGAATGTAATCTATATTAAAAATGTGCCTAAAAAACAATTACATAATAACTATGTTCAAAATGATATGTGTCTCATCATAACATTTGACCACACTTGATTTACTGAGGAGTTGAGTAGTTAATCTTGACAATGGTAGGAAGTGCCCAGGGAGCAGAGACTCCTTCAGTGTTATTGTAATTTCTACAAAGTGTTTCCTCTTTGATACTGTGTACTTCTTTGTGATAGTTTCAGACCATTCCTTCTTCAAGGAATAATGAATAGAATTGCCACTTATTCAGTTCTTCAGGAGAAAATTTCTAAATAATATTCTTTGATTATTTAATAAATGCTATTTCATGTGAGAAAGTCAGCTTTATTCATAAAATAACTTTAGCCTCTGTTTATGTGTTAGTTTAACCTTTAGTTGGGTTTCATGTTGTAATGATCTACTTATTTCTGCTTTCACCCTTGACCAAATTCTAACCTTAGATTAGACTTGTTTGTTTATTCTTTCTTAGAATCTACCAGTGAATTAAAACAAAGTATTGTTTAATCCTTTTTCAAATGGCAAAGTTTAATGGAGGTTACACACTGGTGATAAACTCATTTGGGAAATGAAACATTATGAAATTGTGTCACAACTTTTTTTAGGCTAATGCCTTTTAAATAACTCAAAGTGAGAGTTTTAAAACTGAATTATGTAGATCCATTTTGAACTTTGTTTTTGAGAGGGTGAAATAATCTGGTTCTGTGAGCCAGGGACTATGTAACTTTAGTCCCTTGGCCACTCTGGTCCTTACTTGTCTCATTTACAGAATAAGAAAATTGAACTACATGACTTTCATGGATGCTACAGGTCTCTGTAATTTCTATGATTTGCCTTTTTCTGCTCATGAATGTGACTTCAATACGTAGAGGCAAAAACAGGTCAAAGATATAGCCCTATGTCTAGGACATTGTGAGCTACTAATAAATAAATGAAGGGTACTTAGAAAGTAAATCAATGTAAGTTAACTCTCTATTTGAACTTGTTCTTCCTTCTGCTTGGAATTCCTTTCCCCATTTCCTCACATGCCAGGTTCCTCATCACTTTTTTTCAGATCAAATGTCACTTCCTCTATGTTGTCCTTCTTGACTACCTGTCCCAGTGGAAAATCCTTTATAAAGGTCCAGCTTATCCCCTGAGAAATAGGTTTATAAAACTTCTCTATAAGAGTTATTTGTGAAAAGTTACATAATGGCCCTATTAATTATAAACACATTATTTAAATATTAATGAGTTAAATAATGTACTGGAAGGAATTGAGCATCCAAATGTAACAAGTTTAATTGATTAAAAGAATTCTTTGAGATTAAGCAATAATTGCAGATATTAATTTTACTGCTTGAAATGTGCTGATTCAAGGGACTTAAATGTTGAAAGCATTTGATTATTAAACGCTATCTTTAAAAAATGTAAAAAGAATTGATTCAATTATTATTATTATTATTTTGGTCAAGCATGCAGGACCCACGAAAAAGGACTAATGTATCAGCTAAAGCCCTATTAAAAGAATAAATTTACCCTTGTAAAACTGGGGCAGTCATGTGATAGAATTGGGATCTTTTAGAGTGCGAGTTTCCTTATTTTTGATGATCTTGACAGTTTTGAGGAGTGCTGGCCAGAAATTTTGTAGAACGTCTCTCAATTTGGGTTTGTCTGGTGTTTTTCTCATAGTTAAGGTGGGGTTATGTGCTTTAGGGAGAATGACTACAGAAGTAAAATGCAATTTTCATCTGATAGAGTTTTGCTTTCTGTTCATCATTATGGGAAATTGTTCTGTATAATTATCTGAAATCATGTTATACAGATTACAGATTGTTGATAGAAAAAGTTTTGTTTACAAATTTATTTATTCATTTAATATCTAACTCCAAACAAAATAGATCAGATCTGTGAAAGACAGTATTTGTCCAAACAAAATAGATCAGATCCATAAAAGAAAGCATTTTTCTGTCTTGTCCATCATTCTATTCCGACAGTCTCGAAGAGTGTGGGGCATCTAGGAGTGTGAAAAGTGTGATGAACATTTGTTGAGTGAGTGAACAAATGAGGAAATGTATCCTGTGTATGGGATGTTGAATCCCATCTCGATTCCAGTGGAATGCTGTAGCTAATGTATTGAAGAACATACTAAGACGAGGTCTCTGAATATAGGTGTAATATCAAGAACTTGTTGTTCTTTGAGCTTTAAACTAATAAAAATCAGTAAATAGTAGTTGAGATTAGTCATCTACAGGGGTAACCTAATCTAAGAGGTGATCTTAGATTGACAGATTTCATAAATCAAATCAGGAAGATCAGAGCTTACTTAAATCTAATCATGGGGACCAGTATATATCCTTTGAGAGGTGTATAAAGTTAGTATCTAACCAGAACAATGAAAACAGAGGGAACTTAATACTAAAAGTTGGTAAGATGTTAGAAGTTTCAAAAGCAAAAATAAAGAAGTGAAAATTAGGAATAGCAGGATGATGCTGCTCCCTAAAACTGGAGAAACAACAGGGAAAACATTACCCATAATCATAGCCCATGATCCCTGTCACTGAGGCTGTTACTCCCAGAGCTAAGCTGCCTTTGGAGGAACCCAGGAAACTGCACTTGCCTACTGTTTCTGCTTCTGCTTCCACTGTATCCACTGCTAAAGGCACTCTCAGAGCTGGAGAAAAGGGCCTCTTCTTTTTTCCACCTTTCAGTCTTCTGTCAATGCCTCCATTGATAGCAAATGACTACTAGTAGTCATATCTGCAAAGGGAGTCTAGTAAATGTATTTATAGGCTTTCCATGCTAGGAATAGAAAGAAGGCTTGGTTGAGAGATATCAGTTACAATGAGCACAAGAGGAATGATTGAACTATAACTGAGATTTTATGCACTCATAAAGTCAGTAAAACTTTTATTGAAAACCTATTATGAAGATGGTATATAAAATATAAATGAGATGTTGTTCTAAATGTTTGGGAAACCCAAAATATATAAGATGTAAGCCGTGGCAACTATAGGAGTTACTATGATAGTAACAAATATCTTACTAGGAAAATAAACAAAGTAGTAAGTCAGAACAAAGAGAAAATCATTGACTTCAACTGGGGAAACCTCTGATTAAAAGGGTTAAGCTATGTAACTGAGTTGACTTGGTTTAAATTTTGATTTTGCTATTTCCTTTCTATATGACCTTAGGCAAAATTTTCAATCCCTTGTGCTTCACTCTCCTCTTCTGTAAAATAAGAATAATGATGGAAATAACAGCATAACTTCAACGGATTATGAAAACATAGTGGAGCCATTCATACGAACCTGAAAATAAAGTATTGTAACAGTCCTGGGACAAAATAAGGGCCTGTAAATATTTGTTTCTTGTAAATGTTTTGATTATGAGTTTAAAAAAAGAGTTGAGTATCTTCTAGTGATCTGTGTGCTTCTATCATGGCCTGTGAACACAGTGCTTTGATTATTAAACACAAGTATTCTACATCCTCAGGCAAGTATATCTTACTAGTAGAAAATCAAATTTTACAAATCAAGAATCCAAATTTGGTACCCAATAGAAAATTTATTTTTAGATTTGTGATTTGTTTTTACACAAAATCTTAAGCATGTTAAAAATCTAAACCTGGTTGTTCTCACTGCATCTAATATTGGAGATATCCCATGTGTTTGTCGAAGACAATAAAATTGCTTCTACAGTGTTCCTTTGTATATTATGAAGTCATAGAATTTTAAATATATATGAATTCTTAAAGATCACATTGTCCAACTTTACTCTCCACAGCTAAAGCTCAGGAAGATGAAGGAGCATGTTTAAAGCTAGGCATTAGCAAATCTGAGAATAAATGAGATATTTCATTTTCTATAACTGTGGGTCTTCTACTTTTTAACTGTCTCACTTATTGCTCATGTTTCTTTTTTTTTTTTTTTAGATTGAAATGTTCCCTTTAACTTTTTCCTCTGAGGTTTAGTTTTATTAGTAATTTTTCACAACTCTGGTTTATAGAAATTATTTTGCTTTCCCCTGTTTCAGTGTGGATCTGTGCTTTTCAAAAGAGTTAGTATGCCCATTTTCTATTTTCAAGAGTTTAGCAATTCAAACACATGTTTAGTGTGTGTGTGTGTGTGTGTGTGTGTGTGCGCGTGTGTGTGTGTCTATATGAATACTGTTGTAAATACTGTTATGCATATGGGCATGATATATTATGTTTATATTTACATTATCACAATGAAAAAGATTGCAAAATCTCTCATATGTAAGTTAACCTACATCTTAAAGCTGCAATTTAGAAATCAGTCATAGAAATTAGTAGCATTATTGAAAATATAAGTGGAGAAATAAATTCATTTTATAAAGGCAACTTAATTTTTCAAAAGAATTAAATTTGAATATCACCCATTTTAGTGGTATTCAAGAACAACTTTCAGTGACTTGGGATAGCATTTATAAACAGAAATTTTTGGTCTTTTAAAATATGAAACAATAAGTGAAAAAAACAATGTCACTGAAGGCTTAGATATGTTTTGCCGATGTTCAGATAAACTGTTAGTGAAACAGAATGAAATAATCCTGTTTGAGAATGGCAAATAAGCTAAGACATTTGTGAACAGTGTTGACTAATAATTAAAGTATCATTTCCTTCACTCCAGCCCCATGAAGACTATCTTCATTGACTTTCTCAAGAAGAGTAAGGATCTATTCTTTGTGACACTATACTTCCTCCAGAATACCACTTACCACAGTTATTTTATTCACTGTCTCTGCCTTCCTTACTCTAGGAGATCATTGAGAATAGTCTTTCATTTATTCGCTCATTCGTTTATTCTCCAATCCACTCATCCATTCAAATATTCATCATCAAATATTTATTTCTGTATTCAGAAGACATGTTTTGAATGCCTGCAATAAGCAAACCACTTGAGACTGATGATGAACACTCTGTTTGACATCTATAATTTACAAAATAGATGCCAGTAAATAAATACAGGGGATCTATTTCAAGTAGTTGTTAGGGTCTGTTATGCACTATTTATACGTCCTGGTGGTCCAGGTCTCAGAAAAAACAGTGGACTCCATATTTCCTGAGATACTCATACTAAGCTTCATCTCTATTCTCTTGACAAGTGCTATCTTATAAAAAAAATGGGGAAGGCAATCAAATCCACAAACACCGTTGACACCTCAAATTCAAAAAAACAAACAAACATTGGCTGTAGAAAGCTTTTTGTAATCAGAAACCAAAGGAACTGTCTGTGTAATAAACCTGGATTATGCCCTGCACTCCTACCATATGTATCTCAGAGCCAGAGACTATAGAGTTTATTGATGCCAAATGCATTGAGTGTTTCTTTATTAATTCCTCACCTTTTCTTGCTGTATCTCACCTTCCACTATGAACTTAATACAGAGTTAATGTGACATTTTCTCATGCTTGCTTTTTCTAATATGTTGTTACAAGTTTTGTTGCCCTTTAGAACTCTAGGTGCCTACAATCTCGGATAGGTGTGTGATGAGTACAGGTAGCTTTTCAAACATTCTTGAGCCAATTTGAACATTCTGTAACATCCTTCAATTTCTATGATGCCTTGGCCATATGGTAGAGTTTCAACCTCTGGAGTGAGAATTGCTGGTAAATCTAGATCATATTTTGACATTTTGCCTCATTTTTTTTTTCATAAGTTATCTACTGACCTAGATAGTCATGAGAGCCAATAGCAATTTGATTTCTGGCCCAGCACTGAGAAGTGTACCTTCACAAGCACAGAGATGGCATTCCTTACCCTCTTGTATGGTCAGCATAGCTATTTTTTATCAGACAAAAAACCTCTTACATGTGAAGCTACTGAACTATCAAATATCCAGTGGTTTCAGTATATGTCTGTCTATAGGCACCTCATTTGTCTCCTCTTACTCCTACTTTTCCCCTCTTAACATAATGTGCTAATAGGCTTTTATAATAAATGTAGGTATTTAATCCTACCTTGGCCATGTAAAGATTTGAAAACCTATCTCCCTTAAATCCCATCCCTATCTCATAAAAGACACTCATAGAAAATAGCAGAAGAAACTTGTTTTATAACAGGATAACTAGGTACCAGACAGTGGTCTTAGACAAAGTAAAATGATTCATTTTGTGAAAGAAAACTACTGGATATCAAGAGCACATTTGAAGCATGGAGATATTACTTGGAGGATGTGGTCCCATGACAATGAAACCTGGGAAATAAAATTCAGGACAATTAAGACAGACTAAAATGTTTAGAAGCCACTGGAGGATATTGAACAGAAAGTGGCATGATCTGATATGTTTCAACTAGGTTAAATGTAAGGGTGAAGGCAATTTATGGAGAATATTATAAAACTATTAAAATAATCTAGGTCAGCTGTGGCGAAAAGTGGTTGGATTCTGCTTATATTTTGAAGGTAGACAGGATTTGCTGATGAGTTCGATGTGAATATTAGGGAAATGGAAAAGTCAAGGATTACCACAAGATTTTTGGCTTATGCAACTGAAAGGTGGAGGTACCATATTTTACTTAGATCAGATATATACATAAGAAAATTGCCCTGGTATAGGTGTTATTTAAATTCATATGATCAAAAAAGATCACCTAGGGCATGAGTGTAGATAGAAAAGATTAGAGGTTAAGGACTGATCCCTGAAGCCCCTCACTACTTACAGGCTAGAGAGATGAGCAAAAAATCAACCCATAAACTAGGAGAAAAACCAGAGGAATGTGATGTCTGAGAATCCAAGTGAAGAACATCATCCAAGGAGGAAGGAATGACCAACTGTGCCAAATGCTGCTGTTAAGTCAGGTACAGTGAGGAAAGAGACTGGATCATTAAATTCCAATGAGGAGAACATCATTATTAGTTTTATAAAACTCGTAAATATCTGTGGACAATTCTTTTCCATAGAGTGAGCTATGATCTCAAAAGATTTTTTTGTCATCATCTTCAAAGATTCTGAGTAAAAGAGCCTCTTTAAATGTTTTTTACAGTCAATACAATATATAGACTGTGGACTTGAGCTATTACAGTTAGGATTTTGGGGTTATAGTGAACACCCTGTGTCTTGGAGAAAGCTACATTAACATAGTTTGTTTCTCTCTGGTTAAGTTACAGATTGCAGTAACATGAAGAAGAAACATATTTTTCTATTTTTACACAAAAGAAAAAAGAATACACATTTGCTTGAAGGCTGACAACTGCCTTTTTCCAATTTGGTACAAGAAATATTTCTCTTTTAACTATTTGTCCTACATACTTTAAGTTTGTTTTTAAAAATTTTATTATTAGTTTCAAGTATACACTACATTTGTTAGACATTTATACAGTTTATGAAACGATCCCCCTGATTACTCAATCTTCCTTCTGGCTCTCTACCCAGCCATTACATTACTTCTGACTGCATTTCCTATGCTCTGCTCCCCATCCCCATGACCACCTCTCAACTACTAATTTATACTTCTTTAAGTCTTCACCACTTTATTCCAGCTCCCCCTTCACTCTCCTTCCCTCTGATTATCACCAGATTGTCCTCTGTATTTGTGAGTCTGTTTTTGATTAGTTTGTTCTTTTTGTTCCTTAGGTTCTGCATATAAGTGAAATCGTATAGTATTTATCTTTCTCTGTCTGACTTATTTTGCTCACCATAATAACCTCTAATCCCATCCATGTTAAGAATTGTAGGATTTCATTTTTTTATGGCTGAGTAATATTCCATTGTATATATCAATCATAACTTCTTTATCTAATTGTCTGTTGATGGGTATTTAATTTGCTTCCATATCTTGGCTATTGTAAATAATGCTGCCATGAACATAGGGATGTATAGATCTTTATAAATTATTGTTTTGATTTTCTTTGGATAAATACCCAGAAATGCAATTGCTGGATAAAAAGGTGTACCAATTTTTAATTTTGCAGGGAACCTCTATACTGTTTTCCGTAGTGGCTCTGCCATTTTGCAATCACACCAACAATGTACGAGGGTACCCTTTTCTCCACATCCTCGCCAACACTTGTTGTTCTTTGATTTATTGATGATAGCATTCTGAAAAGTGTGAGGTGATATCACATTGTGGTTTTAATTTGCATTTCTCTGATGATTAGTGACCTTGAGCATCTTTTCATATATCTATTAGCCATCTGTATGTCCTCTTTGGAGAAATATCTATTCAGGTCTTCTGCCCATTTTTTAATTTAATTATTTAATTTAATTTTTTTTAGGTGAGGTAACCCTTGGTTGACTTCACAGAGTGCAAGAACCTTGTCGGCTTACAATCCCTTATTTTTTTATTTTTTATACCTATAGCATCTGATCTTCCCAGATGGTCTTTCATCCAACTACTAACCAGACCCTGCTTAGCTTCTGAGATCAGATGGGATCGAGCTTGTTCAGGGTGGCATGGCCATAGACTCTGCCCATTTTTTAATTGGATTTTTTTGGGGAGGGGAGTTAAAGAGTTCTTTATATATTTTGAATATTAATCCCTTATCAGATGTATCATAAGTAAATATCCTCTCCCATTCAGGAGGTTCTCTTTTTATTTTGTTGATGGTTTCCTTTGCTATGCAAAACCTTTTTAGCTTGATTTAGTCCCATTTGTTTATTTTTTCTTTTGTTTCCCTTGCCCAAAGAGGTATGTCTAAAAAAAATTTATTAGTAGCAATATCAGAGAAATTATCACTTATGTTTTCTTCTAGAATTTTTATGGGTTTGGGTCATACATTTAAGTTTTTACTCCATTTTGAGTCTATTCTTGTATACAGTGTGAGAAGGTGGTCCAGCTTCATTCTTTTGCATGTATCTGTTCAATTTTCCTAGCACCATTTATTAAAGAAACTGTCTTTACCCTGTTGTATATTCTTGCCTCTTTTGTCATATATTAAGTGAGTGTATAAGCACAGATTTATTTCTGGGCTCTCTATTCTGTTTCATTGATCAATGTATCTGTTTTTATGCTAGTACCATGCTGTTTTGATTACTGTAACCTTGTAGTATAGCTTGATATTGGGTAGTGCAATACTTCCAACTTTGTTCTTCTTTCTTAAGATTGTTGTGGCTGTTTGGGGTCTTATGTTTCCATATAAATTTTAGGATCATTCATTCTAGCTCTCTGAAAAATGTCATTGGTATTTTGATAGAGATTTATTGAATCTATAGATTGCTTTGTATAGTATGGCCATTTTAATGATAATTCTTCCTACCTGTAAGCACTGTATATGCTTCCATTTATTTGTATTTTCAATTTCTTTTTTCAGTGACTATAATTTTCTGAGAACAGGTCTTTTACCTCCTTGGTTAATTTGATTGCCAGGCATTTTACTGTTTTTGATACAATTATAAATGGGATTGTTTTCTTAATTTCTCTTTCTGAACATTCATCATTGGTGTATAAAAATGTGACTGCTGAATACTAATTTTGTATTCTGCTACTTTACTGAATTCATTGATTAGTTCTGTTTTTTGATAGAATCTTTAGGATTTTCTCTATATAGTATCATGTCACCTGCAAATGAGAGTTTTACTTCTTTTTTCCAATTCAGATATCTTTTATTCCTTTTTCTTGTCTGATTGCTGTGGCTAGGACTTCCAATATAGTGTTGAACAGGAGTGGTGAAAATAGGCATCCTTGTCTTGTTCCTGATCTTAAAGAAAATGCTTTTAGGCTTTCTCCATTGAGTGCGATGTTAGCTGTAGGTTTGTCACATATGACTTTTCTTATGTCGAGGTATCTTCCCTCTATTCTCACTTTGCTGAGAGTTTTTATAATAAATGGATGTGAGATTTTGTCAAACGCTTTTTCTGCATCTATTGATATGATCATATGAATTTTTCAATTTGTAATGTCGTATATCACATTAATTGATTTGCAGATATTGTACTTTAATTTTCTTATGGTACAAATTTATACCAATATCCCCTTGGCAACTGTCATAAATAGAATTATATATATACATATGCATTTTTCTAACAAATGATCCAGAGTTATATAAATATTGTTTATGAATGCAACCTTAAAGAAATTATAACTTAAATGGTATATTTAAAAACAGAGGGACTATATATAGTATATTTACCACTATTAAGCAATTGAAAAATTATATGAAACAGACAGAAAGTTATATAACTTGAAATTTAAGGGAAAAAATCACATTATTTTAAGTTTAATTTTAAATGATAATTTTATCTCAGATTTTTAATTTGTTAAGATCATATTTATTCATTCAAACACATTATTAATAATGGAATAAATAAATTATCTTTTTCTTATTTTCTTCTTTGGAAGGTTTGGCTATAGGGAAGAAATGAGTCATTTAAATATTTTACACAAGAATATTATTTGTAATCTCAAAAAATGCTATGATATGCTTTAGTATTAATGTAAGTATTATCTAGTGTTGCCACTTTCTGTATTAGTGTTTGGGAACATGAGGAACAGGATGAAATATATATATATATATATATATATATATATTCAAATAATTATAACATGTAAGACCTAAATGTGTTTGTATGGGCAACATTTTATAATACACTAGTTGATATTTGATCTCAAGTTTATTAACGGAGAAATCAATATAGAAAGGTAAGGTCTTATTTCAGGGCTCCACCCAAAGCTGCTGATGATTATATTTTAAAAGATTTCCTCTGCAGATTTTCCACTGCCTTCACAGGAGCTCTGAAGCACTTGCGATGAGACACTGTTTCCTTTATTTACGGGAAGTGTTGCTAAGTTGGGGCCTCTATACTTACCATGGCATTTTGCTTCAGAAAAATAGAAAGAAAAATAACCAAGACTTTTGGCAGATGGTCACTGTGTGATTGTGGAAGAGTATTACCTGAAAAGTGGTGTCCTAGGGGAATAGCAAGCATGGAAACAGAGTAGTTATGAAATAATTATTCTTTCTAAACATTCTGGATAATTTTTAAAATAGAGAAATTTCTAATTTTATTTTAAGTACTATTATTAAAAATTTTTAAAAATTATCACACAAAAATGTGAGATTAAATATTAAATTATGACTTTCTACGAATAAGTTTGGGGTTCATTCTGTCAACTGAGTCTTAATTTCAGCTATTTATGAAAAAGGCCAAGACAGCAAAATCTACATAGCAACAAAGTTAAATTTCTCCCCATTTAAATTCTTTTCTATTTGCCCTTAATATACATAGAAACATTTCATTGCTTAAGGAAGAACTTCTACATAGAATTCGACTAATTCTTCCTTTGTTTTGTTGTGCACATGTTTTGCCAGCTCATATCAATACTACTTAGCTCACATTTTCCTGCTCAGAAAGCCATTTGGGTTTAATTTGGGGATTTCAAAAAAATATTAGCAATGAAAAAACAAATTAAAAAAATGACAAATTCCTTTTTTTTATCATAAAAGATTAATGTAATTAGAGATGACATTTTAAATAGAAAATCAACTCATGTATTTTATTTTTATAGTAACATGAAATAACTTTTATTTTCACTAAATACTAAAATACAAACATAAGTGCTAAAAGGAAATATTTTAGCACTTAAGTATTTAAATAAATATTTATTTAAACTCTTGAATAAGAGTTCATCCTTGGTAGAAAAAAATGAAATTATCTACATAAAGATAAGACCAGAGTTTCTTGAACACAATTGAAAATAATTATATGAAAATATAAGTACTTTAAATAAAACCAAATAGAAACGTATGAAGACAAAATAAAATTACTTATTGGAAAGATTAATTAATGTGCTTAAAAACTTATTTTTTTAACTTCTTCTACATTATGTTATCTCACAGAAAGTGTAAAACAAAATTTAATTCACAAAAACATTAAGACAGAGAAATTATTCTTAACTCAAGAACAAATGAACACTTCTCAGTCATTAGTATTATGAATGACACATTTGACCAGAAACTAGTTACCTGATAAATTTGAAACATCACTAAAATATCAAAATTGCCAGTCTCCAGAAATACCATTTACAAGAGAACACAATCACCCACATCCATATGTAAAAATCATTTCAGGTTTTTTTTCCTAGGAAAATGTGAAGATGTTAACTCATTTTTTTTCTAGACTATAAAAACAAAACAAAGTAAAAGAACAAAAATCTAAAAGCATTGGATGGAAAGAAGGAATAACAAATTAAAGGAAGGAAGGAAGAATAGCGATGAGAGAAGAAAGTAGCAAGTGAGAGAAATAAAAGAAAAAATGAGGCAAAGCACTCCAGGGTGTGCAAGATAGAGAGTTCCAAAAGAAAAATTCAGGAGAGAACCAGAATGTAGAAGGAAAAGACAGAGGAAATCTAAGTATTTTAAGATAAATTAGTGTTGTTAATTTGTGCTTTGCACTTCTACAAGTAATTTATCTCCAGTTGTATCATTGATTAATACTATTTATAATAATAAAGATGGTGATGATAAGAGCTAACATTTCAAAGAATTTACTATTTCAGGAAACTTTGCTAAGTACTTTATATTTATTATCTCCTGGAATACTTGCAATAACTCCATAAGAGTTTACAGATGAGTAAATTATTGTTCAAAAAGATTAGGAAGCTCATTCTTGGCTACATGGCTAGAAAGCATTTATAAAGAGACTATACATGACTGATTTTCAATTCCAAAATCTGGATCCTTATTGGTTTTGCCCTGCTGTCTCCCCAAAGGCTCTACAATGAAGAGGGTCCATTATAAAAGGAATAATAAATTTAACCCACCGAGTATTTTTTGGGGGGTGGTGGTGATGCAGCACTCATGATTTTAGCTTTGGTTTACAACAGAATTAAATCAGAGCCAAATGTTTCCATATTTCTTCTACAGTATTCCTCAGGTTTACACCATAAGGGATATTTGAGAACAAAAGAGGGGGGGGGCAAAAATGCATACAACTTTTGTAAAACGAAGAGAGGAAGAAAAAAAATGGGAGGAAAGGAGAATGGAGGGAAAAAAATGATAAGAAAAAAAGAAAAAAGAAAGAAAAGAAAATTAAGGCAGAGAAATCCAAAAAAAAAAAAAAGAGACATTGGAAATTATGGGAATATTAATGAATTAGAGTTACTCTCTTTCAAAAAGAAGATGCTTCAAAACTAAAGTTTGACACTAACCACATAGTTATGTGAGATAAAAAATGCTTGTGAAATAACAGCTCATACTTCACACATGAATTAGATACTCTTCTAACCCATATTAACCAGTTTAATATAAATCAATTCTGTAAACTAAATTCTATTATTATTCCTACTTAACAGATTAGGAAATCAAATCTGAAAAAGGTGAATGATAGCTACCAAAGTCCCACAGCTAAAATTGGTGAAGCTAGAATACAAAACCTGCGTGTTCTTCAGAGTCCATGATCAAAAAGGTCTCCATAAAATGTAAAAATACAAATATTAGTTAATGTGAATAAATTTCTTTACTCTCTCCACTCAAGCATAGTAGCTTTGAGCAGAGCTAGAATAATTCTTTTCAAATATTAATGTCTACATAAATCACTGACAGACCTTGTTATAATCCAGATTCTGAGTAGTAGACCTAAAGTAGGACCTAATATTCTGCATGTCTGAATCATATTCTATTAAAAATGATTAAAGAAGACAATTTAAGTGATAAAAACAAACTTTAAAACTTTAGGAAGCGGACTGTCTCTTTGGGAGAACTGCAAAATGGGGCAAAGGTCAGAAAGCATTTATAGGGTAAAGAATAAAGAACAAGGAAGAGACAAATACCTGATTGCTTGGGGGCCACATAATCAACCTTGCTTGGGATGAGAAGGAACAAAGACATAAATATAGAGCCCAGAAATGACCTGGCTTTGGGGATCGGTTAGTTGGATAAACGGCATTTCTGGTCAAACAGAACAACGAGGGGCATGGAAGTTCTTTAAGTTTCAGTTTGCTCAGGTGGCAGCACCAGGGAAGGAGTTCCCCCATCTTGGGCCTAGAAAGTTATTTTAGCAGTTCCCATGTGATGCCGATGCTGTTGGTCAACAGAAGAGTTCTATAAGTAGCAAGGGTTTAAAACTCTACTGTAGGCTTCTGAAGGGACTCGGGGTGTAAGACATGTGAAATGACAGGGAGAATGGTAAGAAAGGATTCAAGCACCAAGGTAGAATTAAAACAAATGATTGATAATTTATGGACCTTTAGAGATGAGGTAGTCTTAGAGGTCATTACACTAAATTAATTTTCTTTAAAAATGAGGTCATACTTGAAGGGACCTGTGGCTTAAGTACACAGCAGGTCAGTGATGACAACCTGTGACTCTTTTTGTTCTTGGATCTTTGCTCTGTTTATTAGGCCACAGCAATTCTGATTATCTAGCTTAGCCATTAAGAGGGATTAATCATGCCTATTTTTTTTTTTGAAAAAGAAAATTAAGAATCTTGCCTTCTAGCCTTCATTAAAACATATACTTGGTTTGAAAACTGGAGTTATAAATGAAAGGGCTTTGCATTAGTCAGAGTTCCCTAGAGAAACAAAACCCACAAGAGATATTGATCTTATCTTTATCTATCTATCTATCTATCTATCTATCTATCTATCTATCTATCTATCCATCCATCCATCCATCCATCCATCCATCCATCCATCCATCCATGCATCCATCCATCTATCCATCTATCCATCTACCTATATATATGTATATATCTATATCTATCTATACACACACACACACACACACAGATAGACAGACAGACAGGTGGATAGATAGATACACACACACCTGAGAGATTTGCTGTAAAGAAATGACTCAGGCCATTGTAAATGCTGAGAATTTCCAAGATGTGCAGTTAGCAAGCTGAAGACCTGGGACTGCAATGGTGTAAGTTTCAGTCTGAAAGCCAGAATACTTGAGCACCAAAATATGATGTTTCAGTTTGAGTTTAAAATGCAGAAGAAACTGATGTCCCAGCACCAAGAAATTAGGTAGGAATTTCCTCTCTTTCAGGAGATGGTCAGATTTTTGTTCTATTCAGTCTTTCAGCTGACTAGATGAGGACTGCCTACATTAGGGGAAAGATAGCTTTACTCAGGCTAGTAATTCGAATGTTAATTTCTTCAAAAAAACACTCTCATAGACACACTTAGAATAATGTTTGACTAAATACCTGAGTACCCCATAGCCTGTTGAAATTGACGTGTAAAATTAACCATCACAGGCTTTGAAAACTTGACTTAATATATGAGAAACAGTTTGTGTAGAAATATGCCAGTTTTTTAGTCATACTTCAGTCTTGAATGAATCAAGGTTCTAAAAATCCCGTTAAGCCATATCCGTCCTAATTTCATAATTTTAAGTGATTAGCATTAGGGACCCTATTCTTATTCTTCAGGTGCCCAACAGGTGCCTATGCATTAATTTAATGGTGGTGATGATGATGATGACTAATTTCTTCCTTTTGTGAAGAAAAATAACTATATTAATCTTAGTTAAGCAATAAGTTGAAAACGGAAAACTATTATTCTTAAACCAGTAGTTATTGAAATCTCAGTTCTCCTATGTCCAAACTCTTTGACTTTGGGAAAGGTATCTGACCTCTGACCTAAAAATATGGAAAATAAATAGGACCTCTCCTTTGTTGTGATAACTAATTGAAATAATACATTAGAAGGTGCTTATCCCAGTGTCTGGCACTTGGTAAAATATCAGTAAATGCTAGTTACTGTTATCATTTCAAAAATTTTTTTTCTAAAATTCTAGAATCGTATTTAGCATATATGAAATATGCTTCATTTAATATGTTATACATTAGAATAAAGTTCACATACTAAGTCCTCAACAGATACTAGAAGAAAACATATTAAATTGGTGTATTCGATAGTAAGAGATATTTTTGAAAAAATTTCTAATGTGTTATAATACTTTAAATGGATATTTGATAACCACCTCTTTAGGAAAATTATTGTTACTGTATACTTAGCAGTTAACAAAATTATATTTCTTGTGTGTAGATTCTTTTATGGTTTACTCTTGCCATTAGTTAATTTCATTCTGTTCATTCCACTTATGAAGGAAAATCATAATGATAAAGTTCAAAAAATAAGAATATGTGATCATAATAATTTAGTGTTTGGCATTATTTAGCTATGGCTATTTTTACTAAAGAACAGTGAAAATGAAGACTGTCAATTTGTTGAAAAGAATGATCATGTTAAGCTCCTTGCAGATAAAAATTAAAATGTTCAACTAATAATAAGTTTCTCCTATTCTATTAAACATCAGTTAAAAGAACATTGCTAAAGATATTTACTAATGAGAACTGATTCACTCTGGAGTTTTAGTGATTTTCTAATGTAGCATTAGGTTTTGTCAAAATGCCCTAGAACTCTGGGAACAGTGAAGAATAACTATTTTTTTTAATTAGTGACAATTTATTATAAAGGAAGTTCTTAAAACACAAAATTATATTATTTCTGTATTTATTCACTTGACATTTAATAAAAGACATTGCCACTAATCCTTCAGGAAAAGAGCAGAAAGAAATATATGTCCAAAAGCAGTCATATGATAGTGGACAGAAAAGTAGACTAGGAGGCAGGTGTTTCATATTCTAGTCAGCCTAAGCAGCAATCTTACATTTTGACCTTGAATAAAAACTTTATTATGTACCTCAATTTTCCCCACTTTAAAGAAAGAGATACCTAATTATTAATAGCACAAACTGAATGAGAATGTGAACCTACCTTCCTACCTGCCCCAAATCCCTTGATCAAAAAAGAAAAAAAATCTGTAACTTATGAAGAATAAGTTTCAAATAACATTGGAAAGAAGTTCTCTGGACCACAAATTTCAAAACTATTTGAAGATAGTCATAGATGGGTTGATGAAGGAAATCATGTCCTAAATTTATATGATGATATCTACTTGGAAGGATTTCTCTGGTTTTAGGAACAGTTTCAGGCATGTCTCAAGTGTGGCAATACTAGAAGAAAGAATGGTCCTAGGACAGAATATTAAACTGTATATATTCATATGGAGAGGTCAAGTTAGATCCCCCTTCTATACAGTAAATATCATGTAGAAAAAAAAAAGAATATGCAGAGAAGGAAAGAATGTTCTAGCAGCACTTGACTCAATGCCTACTTTTATGACAATGAGTCACGGAAGTCCATTGAGGAGGTAGATAGCATAATTTGTCTCCTCAACATAACTAAATAAAAATAATAGCATAGTCTCAAGGAGAGCGAAAAGTCTATCCTTGATGGAAATGTAAAGCAGCAGTGAAAAAAGAGCAAGTTCTCAACCCCAGAATGAAAAGGTATTTGTTTTGGTGAGAATTAGCTAAGGTTAGTTCATATTTCAATAATTGTAAATCTAATGAATATGCCCTGTGCAACTCTCCTGTTTTTTATGAGGAAAATATTACCACTATATATGTGGTCATATTTTATTTTCTCCTGCTGTCATGAATGCTAAAGAAGCAAGTAATGAAAAATATCTAATTTGTAACTCTACTTTTTCTTAAAAGCCAATAAATTGGGAAATGGTGAAAATTTCAAAACTTTATATTAGATAACAGTTTTGATAGAAAATTAAAGAAAGATAGATGAATTCACAAAGTTATTTTTCACATTCCTGGGATTTTATGCCTGTTCATGACTACTCTCATATTTCATTAATGTCTCATTCAAAAATAGAATTGGTAATGATCTTGTGGAATAAATAGTTTATGTGTGTCTAAGTATCACTGGCAGCTTCTACCAATGTTAAGGGAGGTGATGCCATTGACTCACTTTCATTTTATTAAACAAAATTTTGAATCAAGTAACCAAAAGCCTGCCAACAATTTTGACTGCTGTGTTAATGCATACCCAACTATGTTCTACTTAATAATTTGAGTTGGTGATTCTGTGTCTTAATGAGTTGTGGCAAATAAGATGAATTGAGATTCTTTCCACCTCCTCCAATAACTTAATAATTTAAGCATTAATATTTTATGAATATTGACCCGGTCAAGAAAAGAATAAAAATGGAAAATATATCAAGGATTTGGAGATGAGCAAAATGTGCTGATTATTGATGTGACTCATCCTATAGCTAGGTTTTTACCTTGTAGCCAAATGTTTTAAACAGGAAGATCAATGTCTTGATATAAGTGTTTTTTACTGGTAAATAAGGTGTTGGATCAATAGTTTTACCAATGTAAGCCTCTTTGGACAGATGGTATTCATAGTGGTTATAATAAAAGATTGACCTCAGATAACTTGTACTTGAATTCTGGAAACTACATTTACAAATTGTCTAAACTTAAGCAATATTTTAAATCTTTTTGGGCCTAGGTTTTTTTCACAATTGACTATGGAGCACACAGGGTTACTGTAGGGAATAAATAAATAGTGCAGGAGGAGAACCAAAAATATAGTGAAGTAAATACTAATTATACCAGTATTTTGTCTTCAAAACATCATGCTTCTTATCCTATATACTCTTCCTGAGTGATTACAAATCTAATACCATGTAAATTTTGATAATATTCAAATTTATATCTCTGATCCAGATCTCTAAGATTCATTTTCAAATAAAATTAAGTTATTTTTAATTTATAAATTTTTGTTTCCTTATTAACACAATCTTTTTTTTTTTCTGCCAGGAAAAAAATTAATTGTAACAGTAAGATTTTCTGTTTGTTTAGAAGAAAGGTTATAAAGTCAACTTATTAGCTATATCCAAAGTTTCCTAAAATATTCATTGAGCTATCTTACTCAAGGACATTAGTACTGAAATTTTTATTCCCACATACTGCTTTTTTGATATTCTCTATATACCTTTTGTGCCAGAAAACTTGAGTGTCTCTTGATTTTCTTTCTTTGATTTATTGTATACAATCAGCACTGTGATTTTTTTCAGGGTTGTATTTGTGATTTTTGTTGATACGACCAAAGAAAATTGCAAGATATTTGTGAAATTTGTGTATACAATAAAAGGTCTTGTTTTGTCTAGGTTTGGAATTATGAGGCTGTGGGACTGGAGCTATTGTTGCCACTTTGTCACTACGAGAGAAGAAAAATGCCTGAAAATAGACCTAAGTCGGGAGAAATATGGTTGAGCTATGGAACCAAGGCAATGCATGATGGTGACATCATTAGTGCCCCTTATCAATTTGTGCTAACACTTGGGCTTTTATTTCTTTTTCACTTGTGGCATTTTGGATTGGGTTCCCTTTTGCTTGGAACTAGGGATTTCTGACTCACACATGATTCTCCATCTCCATCATTTCTACTTTAGTTTAGGATTTCATCATCTCTTTCATGGATTGCTTTGAAGCCTCCCTACTCATCTTCCCTGCTGTAATTTTGTTCATCAGTTCTATCCTCCACACAGTTCTTAGAATGACCTACATAACATACAAATCTTACCAACTCATGACCTTGCTTAAAATATCTTTTCTGACTACAGGATAAAAGCCAATATCTTTAACCTTGAGTGAAGATCTACAAGCTGAAACTCCTACCTAACTCTATGACCTAATTTATCATCTTTCCCCTCACCTCAATATTTTTGTATCAGCAGTACTGAACAGCTAGAGTATTTCTCTTACAAAAAAACTGGTGTTTTCAACACACCTTCACTTTACTCAAGTTCATTTTTGCCTAGAATACCCTTTCATTTTGCCTGTTGCAGTCTAACTGGTACTATACATTCTCCTGTTAAAAATAAGATTACACTTACTAAAACTTTCCCAATCACCTCACACCCCTTTAAACCTAGGTGAGGTGTTCTTAATCTGTGCTTCTTTATTTTTATCATTATATTTACGTGTTGTATTGAAAGATGTACTCATCTCTAATCAACCTCCTTTCCTCACCACTAACCTCACATATAAGATCATGTCTTATTTTTCTTTTAATCCCTAACACTTTCACAAGTCCCTGGCAAATAATGTCCAATAAATGTTTGTTGAACAAATGAATACATAAAAAAAATGTACCACCTTGCTACTTGGCACTTATGTTAAAGGACTTTGTAGTTGAACAGAGACCATGCAAGTATATTTCCAAAGAAAACAATATTAAAGATAACACATATTTCAATAATCAAAATATAGGATCAAAGTAATTCTTTGTCAGGCCCAGGAGTAAAACAAACAAACAAACAAACAAAAAAAACATGCTGCCTCTTCTTTTGACCACTTCAGAAATTATGATATTTCATTTTTCAGAAGAGAATTAACTACGTTGGCCCAATATGACAGAGGCTGAATTTTTATATCGACTTAAAAACCAAGTTTACACTAATCTCTCATTGCAATATTTATCATTTACATTAACACTTCTGTTTTCAATTGAGCTAATGTTGTATCATTAAAATTTCTAAACTTCATTATAGCTTAGTGATGGCCTAATGACTGCAGTATATTTCAATTTTGCAAGAGTAGAAAGTACAGGAGCCTATTCTAAATTATATTTGACATTTCTCCTTTCCATATGGCCACAAGAACTACGTTTGTCCCTGTTCTCCAGTTGGAATTTTCTTCCCTCTTCTCTATTTCCTCCTTTTGCTCACAGCAAAAGTCAGTGGTGCTCTGTCTCCCCAATTCTCCCAAATCCCTATCCATAATACACTAAACCCTTGTTTTTCACTTTATCTCAGCATTATTTCAGTGCATGGTAGATAAGGGTCCAATGTCAAAGATCTGGTAGGATTTCTGAGTAAGGTGAAAGAGGGAGAAACACTTTGTAGTGGTTATTCTCTTCTACCAGCCTTTTGTCCAGTGCTGCAACCCAACTCCAGTGCTCTATCTCTTCACATTTTGATTCTTAGAAGATTGTAGATGGACTAATAAGACTCTTAACTGAAGTCAACTGAAATTAAAACACCATTTTCCCTCTCTTTTAAAACTTATATAATGCAAACTAGATACATGGTTCGATTCTCTGAACATAAGAAAAATGAAACTTCTCTAAGTTCTGTTCCTTTCTCAATTCCTGCCCTTTTCTCTCCTCATCACCTTCAAGAGCTGTCAGAGCACAGACTACTATCTTCTCTCCTTTGTCTTTCATTCATTCTTTTTTTTTAAATTTTATTATTAGTTTCAACTATATAGTACAATGGTTAGACATTAATATAGTTTATAAAATGATCCCCCTAATTGCTCTTTCTCTCCTCTGGCTCTGTGCCTGGGCATTACATGAATGCTAACTTCATTCCCCATGCTATGCTTTCCATCCCTGTGACCAATTCTAATTTGTACTTCTTTAACCCTTCATCCTATTCTTCTAGTCCCCCTTTCCTCCTCCCTTCTTGCCATCACCAGATTGTCCTCTATGTTTGTGACTCTGTTTTTGATTAGTTTGTTCCTTTTGTTTCTTAGATTTCACATATAAGTGAAATCATATGGTATTCTTTCATTCATGCTTTATCATTAATTTTATTGTGAGATATAGTCTACTTCAACAACAGTATAGAAAATATGTATGTTCACCTTGAAGAATAATTATAAAGAAAATACCCCTGTTGTCACCACCAAAGTCAACAACGAGACACTACCAAGCATCCTAGAAACTGTAGGTGCCTCTCTGCAACCTTAAATCCCTCTTTCCTTCTTAAAGTTATCCCATAGTATAATTTTTTTGTAACAATTTTGTGACTTTTCTTTACAATTTTACTACCGTGAATAGATACATTAAAGATTTAGCTTAATTTTGCCTATTTTTATATACTATACATATGCAATCATGGAGTATGAATGCTTTTTTTCATTCCATATATTTATGACATTCATCAACTTGTCCTATATAGCTATATCTGTTCATTTTTCCTTATGTACATCTTACTACCGATAAATAAGATGAATGTTCTTGTATATACTTCCTGCTTTATGTACAAGATTTTCTCTTCATTATTTACCTAGGATAGACTTGCTGGCTTGTATATGATATGCACCTGCAACCTTAGTAGATAAGAACAAACCATTTTCCAAACTGACTGTATAAATTTACAATCACACCAATATTCTATGAGACTCACTGTTTCCAAATCCTCACCAGTACTAGTTATTGTCAGATTTTATAATTTTTGCAAACCAATGATATATAAAAGTTGAAAACTATCTTAATGTTCATCTAAATGAGCTCCTCTTACTTCTCTATTTCAATGATGGAAACAAAATCTGCAGAGAAAAAGACACACAAACTGGTGTAATGGGTTGAATGGTGGCACTGCCCCCCCCCCAAAATATTTGTCTACCTAGAACTCCTGAATGTGACTTTATTAGGAAAAATGGTTTTCGCAGATGTAATTAAAGTAAGGATCTTAACCTGAGATTACCCTGGGCTAGTGTGAGCCCTAAATACAATGACTACTGTTTTTATGAGGAGAGAGCAGAAGGGGAAAAGACACACAGGAAAAAAAAGCCATGTAAAGACAGAAGGAAAGATTGGAGTTATATAGCTCTAAGCCAAGGAACACCTGGAGCCACCAAGCAAAGAAGGATTCTTTCCTAGAACCTTCACGGGAAGTGCAGCAGTGACAAAACTTTGATTTTATACTTCTGGCCTCCAGAACTGTGAGAGAATAAATTTCTGCTATTTTAAGCCACCTAGGTTAACTCAGAGACATAAGGAAGCCATGAATATGAGTTTCTATTGCTGTTGTAACAAATTACTACCAATTTAGTGGCTTGCAAGCACAGATTTATTATCTTATTGTTCTGGAGGTCAGAAGTCTGAAATAGGTCTCACTGGCTAATAGCAAGACATCAGCCAGGCTGAGTTCCTTCTAGAGTTTCTAGGGAAGAATCTTTTTCCTTGGTCTTCCCACCTTCTAAAGGCTGCCTATAATTTCTTGGTTTATGGTCCCCTTCCATCTTGAAAGCTAATAATAGCCAGTTGAGTCTTTCTCACTGAGAAAGGAAAGGAGGCACAGTTCAGAACTGGCAGAGGAAATGACCATGGAAACAGAAAAGGGCAGGAAAATCCACACACACACAAAAAAATCAGCCTGAGACATGAGCACGGGCTGGTATCTCTGCCCCCTCCCCCAACTCTGCTCCATGATATGACCTCACACCCTCCTGACTCATATTCCAGGCTGCTGGAAGTCCTGTCCTGTTACATAATATCTGCCACCTATGTTTTAAGTAATCTTTGTTCCCACTAATTAATTCCATGAAAATTGACCTTGAAAAAAACAAAATCTTGTGTAATAGTTTGAAAATGAATAAAAAAACCCACTCACTTGTATACAATTTATATCACTTTTTTAAATATGTAATTCATACTTTCCTGTTTTGAATAATTGTTTCAGTGTGTTTTATTCAAATATGCTTACATGGTATACTTTTGTGATTTCAATTAATTCGGTTTTTCCTAAATTTCTTCTCTTCAAAGAAATAGAAAACCAACACATTCTGGATTTAGTCATCACAGTTTGCATTGTTATTACCTCTAAGGATAGGAATAATCAGTGAACAATTTACCTTTTTTTTTTTGTCTTTTGAGTCATGAAAAAAAATAAATGATATTATTAGACCATAATGTTTAATTTGAAATATTAAACTACATATAAGTATATAGAATAGTAATTCATGAAAGCATGAATAATGAACTGTCCACATTCCTTTTGAAAGAAACCCAAAGCACTAGCTGTTATAATGAATCACTGAAAATATTCTTGAGCCATATTCTCTTTCCATAAAAGAGCGTTAGCAAAGAGGCAGTGCCACAGAATGCAAACAACTTGGCACATAGAGTTAAAAGATACAACCCTGAGTTCTAGGACATTATTAGGTCAATTTTCTATAAAATTAGGACAATTTTATATCTTCTTGGTACATTACAGAGTTGTGCTAAGAAATCCATAAGATGATATAAGACAAAGTATCTTACCTATGTAAATGTGTTATAAGGAGAAAACTTTTGTTATGCTGCTTTATGAAATTCTGAATTCAGACACTAATTTGTAGGTCTGAGATCTGAAAATGTTTAAAAAAGGATGTATCCAAATTCATGTAGGAAAAATGTCTACTAAAATTTTAGGCATTTTGGATTTTTTACCTTTTTTTTCCCAATTTTATTTATGTTGAGGGTACAAGGTGCTTTTGAATTATGAGCGTCCACATGTGAGAGCAAAGTAAATTTCAATAGGTGATGAGGAAAGCCTTGGTTGACTATTCTTTCACCATTACCATTACCATTACCTTTTGCAGAAATGATACCTACACTATAGAAAATGATAAAATGTAAACAAATCATCTCTTTTTTCATTAGTTAGGAAGAGGTTATACAATGACCTTCTTTGTCCTGCTGCACTAAAAGCCAACATTAGGTGGCCTGGCCTCTATGAAACTGGGAAGCTCATTCAATGAAACTGGAGAGATGAAGAGTTTGTGACTGCTAGAAAACTAGTATATCTTCCCACTTTTCCACCTCCTTCCTCCCAGCATTACCCAGAAATTTGGTGGAGAAAGAAAGAGTCTGAAGTTTCAGTGGAAGTTGCCCAGTTTGGTTTAGAGCAATAGCAAAAGCGAGAGACTCAAGATCCTTAACCATCCCTAATTACTATCAGATTGAAGAAAATGTACAAAGAATATGTTGGTAATTGATTATCCAAATGTCTCTAATTTTATGTGCATTTTAATAAAATATTTTAAAATAAATGAATTAGTTATATTTAAGCATTGTATATATTTTGTTTTATTCACATAGTGATTAAAAATTCTAATAAAATTTTATTTTGGTATACTATAGATTAAATAGATTTTGTTGTGCAAATGA
Source organism: Eidolon dupreanum (assembly GCA_028627145.1). NCBI lineage: Eukaryota > Metazoa > Chordata > Mammalia > Chiroptera > Pteropodidae > Eidolon > Eidolon dupreanum. The sequence goes on from CM053503.1 coordinate 134,526,591, forward strand.
CAAACAAATTACAATTGGCTACATGGTTTACAAATAAAATTGTATGCAATTATCTCATGTGACTAATAATTAAAAACATTTTTTGAATGTGACTTGTTTGTAAATTGGGAACTATATTCTGGTTAATACATTAAATTTTCAGTGTATCTGGTTAAGCATGTTATATACTACATTAATGTTTTTGATAAAAAGGCTTTTTTAGAGCAGTTTTAGATTTACAGAATATTGAGCAAATCAGAGAGTTTCCATGTTCTCCATCTCTCCCATGCTTTTGTTTCCTCTATTAAGGTCTTTCATTAGCACTGTATATTTGTTACAATTAATGAACCAATACTGACACATTATTATTAACTAAAATTTAAAGTTTATATCAGAGCTCACCATTTGTATTGTACAGTTCTATGAATTTTGGCAAATGCATATCACATAACCACCATTACAGCATCATACAAAATAGTTTCGCTGCCTTAAAAATTCTGTGTTCCACCTATTAATCTTTCTGCCTTTTTTCTCAAATTTCTGACAATCAAGGATCTTTTTACTGTCTCTGTGGTTTTACCTTTTCCAGAATGTCATGTGGTTGGAATTATACATTATGTAACCTTTTAGACTGGTTTTCTTAGTAATAGGAATAAGGTTCTTAGCAGTAAGTACAAGCTTTCTCTTGGTAATAGGCATACATTTCTTCCATGTTTTTGTGGCTTACAAACTCATTTCTTTATATAGCTGAATAATATTCTATTGTTGAAAAGTACCATGGTTTCTTTATCCATTCACCTTTTGAGGGACAACTTGGTTGCTTCCCGTTTTTGAGAACTATGAGTACAGCTGCTATAAAAACACGTGTGCAGGTTTTTGTATAGATATAGTTTTCAACTCATTTGGGTAAATTTCTCAGAGTGCAATAGCTGTATCATATGGTAAAGCTATGTTTAGCTTTCTAAGAAACTGCCAAATTGTATTCTAAAGTGGTTGTGCTATTTTGCTTTTCTCTCAGCAATGAGTGAGAGTTCTTGTTGCTTTATATCCTTGCCATTATTTAGTATTGTCAGTTTTTGCATTTTCGTCATTCTAATGGGTATATAGTCACATCTCATTGTTGTTTTAATTTGCAGTTCCCTAAGACATGATGTTGAGCATCTTGTACTAATTTGCCATCTGTATATTTACTTTGGTGAGGTGCCTGTTCAGATCCTTTGCCTTTTTAAATTATTTGTCTTTTCTATTGCTAAATTTTGAGTTCTTTAGATATTTTGTATAGAAATCCTTTTTCAGTTACGTGCTTTGCAAGTATTTTTCCTAGTCTGTGACTTGTGTTTTCATTCTCTTAATAATATCTTTCTTAGAGCTATTTTTAATTTTAATGAAGTCCAATTTACAATTTTTTTTCCTTCACAGACCATGCTTTCAGCATTGTATCTCAAAAGTCATCACCAAATCCAAGGTCACCTGGATTTTCTCCTTTGTAATCTTGTAGAATTTTTATAGTTTTACAGCTTATGTTTAGGTCTATAATCCATTTTAAGTTAGTTTTTGTAAAGAGCATAATGTCAGTGTTTAGATTTTTAAAATTTTTGCATATGGATATTTGATTTGCTGCCAACATTTTTTGAAAAGACTATCCTTTCTCCACTAACTTGCCCTTTTTCTTGGTCATTTCTCTACTTGGATATTATTGCATTCTAACCATCGCACAGGAGCAGAGAACAGATTCTGTGTAAAATGACCAATTCTCTGAATTTTGTTGAATCTTCTTTGATAGCCTATGCTCGATCAACTTTATATTCCTGATTTGTCTGAGTCAAATGAGTAGATGTTAGGTAGAGTATTCTATGTATGTCTATTGATCAAACACGTTAATTGTGTTATTCAAATCTTGTATAAGTCAAGAACTTTGAAAACATTTTTGTACAACAATTGAAGATTATCCTTCTTCAAGATGTTAATGTGGCCAAAATACAAAACATTTTTATAAGCACAAAGTATTTTTGTAAATTCTCACACAAATGATTGAGACATTGTAAAATTGGCTCTTACCATATTTTTATTATATAAAACATAGTATTTAGTTTTTCAAAATTTTATTCTCGTTGCTGTTTTTGAAAAAGTCAATAATTACAATAAACTTTCATAATTTATAAAGGGACAAAATTAATCCTTTTTGGTAGTGTAACTGCCATAGAATTTTGAAGGACATGACATATATCAACTAAACACAATACCCATCATAGAAGTAAGAAAGTTGGCTCAAGCATTGGTACTAATTATATATTTTTAAATCAGCTTTCAAAATAAATGGGTTAAATAGTGATAAATTTATTCATCAATCTGATATGTTCTTAATTTTGAATAATGGTATAAGGCAAGAAAGATTGTTTAAAATATAAGGAAATTACTTCATTTGAAAATAGCATCTGACAAAAATGAGGTGATATCCCGGATAGCCTGTATTGTAGTTTAATAGTGTGTTGTGATATAAATGATTTCAGTCAAGTATTTCCACTTTCTTGAACTCTAGACTAATCTATCTTCACTGTTACACAATGATGATAAACAATCTATGAAATAAGTGTCATACAACACATAAATTTGCTGTATTCATACTGTCGATTACCTTCCACAGACTCAATTATTCTTTATGCCTTAGATAGTTTTCCTACTAGATGAAAATTTTCACTTTATTTTTATTATTATTATTTATGCCTAAAGCATCTGGTCTTTCTAAGTGGTCTCCCATCCAAGTACTAACCAAGCCTGACCCTGCTTAGCTTCTGAGATCAGATACTGGGCTTGTTCAGGGTGGCATGGCCATAGATCATGGACTATGGCTCCCCTGGGATTAATTTTGTCCCTTTATAAATTATGAACCTAGGACCTTCTATGTGTAAAGCAGACATGCTAACTGCTACACTATGGAACCATTTCCAAATTTAAAGTACTCTACCTAGGGGAGGTAGACTGGGTAAAGGGGGTCAAATATGTGGTAACAGAAAGAAATCTAACTATGGGAGGTGAATAAAAATGTAAATAAAAAAATAAAGTACCCTGTCTATGCTGGACACTCCTTAGTATCCATTGCCTCTGAAGTTAAATTTAAACACACTAGGCTGAGGTTAAAGATCGCTTATAACTAGCATGATCATACTTCCTGGTGTACCTGAGACAATTTAGGTTTATACTTGTTTTTCTGGCATAATTATTAGTAATATGCCTTTCCCTCTTGAAAGAATACACAGTCATCCTATCCATGATCAAATTTCAGCCAGCTTTCCCAATTATATCTTAAACTGGAGTGTTTAATGCATTCATTCTCAATCCAAAGTAAATTGCTTTGTGCTCCTTGTATATTTTTCCTTGTCTTTTCTCCTCTTGTGCCTCTATTTATAGAGTTCTTTTGTCCTCTCTGAAAAAATCTTACTCCCTAATTTTTAAAAAATTTTTAATTAAGTTTATTGAGGTAACATTTGTTAGTACAATAATATAATTTTCAGGTGTACATTACCATTTGACATCTGTATATTCTATTGTGTGTTTACCACCCAAAGTCCAGTTTCCTTCAGCTGCCATATATTTGATCCACTTTACCTACTTCACCCTCCCACTAAACCCTATATTTGACCCTCTTTACCCTGTCTACCACCCCACTAGTAACCACTAGTTTATAGTCCTCTGCTAACCACAAGCCTATAGTCCATGTCCATGAGTCTCTGTTTGTTTGTCCTATTCATTTGTGGCTTTTAGGTTTATACCCCACATAAAAGTGATATCATGTGATTTTCTACTTTTCCTGTCTGGCTTATTCCACTTAACATGATTATCTCAGGGTCCATCCATGTTGTCACAAATGGCAGCATTTCATCTCCTCTTATGGCTGAGTAATATTTTATTGTATATATGTACCATAACTTCTTTAGCCAATCATCTGTCATAGGATAATTTGGTTGCTTCCATGTCCTGGTCACCGTGAGTAATGCTGCTACGAACATTGGTGTGCAAATATCTTTTCAGATATGGGTTTTCTAGTCTTTGGGGTAAATATCCAGTAGAGGGATTGCTGGGTCATAAGGTAGATCAATTCTTAGTTTTTTGAGGAACCTAAATACTGTTTTCCAGAGTGGCTGTACCAATTTGCAGTCCCACCAGCAGTGTATAAGGGTTCCTTTTTCTCTACATCCTCTCTAACATTTGTTATTATTTGTTTTGTTGATTATAGCTATTCTAACAGGTGTGAGATGGTATCTCGTTGTGGTTTTGATTTGCATTTCCCTAACAGCTAGCGATGTTGAGTATCTTATCATATATTTGTTAGCCATTTGTATGTCCTTAGGGGGAAGTGTCTGTTCAGGTTCTCTGCCCATTTTTTGATTGGATCATTTGTTTTTTTATTGTTATTGAGTTGTAAGAGTTCTTTGTATATTTTGGATATTTGGCCCTTTCGGAAGCATTGCTTGCAAATGTATTTTCCCATTCAGATGATTCTTTCTTTACCTTGTCGATGATTTCTTTTGCTGAGCAGAAGCTTTTTAGTTTGATGTAGTCTCATTCATTTATTTTAGCTTTTACTTCCCTTGCTTTTGAGGTCAGATTAATAAAATCCTCTTAAAGTGCAAGGTCCTTGAGTTTAGTTTCTATGTTTTCTTCTATGCAATTTATTATTTCAGGTCTTATATTCAGGTCCTTAATCCATTTTGGGTTAATTTTGGTGTGTGGTGATAAACAACAGCCTAGTTTCATTCTTTTGCGGGTGGCTTTCCCATTTTCTCATTTATTGAAGAGGATTTCCTTTCTCTACTATAGGTTTTTGGCTTCTGAGTCAAAAATTATTTGCCCATATAAATATGTGTTTACTTCTCGACTCTCGATTCTGTTCCACTGGTCTGTGTGTCTGTTTTTCTGCCAATACCATGCCGTTTTGATTACTGTCACTTTGTAGTGTAATTTGAAGTTGGGCAGAGTGATGCCTCCAGCCTCATTCTTTTTTCTCAGGATGGTTTTGGCAATTTGCCTTTCCAATTTTTTTTGTCTCTTCTTCAATATTCATCTTTAATGTCACCTCTTTCACAAAAACTTTTCTGATTTCCAATTGGAGGCTATTTCTAACTTGTATAGACAATCTCTAATTTGGAGACAATCTCTTCTTTCTCTAACTAGTATAGTATTTTACCTGGTTTCATTTAATGGTACAATCTTCTGTCTTGACTTAAAGTTATTTAGCAAAATTTAATCTCCATACCTTGATTTAATTTCTTTCAAAGCAGAATCAGTAACATTGTTTTATCATTTCATAGTGCCTAATGTCTAGGATGTGCTCAACAAATATTGATTGATTAAATAAATGGAAAATTTTAATTCATATATTGTGGCATATTAAAAAGGTTTTATATCCAAAATAATTACATGAATCAGTAAAAAGAAATTATAAAAAATAAAATTTTAAGCAGTATCGACCTAGTTAGTACTTGGATGAAAACCACCTAGGAAGACCGGGTGCTGTAGACATAAAAAATAAAAAAATAAGGGATTGTAAACTGACACGGTCTTTGCAATCTGTGAGGTAAACCAAGGGTTGCCTCGCCTAAGAATATAAATAAATAAATAAATAATAAAATAAAATTTAATTATAAAAGATTGTATTATACTTCTGTTTCCTAAATTAATGGGAATTTGACTGTATAGTTTATATGGTATAATTAAACAATTCAGAATTTTGAAACTCACATTCTTTAAAGTTTTAAGGCCTATGAAAAATACTTCAATTCTATTATTTACTTATAGTTTTCATGTCTGATCTTAAAACCACTAAATTTTACCTCTGAGTAATTACTTAAACTCAATTGTTTTCTCTAAATAATTTACAACAAAATTTGAAGTCTTTCATCTGGTGTTAGGAACTTTTTAATGCTCCTTTAGTTAATTTATATTATTTTCAAAGTTGCTTTACAGAGAAAATGTTGTAATAACTTTTATAAATTTAACAAAGAAACAAAAAAGCAAAACCCTTAGAGATAGGAAGAAAATTTGTATTTGAGAAAAATTGCTTCTTTTCCATTTGAACATTGACTTACCATTAAAGGGTTAATGCTGTGTATTTGGAAATAAAATGAAAGAAATGCAGTGATTAAAAACATTCTCTGAAAGGTGAATAATTATGAAAGTAGTAGTAATATTTCAGTAAAGAGTGGATTATTTTACAGTATTTCTAAGGCTAATAAAGAAAAATATTTTTAAAAAATGTAAATATAATTTATATAGTATAGATACACATATATATTTAAATGTTAAAGAAGTTACTCTTCTTTAGTTAAAAGGAGAAAACATTATAATTAATTGTTATTTTTAACCACCTCACCAAATGTATGACAAATTATTACATTATTACTTTGTGATGTCATTTTTTATTATTATTTCTCATGGGACATTTAAATAAAAATCTTGAAAAAGTTATTAAATCATGTCCCTGACACAAAGCTAGATATTTCAGTTTTAAAAGTTATGATATTTTGTATATTATTAGCAGCAGAAAATGCTTCTTGAGCTGCTGAAAGGAGCCTCCATTCTCACTTTGAAACCTACTGTCTTGGAGAATTTCAGCTAAACCCAGCCTTGTAAGCTCTATTTTCTTCAAGCCAAGTTTCTTCAAGCCTTGTGCTTTAAAAACTGCAAAAGATAGATCCTCCAATATAGACCTGGGATGATGGCAGTAAACCCTCTGACTCTTAATTAAGGTCGATGAATACTAGAGAAGTAAGGTATCAGATCTTTTTGAATTCCAACTTGTTTTTGTTGTTATTTTTCTACATTCAAAAGCTTTCTTATACTATAGAACCTGAGGAAAATTATATATAAAATCAGAGGGAAATAAATATTTTTATTTAAGCAAGTCCTTAAAACTCAAGTGATCTGATAATAAAAATCTCTTGGCACTAGATTAATGAACCAGTAGCTACTAAAAAGATGCATTGTGATAAAATTCATAATGAGATTCAGAGTGAAAAAAGATGCAGCCTATTCAAATGAGTCAGCTGTTCCAAAGCTACACGGTATCTGAGACAGTAGATAAAAAGAAGTACAATCCTTGGTTCTTGGACTGACTGTCATTTTGCCAAGGTGATTGGATCCCTGATCTCTTTAAGACTGGCTCTTCTGTACTCTAAATGTTTCAGCAGATGTGGACACAGGGAGAATATTAATGTGACTTTAATTGTAACTAAAATGTGATCAAGCGATGCAATAGAAACACAGTTACTTTACAAGAAACTTTTAACAGCATCACTGAATAATATAAATTGGAGGATTTTGCAAGTTTAAAAATTCATGGCCAGAAGTTTAAAAAGTTTTAATTTAAAATTCTTATGCAATAGATGGATATTTTGTAAATCCTTCACAAATCACATTCGATACAGATTGACTCTTTTTATATAATGAAATTTTAATCCTGTATGTCAATACAAGATTAGAGAAATAAAAGTTCTAGTCCAAGGACTTTTGGAGAAATTATTAAATTTAACCAGTATTGTTCTGTTCTTAAAAACTAATTTCTAAAAGATAAAGCTTTTAAGTAACAAAATTTACTTATGGGTAATGGTTAAAAATGTGATTTCTTTTACTCTATTTTTTTTCTAGATTTTCCAGACAGCTCTCCCTTTTCACTTCCTTTTTAACTTGAGCCTTGCCTTTATATTTTTCTACATGAAATCATTCAGCTATTTAAAGTTCAGACCAATTTCTGATTCTAAAGTATTCACTGATGATTCAAAGTTAATTTAACTCAACAGTATTTGTTGTGCATATTATATACTTTATTCTCTAATTATATTCAAATTATAACTCTATTTCATACCATCTTGCACAGTGCAATAATTCTTTCTTATTTCAAAGAGAATTATAGCTAATTAGAAATCTGGGATTAAGTTAACAGCGTACAGTACATAAATTCTTATGTGATTTTTATATTTACAAATGTTCTTGACATATTAGAGGGGATTTATTTTATACTAGAGGTGGTTCTTTATCTGTTCTGTACTTTGGATAAATTTCTGGAACATATGAAAAAATACTTTTGTAAAATATTTACTTAGGAGGTAACATCAGCAAGATGGGAAAGTAAGATATACCAGTCATTGTCCTCCCACAAAAACAAACAAAACAAAGCAAAACGAAACAAAACAGAACAAAAACAGACAGTTATTTGTGAGCAAAATAGCCCTGGGTGGGCTCAAGAGTCTAAATAAGAACCTGCAGTGATACAAGGGAGCAAAACATGAAGAATAACCACTCAAAGAAGATTACTTGGGTGATCAGCATCATAGCTGATCATCTGCAGATGGCTAGCAACAAAGAAAAGTCGGGAAGGTAGTGGCAGTGGATGCCACTTCAGTCCTCAGTGGTCTGTTCTGTGGAGGAAACTGTCTTTGCTGCTGAGGCCCTCAACAACCCCCACAACAGCCATGGACCCCACAGCTTTCACAGTGGAGGACCCCAAGTGTTCATTGGCTGGACCCTAGTTGCCTGTTCCTCAGAGGGTACTGGTAGCTTTCTCCACTGAGCTAGTCCATGCATATGCTGCTGAAAAACCTCTGGAAAGGGAGATGCTGCTGCTTTCCCCTCGAGAAGGAGCTGCTGTTGCACCACCCTGGGTCAGGGACTGTCAACTGCCTCCCATCCCCAGTCACTACTCGATACCAGAGCACAGCCACCCTGTTAGCACCTGACTTCCACACCCTGGTTCCATGGTTACCCCATGAGTGCTTGCACCTCAGACATTGGAGCTACAGCTATAGTGAGCCAGCCTGCATCCCAAATCCCAGAGCTGCTGTTGCTCAACATATGCCTATACTCTGGACCCTAGCTCTGAAGTCTCTCCACAGGGCCTGTGCCTCACACACTATTACCGATGCTGCAGAAAGGGCAACTGTGCATGAGACATCAGTGCCATTGCCAGTGCCAGCATACTCACAAGCTGGACCCAGTACCAAGAGGCATCCCCTTGGAAATAACAAAGGCCGGAGCAGAAATAAAATATAGACTAGAAAAAAACAATAGAAAAGATCAACAAAAGTAGGAGTTGGTTTTTTGAAAAGGTGAATAAAACTGACATATCTTCAGCTAGACTCACTATGAAGAAAGTTAAGAAGACTCAAAAATATAATATCAAAAATGAAAGAGAAGACATTTCAATTGATAACACAGAAATACAAAGGCACTATATGAAAGTGGCTTACCTAGGACTCTTCATAAGATTCCATCTATGCTAATAGCATGACCCTATGATTAAATCATCAATAAAGATTTCCATTTTTTATGATCAAGGCATAGTTAAGTACAACTATCCAGTCATTGCATTTACTTGCAATGGCCACCAAGTTGTGAAGCATGTTTGTTAGCGGTATTTTATATTCTTTAATTTTTTCATTCATATCTCTGGATTGACAGTTGAAAATCCTTAGAGAATTCAATGGCAAATATTTTGAGGTCATCTTCTTTGGTGGAATTTAGAATTTTATTTTTCACAGACTTGTGCACTAGAACTTGATCTAATAATTATTTATATTTTCTGACAGTAACTGTGTAAGGTTAATTCCTGCAGGTTTAAATGTCACTGGGCTATATCAGCGCATTTTCCCATAATATACACCAACCGTGAAATGTATATGGTGAGGGAATAATCTACTTTAAAATTGTCACAAGCAAATAACATCTGTGAAATCACAACTTTAATGTGCTGGTTATATTTTTAAGTAGACATAAAACAATAATATTCCTCCTTTTATCACCTATAATTATTTTACTTTTATGTCCATTATAATAGCCATGAATATTTAATAATTTTAGTTCTCTGACAGTTGAAGAAATATGATGCACTCCCTATATTCATTCAGTATTTTCCAATGAGGTATTTAAGCACTGTCCCAGTGATTATGTAGGTTCAAAACTTAGGTGAGATACAGACTCAATCACAGCAAGCAGGGCTTACAGGTGTATTATCTAAGATAGGAAAAAAAGACAATTTTGCCTTCTTTATCCTCTGTTTCCTTAATGTCTTACTTATTCAAGCTTGGTGGAATGGCCTGAGGTATGCTGTGATTTGGGGGAGGTGAAGACGTGTTAATTCCAAAATATTTGTCCTCCAGATCCATAAAATGCGGCTGCTACAACCCACATGATCTGATAGTTTCATCCTTAGAACAAGTAGATAATGAAATATAAGGAAGTGCTTGGTATTTTGGGAGAACGAGGGTGGAAAAGGAGGAATTTTGAGAAATAGAGGATATTTTTAAACATTTAACAGCATGGGCAAGGACGTTTCCTGAGATATAGCATAGCATGGAAACAAAATGAATCTACAATTTACCCAAGGTGGGGTCAGGAGACTAGAAGGGTAAATTGTAGAGAAGCTCAAATAAACTTTCCCTGGGGCTGGTTGTAAATCCTGTGCTAAGAAAACATTTCTTTCAGATATCTAGGATAGTTTAGGCTTAATACTTTAGAACAGTGGTCTCCAACCTTTTTGGCACCAGGGACCGGTGTTCCTATGAGAATCTAATGCAATTATCTGAGGTGGAGGTGAGGAGCTGGTGCTAGTGCTGGGGAGCAGCTGCAAATACAGATGAAGCTTGGCTTACTCACCTGGCGCTCACCTCCTGCTGTGCAGCCTGGTTCCTAACAGGCCACACCCGTAGGGTCCACGGCCTGGGGATTGGGGACCCCTGCTTTAGAAAGATTAACCAAACTATCAGTGATTGATTGAGGGCAGAATGTTCCAAGCACCACAGATGCGGTAGCTGGGATGAAGCATTTTACTGTTTATGTCATGTGGTGGCTGGGATGAAACATTGTACTGTTTATGTCTCTGGAATATATAAACTTTGTTTCTTCTTTCCTTTGGCAGGGATAACTTATGTCCTACACGGCATGTACCTTGCAATTCAGTCAGGAGAGAAGGAGGCATTGGTGCTCAATTACTATAGTGAGTTCTCACGGGAAAAAAAAACAATCAGATAAAATAATTACAATCTCTTGTATCATTCTCTGAGTCCACTCAGTTATGTCATGGAATGTGATACCACATATTTATATAATGGAATTTGTATTCAATGCATTTGTTCTTGATTATTTCAAGTATATAAACAATAGAAGTTCATGTTTATTTTGCTATGTACACATAGCAAAACGTACACAGAGATTACTGGAAAAAAAGATTTAATCAGATGTAAGATATATTAGGTCAAAGTGGCATTAAAAATTTTGTTCCAAAGTTAGGGCAAAATTTGAGGAATTACTTTGGCTGTATCGGTCTGGTCTTTGGTGCTTTAAGGAAAAATTTTTTTGGTGAACAATGGTATTCATAGCCCCCCCCCAACCCCCCGCCTAGCTACATCAAGAGCTTTTGTTTTTTTCTTATGGTTGAAGGAGTAAAGTAACTATTTCTCTTTCTTTTTGTAAAGTTGTATATTCAGACTTCCATGTCATTTTGAAGAATGACATAATGAGAGTTAATTCATTTTGCTGTCATCTTTTTTCAGTTGAAGTCTTTGTTAAAAGAATACTATACAGTGATAAAGTGACACTTTCTGTAAAATTTGGTTATTTCCTAAACACATATTTTAGTTTATGTGTTAATAATTTTCCTATATTTTGTGCAAACAGAGTATTAATTGGCAACTTTGTGTTCTGATGGCTATACAGTATATGGAAATTCATTTTAGTTAATTTTTTTTTGTTTTTATTTTGGTTTCAAGAAACTGTTTCAATTAATTTAGGAGATAATAGTTTTGTTGAATAGATAGATATATATAGTCTAGGAAAAGCTGGACATACACAAAAAAATTGTTAGAATTGAGCTACACATAGATTTTTAAACTAGCAACTTGGGGTTTTTTTCTCTGATAATTAAGACATAGCTATATATTTCTATACAGTACTCCTGCCTTTACCATTTGGCTCCCTTATCCTCTTATTTTTATCTTTCTTCTACCTCATTACTTTTGCTTACTTATAATTTTAATAACCTTATAAATTTTCAAGCCCTTTACAACTCACTCCACTCTACATGCACTCTCAGACTGTTCAGTTTCTGCATCTATCAATGCCCTTACACACTCACTTGATACCCTAAGGTCAAACCTAACAATCGCATTGGTCAATCCCACCTTTCTTTCCAGACATCACAAATGACTATTTAATCTCTGGCTTGGCTGCCCCTGAATCATATATCCATTTTCAGTGTAATCTGTGGCAGAGCTAGGTTATGTGAGTCTAAATATGGGTGAACAGTTCATCAGAGAGAGAGAGAGCTAGAACTTTTTACTTTTAGGAGAAACTAGGCTTGGAAAGAACAATAACTGGTACAAGTGAAAAAAAAGATTGTCTTGTCTAACACAAAGGGACTGTGCTCCAATATGCATCTTTTCTTCACTTACGTTTTCTAATTTGGCACTTAATTTATACATGATGTACATAAACTATTAGGGTAGAATATATTGGACTTTTATATCTCTTTTTATCCCTTTTTAGAATAAAGATACTTTATGTGAGTGGGTTATCAAAATAAATTATTAATGATACTGACTTCTGATATGCTCCATGAAAGCCAGGCAGGTCATCTTATCTTATCCTACATTGTATGAGGTGATTCCCCCCACGACCAGTACCATCTATAATCTTCAGAAGCCTTGTTGTTGGTAGGCATGCATTTCTTACAGGATCACAATCCTTGGTATTTCATATCCTTGGATATATCAGTAATGTCCCCTGTAAGTGCCCCTGTCCAGTGGGAATTATGGTTCCTTCTAGTCCAGGTTTTATTGGTATATTTGGAAATGGCAGTGTTATTGACTTTAGTTTTATTTTTGTCATCATAGTTTTCCGTTTTAAGATGTTCTTGGTACTCAGTGCCGCACTGAGATACACATTCTTTGTGATGAATGGTTGACAGTTCTTAATTTATCTTTACTTTTTGTTTCCCACAAAATGAGACTAAGTCCTATATGCAGTATGCACTCTGATTTTAATATTTAATGCCAAAGCATTACTATAAACATCATTATTCTTGTGATCAAGTTACATACCTATTAGTAGTAATTGTGTGTAACATTCTAATATTTGATTGTATAAAGAAGACATATCACAGTATTATATGTGCTCCTAACTCTTCATTAAAACTGAAAATCTTTAACCACAAAATTCTGCAAAATTGACAAATAATCGGCTTACTTTGTAATTAATTAATTAATCCATTGATTCCATAAATATTCTTTGAAGTTCTGCTCTGTCTTGAGCCCTTAGATTAGATATTGGGTAAATATCTAATATAAAAAAAATGACTGTCTTAGAATTTACAGGGAGATTCATAATGTGGTTAATACTTAGCAAGACTATAGTATAAGTGCTATGTAGAGAGTGTATGCATGTGCTGTGGAAGCTCACATATGATCACATATCTCAGCCTAGTGAGAGAAATTACTGAAGAGTCTCCATATGAAATGATTTTTAAAATCAATTTATTGAAGTGTAATTTACATACAATGAAATGTATACATTAGTTAATATATTAGGTTGATGACTTCTGACAAGTCTGTACAGCTATGTAACTTCCATCCCAATTAAGATATAGAACTTTCAGCATTCTGCCAAAATCTCTTGAAATTGTGCAGTCTTTCCTTGTGGACCCCTTTCCGTCAGTACTCCTAGAATAAGTAATTTTTGAAGTGAGTTTTTAACAGGCCTGTGAGTAGTCTATTCTGGAAGAAGAAGTAAAAGCACCTGATCGAAAGCTGGACTTCTATCAGAGAGTATAGGAAGATGAGGCTAGAGAAGTGTGTACAATTAGATTACAGTATAGAGAACTCTGAAAGCCATTTTAAGTTTAATTTTAATTCTGATGGTAACAGAGAGTCTTTGAATCTGATTAAGCTTAGGTGAGTCATAAAAATAGCAGTAAAGTTAATGATAATAACAATAACTATAGTAATAATAATATTGAGTAGGCACTTACATGTGTAAACAATTTAACTTTGTAAAGAGGGTACTGATCCATCAAGGATGTGAGAAGACAGAACCTCAGAAACAAATAAATTGTAGATTCATAACTAGTAAGAACTCCTGGGATGATTTTACACAAAAGCCCATGTCATTTCACCTTTGGCATCAAGGCTTTTTAAAAATAATAGTAAATTGACAGATAAGTCAAAATCAAATAGCTGGTAGCAGAAGTATAATACAAATGAGAAATAATGAGGTTTGTATAATGGAGGAGAGGAAGTGTCCAGTTTGAGAGATAATTAAGAGCTCAAATCTACAGGGCATTGGAGGAAGGATTTAATAAAGTACTGAGGGTCATTCCCAGCTTAGGTACTTTGACAATGTAATTACCTGAAATAATGAGACTAGAAAGAGAAACAGGCATGAAGATGACCAGTTCAGTGTCAGTCATGTCGAATTGAAACACTTATGTGAATTCCAAGTCTTATTAAAGTCTGGCAGGAAGTTGGAAATATGGATCTGAATTTCTAAAAAGATTTGTGGGCTATAGAGAAAGATATTAAATCATCAGTACATAGGTCTTTGTTAAAGCCAGAGAGAGAGAGTAAGTAGCAGAAGAGAGCTAAATATAGAATAGGGAAGCATGAATCTTTAAGGAATGCTGGGGAAAAACAAAAGAAGTGTATCTAGCAGGAAAACAGGAAGAAATATAATTGAGAACGGTGTCTTGGATTGGTGGTTCCATAGTGCTGTTGTTCATGGGACCACAAGTAACATGGAGTCATAAGAGGAGAGAAGGGATTAAATGTGTTCGTTGCATGTTGAATCCAGGTCACTGGCAATTTGAGAGAAAGTAATTTCTTTGATAGGGGAAGAAGTCAGACTAAAATGCAGAGACATGAAGGTGCAAAGGAAATGTAGACAATGTATATAGAAAACTCAAGAAGTTTGATCATGAGGGAAGAAAACAAATGAGAATATGGTTATAGAAAATCATATAACCAAAGAAGCTAATTTTTTCTTAATGAGAAATAGATAATGAGTTTTACTCAAAGGAAATAGAGCCCAGTTACAAAGGAAAAAAGAAAAGGACAGAAAAGAAAAAAAGAAAGAATGATGAAAAAGAATAGATACATTTTTTTTTCTCTCAAAAAAAAAAAAGAGAAAGAACTTTACTGGCTCACACACCATCAAGGTGGTTCTGACTGTAGAAATGGCTGGATCCAGAAGCTCAAACCATGTCATCTTCTCCTGGCTCTGTTTTCCTCTGTGAGGACAATATTCTTAGGTAACCATGCTCCTACCTTCTGCCATGAAGTGGTTCTCCCTTAACTCTAGGCTTACGCCACCTTCCAGCAAAAAAGAGAATTTTTTCCCACTATTCTAACAAAAGATTTGGTATTGTGTCTCATTGACCTCAGGGATAAATATCCATGTTTGTGAAGTTAGTATATTCCATCTTCCTGGCCATAGCAGTTGGGCCCACTCCCCATTCCCCCAGGGCTGGGCATTGGGTTGGTCTCAGGGGAGCCACACAGAGTGAAGTAAGAGTGATTCCCCCAAGAGTGATCATTGTACCATAACAAGAAGAAAAGCAGATGAAATTCTGGGCTAGCAAAAATGAACAGATGCCAAGGGATACTTAATAGAACAAGATCCCCGAGGACATAGGAGAGGATGTTATTTCAGCACAGATGGAAGGATAAGGCAGTGAGGGTCCTGCAAGTCAGTCATTGAATAGACTGACTGAACTTAGGTTGGAGAGCAGGCATTTGCAGCTGAAATAGTTTTCCTAGCCCCGTGTTTATGCAGTGTCACAGTGTGGCTATCCTTCTTTAGTGGCTGTGGGGTGGGTAGCTGAAAGAAAAACTGTGACTCTGGGATAAGTAAGTGTTGTAGGCAGCACCCAATAATGAGATACAGATTTAGAGGCAATATTTATGATGAAATTAGCATCATAGAAGGAATAGTGAAAATATTTGAGAGAAATTTTAATAAATACTTATAAGTTCTGTGAAACATCATTTCCAAGTTCAGAAATGTAGGTGGCCTCTATTATTAATTACCTCTCAAGAGCTGTGTCTGCTTCCTCCTATTAAGTGTATGTTTTTCCTGTGCAATTATGTTGCTTAGACTTTTTTCTGTGGTTTTCTGTTGCTTTCTCATTGAATTTTCTTATCTTTTCTCACATTTGTTTCCCCGTGATAGAGCAGAGCTCAGTTCTCTTTGTTCCTTTAGTACTAGTTACATATACTTCGTTCACTGTAAGCATTCTTTTTTTTTTTTAAGTTGGGGGTGTGGGTGGGACAAAGTAAAAGCATAAAAGTGTTTGTAGAGAGAGGGTATGAGTGGAAATGGTGAGTGGAGATTATATAAGTAGACCTTTCTCTTCTATCACTTTCTTTCCTGAAATTTAAGTGATGACATTTCTTAAAACATTGGCAAGAATTTAATAGATCTGTTTTTTCCTGATTTTTAATATATACTTCAGCAAATTACTAGTTCAAGTTATACTATAAGTTCAAGAAGTTAAAGGAGAGGACACAATTCCCTAGTAAAGCTTGAGAAAATATGAGACATTAATTTCAATGTTAGGAAGAAATATTTTGTGTGCAAATAGGCAAGAGTTATTCTGTGATATGCAAAATGAAATATTTTACATAAGCATGACAATAGACAGATTTTATAATAGCATAAACATTATAAAATAAGAAGTAGAGTATAAAATATTCTGTGAGAAAGGTCATTGCCAGTTAGAAATCGTGAAGAAAGTTAACTTATCTATGTGGACACTCTATTTTACTACCTTAGAAGGTTCAGCTAAGTTATTTAATTTTGATTATGGGTGTCTTGCTTTTGAGAGTAGGCAATATTTTACCATGACATATGTCATAGGACTTAATTCGGGCTTTTTTTGGTATAAAAATAAAGCAATATTTTAAAAGGGTATAGATTTGTTTGAAAGTATCTGTGATTCTGAGTGACAATATTCCATAATCAGATGTCTATAGAAAACAATTGAGAGAAAAAAAAATCCCCACCCTTCTTATCACTTCTATTGCAAGCTCTCACAAGATTCTTATTTCTCTAAAGAATAATACTCTTATTTATTTATTTATCCTCAACATTTGTCACAGTGCCCATGAGGTAATACATTCTCAACAAATGTTTGTTGAATAAATGAATAAAATTGGAACAAACCGTTCTAATTCAATTTGGCCAGTTTCTAAATAGACTTTTAGAGGTGAATGAGACTTGAGTCTTGGAAAAAACTAAACTAAACTAAAATCATCTCAGTTTTCAAGTTTCATTTGAAAATGCTGCTTACATAAATAGTTTCTGTTCAATTTAAGAAACTGCCTATTTTACTAAATAATGGTTACTTATTTGGAAAGAGGTTACCATAGAGTGAAGATCCTCACTAAGCTGTTATAATTTTCCTCCTTATGAATAATGCTATAATAATTACTGTATTTATACATCTATGTACATATCTCTTCATATTTCCAAAAGATACATTCCTAAAAAGAGACTTTTTGGGGAAAAGAGTGTCACAGGTTAAATACACATGTGGTTTGCAAGGTCTTTGCTTTTTCAACCCACAGATAAGAGGGGAAAGAACCTGGAAAAATATTACTGTCTTTAGGTTCTCAGGTAGGAAGTGGCATTCAATTTAGTTGCATGGACATTTTTGTTTGTATGTTTTTAATAATGAAGAATCTGGCATGTGATGAGTTTAAGATATGGGTAAAAACTAGTAAAAATGTTTTTAATATGCAAAAAATTCTAAGTTAAAAATTGATCTCATGTAATCAACTTCCTATTACAACTTTTCTTAAGTTGCTAAGTTATCTAACTTCAAATTTGTAGAAATCTTCATGAATGAATCCTATTTTGTTATATCTGTACATTTATATTAACTACATTAGATGTCTCTCTCTGTCAGGAACAATTTTTAGTACAAATCAGAATAGAATTAAAATACAGACTATCCTTGATTTACAATGTTTCGATTTATAATTTTTTTAACTTTTCGATGGTGCAAAAGTGATACACATTTAGTAGAAACCATACTTTGAATCTTGAATTTTGATTTTTTCCTAGGCTATTAATATGTGTTATAATACTCTCTCATGATGCTGGATATTGGCAGCAAGGTGATTTTGCCCATCTGTAGGCTAATATAAATGTTCTGAGCATGTTTAAATTAGGATAGGCAAAACTATGTTGTTCAGTAGGTTAGGTGTATGAAATGCATTTTCGACTTACAATAGTTTCAACTTATGATAGGTTTATCAGGATGTAATTTCATTGTAAGTTGAGGAGCATCTTTAGTTAAAATAAATGAAAATAGTCAGGTAAGAGAAAAAGATTCTCAAGGAGAGTATGTCTCATTAACTGGTACAGTATAAAAAAATGAAACGATAATCAGTGTACTCTGTTTTCCTTTTATGCTTTGCTATTTTTGTTTGTAGTTGCCCCCTTTAGAGCCTAAAAGAATACTGAGATGAATTAGAGTAAAATTAATGAGATAAATAGTTTTATGTAATTCATGTAGTTAGAATTTTTTAGGTATAGTTCATTAAATTGTCATAAATTTAGCAGTTCAACAGGAGAAAATAAATTTTACTATATTCTATTAAACATTTAAAATTAGTTTTCAGATTATTTTTACTGATTTTAATTAAGTACATATTGTTCTTAGTAATACACTTTGATAAATTTTATTGTACATACACATAACTTAAATAGATTTTTTCTACCATTATTAAACAATTACATACAGAAATGTTTGATAATCAAATTAGACTATAAAGTTTAATTTTAAGTGATAATTTGTTTTCTAAAGATGTCTAATGGATTTTTAAATCATACTTTCCATAGAACTCCTTAACATATATTTTATTGAGTGAACAATATCATGTAATGGAGTTATTTCTACTCCTATGCACTTTGTGATTGTTAATTTCTAAGACTATCACATAGTCAAAAAGCATAATACTCACATTCAATTGTTCCCAAAGTATAAGGCCTTGATAACTATTTCATATAAATATAATAAAGAGAATTAAGTTGAGTACTTTTTGAATTTATTGTTACCTTATTAAACATTTATTTTCAAGAATAGCAGGGGAACAAAGGAACCTAATCTTGTTTCCTTTTCTCTGGTAAGTAATGAAACCAAAAAAGGGTACAGTTAGGTAGTGGATGAGATAATGCAACTGTACCATCCTTACTCATATTGCCTTTACAGAACACATGTTGTCTGTGCTGGCTATCTGAGAATTCATTGGCATTGTGAGAAAGTTTTATAAAACAGAGTACTATGTCACTTTGGTCTTCCCAGGAAAAAAATAGCAAATACAGTAAACAGTATTTGGTATCAACCATCCATGAAAATAAGATAGGAAATTTTGATGACAAAAATAATCTCCTTGATTATTGAATTTGGTGACATTTAATCTTTCATAATATCCTCATATGGTCTTTTGTATTTTTGTGGTATCCATCATAACTTCTCTTTCATTTCTGATTTTGTTTATTTATATCTTCTCTCTTTTTTCCTTAGTGAGCCAGGGGTTTGTCAATTTCATTGATCTTTTCAAAGAACCAGCTCATTGTTTCATTAATTTTTTCTATTGTCTTTTTGTTCTCAATCTCATTTAATTTTGCTCTAATTTTTATTATTTCCTTCCTTCTGCTGACTTGGGCTTCATTTGTTCTTCTTTTTCTAATTCTTTAAGATGTAATGTTAGGTTGTTTATTTGGGGATTTTTCTAACCTAGAAGAAATGAACGAGTTCTTAGAAATATACAACTTTGCTAGACTGAATCACGAAGAACTGGAAAATCTAAATAGACCAGTCAACAGTAAGGAAATTGGAACAATCACCAAAAACCTCTCTAAAAGTAAAAGCCTAGGACCAGATAGCTTCATTAGTGAATTCTACCAAACATTCAAAAATTTGATGCCTACCTTTTTAAATTTTCTCCAAAAGTTGAAGAAGAGACGATACTTTCTAATTCTTTTTAGGAGGCCAACATTACCCTGATACCAAAGCCTGGTAAGGATAACAAAAAAAAAATATAAAACTACAAACCAATATTCTTGATGAATATAGTTGCAGAAATCCTAAATAAAATACCAGCAAGACGAATATAACAAGACATTAAAAAGATCAAGTGGATTCACTCTAGGAGTGCAAGGATGGTATCAAATTGATATACCATATAAAAAAATAAAGGATAAAAATCATATGATCATATCAATAGATGCAGGAAAAGACTGACAAAATACATCATCCATGCATGATTAAAACACTTAATAAAATGGGTATAGAAGGAAAGTACCTCAACATAATAAAGGCCATATGTGATAAACCTTCAGCTAATATCATACTTGCTGTTGAAAAACTAGAAGCTTAAGATCAGAAACAAGACAAGGATATCCACTCTCCCCACTCTTACTCAATATAGTATTAGAAGTCCTAGCTAGAACAATCAGGCAAGAGAAAAAAAATAGAAGGCATCTAAATTAGGAATGAAGAAGTCAAAGTGTCACCTTTTGCAGATAATATGATTATATAGAAAACCCTAAAGACTCCGCCAAGAAACTCTTAGAGACAATAAAGAAAGTTGCAGGATACAAAATCAATATACAAAAATCCATTATGTCCCTATATACTAACAATAAAATTTCAGAAAAAAATGAAAAAAAAAAGCAATTCCTTTTGCAATGGCAACAATAACAACAAAATACCTATGTATAAACTTAAAAGATATGAAGAACCTATACACTGAAAACTATGAGATATCAAAATAAATTGAAGAAGACACAAAGAAATGAAAGATATTCCATGTTCATGAATTGGAAGAATCAACACAGTTAAAATGGCCATATTACCCAAAGCAATATGAAGATTGAATGCAATCTTCATTTTTTTAAAGAAATAGAACAAAATACTATCATATTTGTATGGAATCACAAAATACCCTAAATAGCTAAAGAGAAAAAAGATCAAGACCAGAGGTATCCTACTGGCTAACTTCAAATTATACTACAAAGCAAAATAATCAAAACATCGTTATATTGGCAGACACACACAAACCAATGGAACAGAATTGAGAGCCCAGAAATAAACCCATATATATAGCCAAATAGTTTCTAACAAAGGAGCAAAAACATACAATGGAGAAAAGAAAGCCTCTTCAATAAAAGGTGCTGGGAAAATTGAAAAGCCACATGCAAAAGAATAAAACTACACTGCTATCTGTCACCATACACCAAAATTAACTCAAATAGAATAAAGACCTACTTATAAGACCTGAAACAATAAATTGCATAGAAGATAACATAGGTGGTAAACTCATGGACCTTGAATTTAGAAGCAATTTTATAAATTTGACCTCAAAGGCAAGGGAAGCAAAAGTAAAAAGAAATGAATGGGGTCTATACGGAACTAAAAAGTTTCTGCACAGAACAAGAAATTGTCAATAAGGCAAAGAGGCAAGCAACTGAATAGGAGAAGATATCTGCAAACAATGCCTCTGATAAGGGGCTAATTTTAAAAATATATAAAGAACTCATACAACTCAACAATAAAAAAACAAACAATCTAATTAAAAAATGTAGAGGACTTGAACAGACACTTCTGCCAAGAGTATATACAAATGGCCAATAGACATATGAAAAGATGCTCAACTTCACTAGCTATTAGAGAAATGCAAATCAAAACCACAATTAGATAGTATTTCATACCTGTTAGAATGGCTGTCATCAATAGGACAAATAATAGTAAGTGTTGGAGAGGTTGTGGGGAAAAAGGAACCCTCATACACTACTGGTAGGAATGGAAATTGATACAGTCACTATTAAAAACAGTATGGAGGCTCCTCAAAACATTAAGAATTACCATAGAACCCTGCCATCCTCTTCTGATTATCTACCCTCCGCAATTTGAAAACATTTATCTGTAAAGATATGTGTACCCTGATGTTCATAGCAGTATTCACAATGGTCAAGACATGGAAACAACTGGTGTCCTTTGATAGATGATTTGCTAAAGGAGATGTGTCACTTCAATACAATGGATTCTTAGCCAGAAGAAAAGATGAAATAGTGTCATTTAAGACAACACGGCCAGATCTTGAGATTATCATTCTAAGCAAAATAAATCAGACAAAAGAAGTTGAGAACCATTACAATTTCACTCATATGTGGGATATAAAACTGAAAGCAACAAATGAACAAGAAAAGGAAAAACTCACAGACACAGCCAACAGTGTAGTGGTTATGAGAGGGAAAGTGGGAAGAGGGGAGGTAGATAAAGATAAAGGGGGTTAAATACATGGTGATGGAAGGACATTTGACTTTGGCTGGTAAACACACATGCAATATACAGATGATGCATTATTGAATTGTACATTTGAAACCTATAATTTTTTTAAACAATGTTACTCCAATAAATTTAATAAATAAAAACAAAAAGAAATAAAAATAAATTAAAAATAATAATCTTCTGTATTTGTACTTCCAAATTAGGTTAAGAATGGCAATAGGCATGGCATAATATAAAAAGTTTAGAAACTTTGCAAAAGAATATGATATTTAAAATATTTAAGTCCCAAAGTGTTGATTATGTGAATACCAAGAAAGAATAGAACTCCGATAGAGATGTTACCCATTAACCAACCCTGAAATTAATTTAGGGTTCACATGTTCATTTAACATTTTAAAAAAGAATAGAAACTATTAGAGTTCATCTCACATGAAAAAATCTAGAAATTATATGATAATATTTTTGTTTCAGATATGTAGATAGGCAGACAGACAGACAAGATATAAATTCTGGGTCATAATATAAAATATATTTCTACACTGGGTAGTAGTTTAGTAGCTTAAAAAGTTAGAAAAAATTCACTTGAGAATTTATTTCATTTTTGCACATATATATCAATCTACATAAGAAAAATAGCTCATGTGCATCATTGACAGGTTTGACCTGTCTGAGGAGCAAGCCACTGAATTATCAGGTTTGCAAGAAAAGATGGTAACTAGCTGCAGAAATCCATTTGTTTTGAATCCTAGTTTTATCCCTAAACATAGAATGTCAGAGGAATTGTAAAATGAATTGAAAAAGAAACTTGAGACAATTACCTTCAGTGTTACAGAAGATAATTTTTAAATTTTTCTTATAAGGTAACATTCTGGTTCCTAACAATGTATATTTACATAACAGTGAAATTAATAGTTTGTTATATAACAAAAAGTGACAAAATTAAAGTGTTTTTCAGAAACTTCTATCAAAGTTATTATTGATAGCATAGTGCATAAACTTCAGGTTACCAGGTGTGGCGCACAAGGCCACATAGAAAAACACATTTTCTAAAGACTTGTCGTTCCAGAAGATTACAGTACATAATTTATTTTTTTCTATTCTAGAGAAAAGAATGTACAGCTTTAAAAATTGGTAATTTAATATTCTAAGTCTGAGTGATAAAAGGGTAAAGATAAAATGCAATTTTCTTGTGAAAAGAAAAATGTTTACCAAACTCTTCCCCTTTCCTTAATTGCTAATTTTTTTTCCTTTATTAGACAGGGAAGTACACCTTACAGAAGGAGCTCACCTTATTGAAGCTATTAATTTGTAAAGGTCTCATATTTCTCTTTTGAAATACATTATCGTCACCTAACTGGGAATATAATTAATATAATATAATAAATATAACATAACATAACATAACATAACATAACATAACATAACATAACATAACATAACATAACACAACACGACACAACACAACACAACATATAATAGCTGTTAGAAACTTGAGCATATGTTGTGATTTTAAATTTTCAAGGCCTCCACTTGAAATAGCCTTAATTCCAGAAAATACTGTCTTTTATACATAAAGTATTGCTGACCTTGCATTTACAATGTTAGTGGCAATGATAACATTGTTTTTCATATTTTTACATATGAAATGGAGAACTTTGAAATGCTGTATGAGTAAATTTCTCCATCACCAGTTCCCAGTTATGTAGAAAATTTTGGCTAATGAATGCCAATACCAATTCTTGTTCTTGATAAATGGGGAAAAAAATACAAAAGTAGAAATTTACTTTCTCAGTGAGTCATTAGCAGAACTTGAAATTGTACCATGTTGGTGATATTTCTTAACATTTTATGAGTAATTTCTATTGTCCTTTTCACATGTTTATGAGAGAAATATTTATTAATTTTATACCCAAAATAAAAGATATAAATACCATCTAAAAATTAACATTGGGTGTAATGAATTTCTTTTTTTCAAGATAAAATTATGACAATTATATATAAAATTTACCAAGAAATAGAGAACAATAAATAGTTTTTATCCTCAAAAATAAAAAGTGTGTTAAGTTGCAAAAGTAGCATGTTTAATTAGTTAGCGTTTAACTTTACAATTTAAAATCAAGTAAATAATGATAACTAAAATTCAAAATGGTGTGAGACAGATATTATCCCAGAAGATTTTAATCAAACTAGGAGACTAGCTGGGCCTATCCCTCAAATCTTAGACAAATGCTTCTGACTTCTCAAAGAGCAAACACAATTTCTAATGTTCTCGACTGGAGGAAGAGGCATCCCTACTTAGTTTTATTATCACCATGAAATTGCATCAGCGATTACAATTAGCATAGAAGGTCAACTATTTTTCTTTGTTGTGTGGTTACAAACACATAGTAGGGTAGAATTTATGCTGAGCTTAGAATCACAAAAGCAAATTCAGGTGCCCAATCTTACTCAAGTCACTTTTAACCTTTTAATTCAAGTTTTGTTATTAGCAAACTGATGTTAATGGTGTAATACAACTAAGTTTGCATTGTGAGAACCTTTCATAATTAATACTATGCAGAAATAAATTCGTATTCCACAAAACTCTAAGTTAATGTATATGTGTCTTTTGCTTGAGATAAATTAGATTTGTGTAAATCATAAATGAAATTATATAGCTTATACATGATGTGTGGAGAAAATAAATGTTGTACAAGGCTATTTCAAAACACAGAAAACTTGAAAAACATGACTACTGAGAATAATGCAATGTTTGTTTATAAGACAAGAAGCTCAGTTCTACTTTATTACCATCTTTAATCAATTTGCTTCTATTACAGCAAAGCATACTAGAATTTATTTAAACTGAAGGGTAATGTGAAAACCCTGGATCAGAATATCTTTCCCTCTCTTACTTTTCCTCTGCTAGAAACAGTGTTCAAGCAAAATTTGTAATAATAAGTATGAGTTAATGCTTTGCATCTTAAAACCTACTTTATCAGTAGAGATGATCTAAGCCTTTCTCTTTTAATATTTCCTCTAATAAGAACAGAATAAATATAATACATAAAAAAGATTTGATTCATAACACTTGGTCATGTTAACACATCTATGTTAAAACTCTCTTTTCATTAAGCATGTAATTCCCTGTTAAAGAGGTGCCTATAATTTTCTTAAATATTCCCCTGTGTCTTCTTTCTTCTTCTCTGCATCTATCTTATAGAAAAAAATGTTAATATTTTGATTTTGTTTAATCTTGTCATTAATTTCTTCAATTCCACATTCTTCTGAATTTATTAGACCAGTTTTCTCCTTATCAGTGTCCAACTTCTCACTGCCCAGCTCTCTCTTCTAATGCTAAAAGTGTTTTGGAGGGTTCTCATCCTATAAAAACATTTTTTTCTCCCTAAATTTAAAAAGTATACCATATTATGTAAACTTTTATTCTTGACTAAGCCTCTTAATAGTCTACAGTCACATGTTTCTACTTCCTACTATTACATATCTTTAATTTGGCTTTTAGTACCACTTCTCCACTGAAACCTATTTCTAAATGTTTAACATGTTTACCTTAAGTTTTCATCTTCTTTGAATTCTTAACAATATTCGTCACTATGAGCTGTTTGATATGTGTGTGGTTTGATGCTACTCGATAGTATTTGACCGGGTGCTCGACATGCATTAATTTTGCTTTGCCAGTTGCCTCCTCTTAATATCACTTTCCAAACAAGGGAAGCCCAAGGAATAATAGTGATTAGAAAACAAATTATCACTTTATTTTTAACTAAACCAGTACTGATAACTCTCATTTTTAAAGCATTTGAAGAAATAGATCATTAAATGTCTCAACTGAAAGCTATAATCACCTCTTCTTGTCACTTAATAGAAAAAATGAAAAAAAAAAAGATCCAAATATCACAACAGAGATCTTAAAGTCCTCAAAATGAAACTTCTCTTCTTTGGATAAAGCTCCAAAGTAACTGAAGTCCATTGCTCTCTTCTCTCTTATGGGCTTATTTTGTTCATATCAGAAAGATTTTCACTCAGATGTCTGGGTGGTCTGAATTCCTGCTACAGCATTTGCAATAATGGGCCACACTCACTGGAATGGGCATCACCATTTCAGTGCATCCGAAATTGATTCATTCAATCCCATTTCTTATGTGTTCTACTCTTCTAAATTTTAAGAATAACCAGGTTCATAAAAATATTCCCACACCTAAATAAATTAGAATATACCAAAGATAATATAGCAATGT
The DNA here is from genome assembly GCA_028627145.1 of Eidolon dupreanum. Taxonomy (NCBI): domain Eukaryota; kingdom Metazoa; phylum Chordata; class Mammalia; order Chiroptera; family Pteropodidae; genus Eidolon; species Eidolon dupreanum. The sequence goes on from CM053503.1 coordinate 134,553,147, forward strand.
ATTATTTAAACTCCAATTCCATTATAACAATAAAAAATGAGCAGGGCCCAATGACCATTATATTTGGAACTTTTCTTGCTTTGGTCAGCGATAGACCACAGCTAAATCTCAAAGTTATTTGGAAAGAGAAGTGAACAGGATACACAGAGAACATGTAACACAAAAACAAACATTCCCCTCCCCAACAATAAAAAAATCTCTAAAGTCTTCTTAGTTTCTGCCTCTTTGGGATACTAGTCAGTCCATAACAGTTAGCCAAAAGCCATAATTTGTGGACTTAAATTACACTGGGTGAAGTCTTTCTTTATAATGCTGATTATTTTGTAGAAGTCACAGGCTCTCTCAGCTTCATTGTGAATTCCATAGGGATATCCTAAACCTAAAGACTCCGGGGAAAGTTCCATGAGAAGTAACATTACCTCCTTCCAAAATCTTTCTATTTTTCAGAGTTTTAAATGCCTGGGTTCTGATTTATTTTCATTATGACCATCTTTTCTATCATCTTTTTTTTTTTTAGTTGCAAGACATCATTTTCTAACAGAGAAAAATACCTTTCCTAAAGTCATATATAAAGACACAAGAAAAAAAAAGGGAAAAAAATCTTCTACAGCAAACCAATTTTGGAGCATCTAATCTTTTGCCTCTTATCAATTCACATCACTATAAAATGACCTATACCTCATGAACTAGACTTCTGCTAAAGATTACTTCTTTACTTTTTGTGGACAGCAGCCATTGTTGAGAATACATTTATGTACAAAAGGTCAGTATATTTTAAGATAATCCTTTCTGCAGCAAGGCTTTTGCTTCTCCACAAAGGGCTATGAAGTCCTAAAGAAATGCAGCTTCCTTTATTATCAGAATTTCCAGGCAACTAGGCTCCATCAGGTCTCCTTTACTACAAACAGTAGCTGTAATCTCCTGATTATACTAGTTATAACCCAGAGCTACAAAACACTTTTGAGCTTTAAATATACCCATGCAGTGCTAATACCCAGATAGTAGTCTTTGAATTTGTCATTAACAAGACTATTTAGATATATTAGAAATAATGGTGACTTTCTGATCTGTGGAGTAAGAGCTGTTATAAAAAGAAAGATGACTTTTCTTACCTAAATAATAAGCCAAAAACAATACTCTCCCCAATGGAATTGAAGAAATCAATATCATTATTAAAAATTTGAGAGACACATATGATTATATTCATATGTCAATTTTACTCTATTATTTAGCATGCAAGATATTACCTGCAAAATAAATACATGCAAAAGGTGGGCAAGTCTTGAAAAATGACAACTATCACAAAATTACTCAAATTAAAGATGCTCTTCTAAATATGATTTCTTTACTGGACAACACTGGCTTGTCGGTATGCACTATTTTTCTTATTTCCCTGACTTTATCTTCCATATTTTTGGATAGCAGTAAGAAAAGCTCATTTTGCTAAGACATGTCTCTGGATAGTCAGTCTAAAGCTTTTTCTTTTATTTCTCTCTTTCTGTGAGTTTAATTATTATTATATCTACTTCTTTGCATTGGTATAATTTCAGTTTGCTAAGTATTCTCTTGTACATTTACTTTGTCTTAAAACATAAAAGATATTTTCATTTTACCAATGAGGGAACTAATATTATATATATAATCTCCCTTATAGTGTTTACATAATATTTAATAACTTTCTCAAGGGTAAAAGGGTACCTAACGAAGAATAGGGACTTCAATCCAAATATTCTTAAAGAATTCCCAGACTCTGTGTGTTCACTGAGGAAAGGTCAAAGGGCAGGTGAGGGGTTCATTGGTGCCTACACACTTCCTTCAATACAAATATATTTCTCCATGGAATTATAAATTGTGAAGAACCAGAAAGACTTCAGGATTCAACCCACTCATTTTACAGACAAAGAAACTGTTATAAACAGTTTGAAAAACATTACAAATACACACCAAAGGCACAAAAACTTATTTTCCTAATCTAGTACATAAAATTCTAAGAGAAAACAAATTGTCCATTATTCAGCGATTCTGATATATGACTTCTCTATTTTACTACAGTATATTTCTAATAATATATATGAAATGTTTCTTAAACATTAGTTGTTACAATTTTGCATTGTAATATTATTATTTTAGCTGGTGTTTCTAACACTTTGTAAGTAAAAGAATACAAGTGGCACCAAAGAAATCAAAATAAAGCAACTAATTATTGTAATTCAATATATGAGCATGTCAGTAATTAATTTGAATCCCTTTTCTTCCTGAAGTACTTTCAAGAAACTAAGGCTAACAAATAGGAATTAAATGTTATATGGATTCAAGACAGCTGGTGTTTGTTAACATGGGTCATATTAAAGTTAATTGGAAGAAGTAATGACGGGGAAATTTCTTTTTTCCAGATGACTTCTGTAGCCTATCCTGTCAGAATTAAAGCCTGATGATGAAATATGAGTATGTATATTGAGGCCTGAGCTTACCAAAGCTTTGAGTGAACAGAAAGATGTTCCTTAATACCTGAGCTGATTCTTTATATCATTTATCTAAGGAGATATTATACCATTTTAGAAAGAACACAGAAATTAGCCTTAAAATATTTCAGTCCAATCCTGTATGTGTAGCCTTGAGTAAGTGTTTTAACTACCTTGGGATAAGCATCTTAATCCATAAAATAAAAGAAAAAAAAAACTAAAAAGTAAGATTAAACAGTGGTTGTGAAATTGTAAACTATTAATCATTCTCTGAATTTTAATTTAATAAGTATTACACATACATGTACATATAGTGCGTAAATGTCAAAAACATGTCTTTCCTGATCGTTTTAAATCTATAACGGCAACTTCTACTTCTGAAAATAATTAAATAGCTGATTGAAATGGCAGCTCACCATAAATAATGCAAAAGCTGAAGTAAATATATGAAATAACTGATTTCAGATTTTGAACAAAAAAAATGAAAAACTACAAAACCTAAGATAAAGGAAATAATTGAGATAAACTTCAGAATAGACAGTCTTCTGCCTGGAGGCACTTTCTGGATATCAGCACAGAAATGGGGAGTCTAATAAGAGCATGGCAATCACGCCGAGCTGACAAAACAGAGATTGGTCATTTACAGCTACTGAATGACTGAAATTGGTGCAATACCAGATTAAAAAAATTTTTGCAGAGAAACAACAGATAAAATGAGAGTAGGAAGTATTCTACCATTAATTCGGTAACTTGTTCCAAGTATTTAAATCTATCACATACCATAAGGGAAAAAATACAATGTATTTGAACACATTTCTATTTAGACATTATTGAAATATTTCAGAATGTCAGACCTTCTGTTCTTTCTGGATTTTGAATATCTAACTCTCATACTCCTCTCTCCTGCATTGACTTTTGAGAAAAATCTCAAACCATTTTTTAAAAGAGACTCACAGGATCTCTCATACCTTAAGGCTCTGAGCTCAAAAGATGGCTGCATCAAAACGTTAGAATTCAGACATTTCTTATGAAAATAAAGTCCTATTTTTCATCTCTCTTAAAGATACACTTTTATGAAACAGTACCTAACTTGTGTCATGAGAATGAGTGTCATTAAAAATGTCTGTCACTAATCTATATATTCACAAATCAAAACACAAGTAGCTAAAACTTCTGTGTCAACATTAAAACATGGAATTCTTTCAGCTCATCTACCACTTATACTCTGATCTTTCTTTTTGTATTTGTTACAAAATATGAACTACTTCAAACACACAGAAATGTAAAAGAAAAAGCAAAATAAAACAAAATAAAATAAATTATGTAACGTGATGGTTAAGAACACAGCTTCAAGAGACAAAATACAGGGGTTCAAAACCAGGTCAACCTTTATTTGCTATGCAATTTTAGACAGACTTTCTTAATTTCCCTGACTCAGTTTTCATTCTATAAAATAAAATAATATGGTTCTTTTCTTATAGGTTATGATAATAGATGTAAAGAACTTAATGGTATTAGTTATTATTTAATAAATAACTGTTTAATTATATATAACATTCAGTTTTATCATATCTTTATATTTGGCCATATTTGCTTTACATTCCTAATTTTTTTAAGAATTAAAATATGTAGTACAAAGTCCCTCAATTTTTTTTCTATTTTCTTTTCCTGGTGACAAACAAGTTTGGTTTTTATCATTCCTATGCCTGTTATTATAATTTTTATATCTGTGTGTGTATGTATATATATATGCATATATATATATATATATATATATCTTTGTATATTAAACTTGAAATTCCACACTTAGTGCCAAGGTTTAACAAATGAGGATGTTAATTTTTCAAAATGTGTGTTGTTTAAATCACACTTAAAAAAAAAAGAATTATGCAGTTGTATCTTCTACTGAGCAAAAGTTTAGCCTTTTATGACTTGCTGTGTCAGATAAAAATAAGATAAATGAGTGTATTATTTCTTAGAGGATATGTTATATTTTTCATCTGTTAAAATATGCCCTAAGTTATAAAGTAACACAAGGGCATCATAAATAACATTTTAGTGACTTAAAACTGTAAAGAATTTGTTTGTAAATAACCTTGAACTAATACAGTTGATTCCTATCAAGCTTAGGTTTGGAGGTGTACATGAGGAACTGATGAGAAATTGAATATTGCTCTCTGGAAAAAAGACCAGTAAAACACTATAGTACTCAAGGAATAGCTGAAGGAGAGAGGGAAAGGGAGAGACAGGGGGAAAGGGAAAGAGAAAAATAGCTTCAATGAGGACTATCCAGAGACATATCTTAGCAAAATGAGCTTCTGATACTAGTGCTGTTCAAGAATGCAGGAGATAGGTATCATGGGAACAAGGAAAATAGGGACTGAATGGTGGGTGCATCAGTCTGACTTGATGAACCCCTAGGGCTTTCTTGTTCTTGAATGAGAATGTGCTTCTGTGTTTGTTCATCAAAGGTGGTGTCATTGCATTTTATCATAACAGAAACATCATATTTTCAAATTAAGCTCTCATGGAATATGTTATAAATTATCTCTTCCTAAAACATATATGGGTTTATGTTTCTGCTTCCAAGGTGTTCTTATGTAACTCATCTTCAATTTCATTTACTACTCAGCCATAATCTCATAATACCTGAAATATTAATTGCCAGAAAATAGTTGCCTAATGAGGTCTTATGAATCAAACAATAAAACTTTACAGCCAACAAAGACATTTATTTTCTCAATTAATCCCATATATTAAATGACTGTTTAGAATTATTTTAAAATTAAATAGTAATTTTGCCTCCTTCTATCCTTCTCTCTCTCCTTTTTTTTTTTTTTTTTTGGTCTTTTTTTTTTTTTCACTTTGTTATTTATTTCCTGAAAACTTTTTTGGACACAGCCCCATGCTAGCAAATTCAAATGATTAAATAAAAAATTGTTATATGAACCATGTATTCAAGTATATATTAATCTAAGGGTAGAGGGTTTGGACAAACACAAAAGAAATGTTTATACAGCTTAAAAGTGTTAAGAATCTTACCTGAGGATAAACAAACTAGTTTAAGAATACTGAGAAGGGATAGAACATATGCAGGAATAACTAAAGGATTAATAAAAAAGTAAAATTAAAATAGTTTAGGAAAAAAAATGATGAGAAGCCATTTAATAGAGATGGAAGAGAAAGATTAACATGCATAGTGATTTTCAGGGGAAAATGAAATAAATCCACTTTGCCTGACTTAAGAGATGTGAGGAAAAGTAGTACAAGTAAAATAAAGTCTGAATTTCAGTAGGCAATGGGCAGTGAATGAAGACTTTGAATATCTGGCTATCATGCATTAGACAAGATTTAGGAAAATTTTCTGATTTGAAAACATTTGAAATTTTCTCTTTGCCTTCAAAATTTTAAAAATTGCATAGATATGTATCACTATGGAATATTTTCAAAACATCTGAGTCTTTCATTTATTATTTTCTTATTAATTTCTAGTTGAATTGCATTGTGGTCGAAATATGAAATTCTCATTTCTCACCTTGTTTTGCATTCTCCATTGTCTAATTTAAGATTCAATGTACCTTTTAAATAAGTCTCCATTGTTCTGCCTTTTGTATCACTGTTTTAATTGCCACTGTCATCTTCCACATTAGCTGGTCAGTCAAGAGGTAGTTAGAGATTCAGTTCCAAAATATTATTTTGATTACATTACTCCTCTAACAATCATTTAGTTACTGCTTATTAAATTCAAGTACCTTCATGATCTGATTCATGTCTTTTTTTTTCAGTCTTACTTCCTATGTCTCTTGGGATTTTTTTTTGTATGTAATGATCATGAAGAAATATTTCTTTCAATGACATGCCTTTATGTTGTTGAATTTGGCATTGTTTCTGCCCCAAATGTGTTTGTATTCTGTTTTTTTTTTTTTAATCTCCCATTCTCCCTTAATAATGCACTGCAAATATCCAGAAAGGACTTTTTTTCTGACTTCTCATTTTGCTCTTTAAGTTCTTGATGGCCAATGTGTCTGTTCCACTAGACTGTATGTTCTTTGAGTCAGTGCCTTGTCTACTACAGGATAGCAACAGGCAAATTTTTGTTGATGTGGATGAATGAATAAATTATCCCTTCTATGGGATAGTAGTGGGTACACAATAAAAATGAATACCTCTTGAGTGCATGACATAGTAGAATTTTGTTTTGCAAACTTCCAAATAAGAAACTTACATGAATGTATTATAGTTATTATATACCCATTTATGCTTTTATTATGAATCTTCATTTAATTATGGATCGTTTCTGAAATTTGGCAGTTGAAATAATCACAGAAATTGGATTAATTTTATATCTACCATTAATTTTAATGTAGACAGCTACAATGGGTCATCCTATAATTGTATATATTCTTTCTTCTTAAATGTAATAGAGATAGCAATTATTACTATAGGAATGGAGATAAAAGATGGCAATAGTAGCTCCTGAAGATAATTATTTCTAAAGAGAGCCAAAAATTGATTTATTTCTGCCAGATCAAAACCATGATAACTGTAAGTCAGAAGAGGGCAGCAAAGTGCAGCCCAGGTCAGAAATCTGGACTTGACAAAATGGCCTAAGGTGAGATAAAGAGTATGCTTGAAAGAACTCTAGAGGATGGGTGCAGCATTTAGCAATGGAGAGATGTAGGAGACCAAGGAAACTAATCAACCATCTTTGCACCCAGGGAGAATAGCCAATATAATAGATAAAAAAAAAAAAAATAGAACAGCAGTATTATTTTTACCCTCCATCAGACATTTTAATCTTTGAAGCAATTCTCTGTAGTGTAGATAACTAGATACCACCTGAAGGAACTAATACCCAAAGTAGGAACTACTAGAAGGAAGAGTCAGGACTTCTCTCAGATATCCCAGCCAACATGAACATGAGAAAGTCAGGCTGACAAGAGGCAGAGCCAGCCAGTAAAACTTTAACCTAGAAAGCAAAGGCAGAGTCCAAGTATTGGAAACAAAAGGAGAACAACAGGAGGCCAGAATTAGGGGGCAGTTGAGAGTCTCCATGCATGGTGATAGCTTTTTAAAGTGTTCGTGGGAATGGATTCTAAAGTCTTGAATAGCATTTTTCCTCATTAAAGATGCTTTATTATGCCCAGAATCAGTGTGAGATCTAAAAAAGATATCAGATTTGTCTAGTTGGAACTCAAATCTTTTCATGTCTCTTTAGAGTGGCCCAAAGATGTAGCATGGCATATAAAGTTGAGTATGATTTATTTGTAACTTAGTCATCTGTAGTTGCATTGCCATCTTTTTATTTGGTGTACTTACAACATTTTATATAATTAAAAATATTGTATTACATTTTGATTGAAATATCTCCTGTTTCTGCCTTCCCATACCCCACCAAGTTTAAACTGCTCAAGGATACAGATAGGATAGCATAATTAGCTTCCAAGCAATTTTTGTTAAATGAATATGCTATTAGTACTCATCCCAATATAGAAGAAAAATTTTTAACACCATCATAGAGCATAAAATTTTGCAGTTGAATGGTAGTTCACTCGCTACTAGTAACTGAGGTGATCATTATGCTAAAAGTAACCCAATTCTTTTCCTTTTGTAATGGCAGAAGGGTTCTCCAAATTGGACCTGTTCTTAAAGGAAGTAAGTACTCAGAGACCTCATCTTCCCTACAAGCCTGCCAGAAAATGCTAGTGCAGAGAAATTTAAGATTTTCTGCCATTATAGTCACATTTGCACAAGGGCACAATCAGAAGACACTCTAAAAAATACACATTACAAACATTTTCTTACTCATCATTCCTCCTCTCTCTCATCTCTCTCCCGCTCTTTATTTTTTTGAGGCCCTATAGGAAGAAGAGGAAATTTCTTGTACCAGCTTAAATTGTTATCATTTCCTTTTTACGCTAAAACATTTTTCCCCTTGGCCTAGGTACAATATAAATATTTGAATAAATATATTTGAATCATATTCTTTGCTTTATAATTATTATATTTGTTTACATTTTTATCTTAAATTTAATCAGTGTATATTGTACTCAGTAAAGCAGTATGTCTAAATCTTATTAGTATAAACATCAAATATCAGTGTTGCTCAGTTATGAAAATTAATTACTGAAGACAAACTTTATCTAATCCTTTGTTCATTTTAACTGACCTAACAGCAAGTTCATATACCAATATCATGGTTGAAGGGCTTGTCTGGAAAATATTATTTTAACTACTTCAGTATCAAAAACAAACCTATTGGGGCCAATGCCTAATTTAATATCTATACTTTAAAAGCATATTAGTATGGATTTACCAGTAGCTCTAAGAAAACTTTGGTTTGTTTTTGTTGTTGTATATGAAGTTCTGAGATTGCTAAAAAAGTAATCATTGTAGTACATAACAAAATTTCTTTCTAATGTTTTTATTTTAACTAAGTCTGTAATTCTTTTAGTAATTATCTGGACAATGGCCCTGTGATTCAGATTTTCAATTGAGAAAATCAAAATTTGTATGTTGTTTTAAAAAAATGATTTTTAATTTTAATAACAATACATTTATAAATGCATGTTTAATCACAAAATGTTCAAACATTATTTCTCTACAATTTAGTTGATAATTAAGTATATATATATTCTGGAAATATTTTTATAATTTCAACTTCTCATATCTAAACGTTGGGGAAAATATTTCCAACTGAAATTAAAATATTTTATGCTTGATTCCTAAGTTTTCTATAGAGCATCATATAGTAAAATCAGGTTTTTAGTTTCAGAAATATATATTTAACAAGGAAAAATAAATTTAAAAGAAATTTAAAAATTGACCCAGGGGAAGAAAAATATTCTCAAGTTTTTTCATTCACATCTTTATAGTAATTTTTATTTTTTTCTGTTACTAGGAAAAAATGGGTAAATATTACAGATGTCATGTTGATATTAGAAACAGATATCCATTCACTACAAATGTGTATTTTTTTTTTTTTTTTGAGCTCTGATTTGGCAAGACTTCTTTGTATTTTTTTTAAAGCAAAAATCATTTAGAATATGCATCTGGACAACAACAGCTCCATTTAGAGAAACACAAGTGACCATCGAAGAGTGTTTTTCTGTGTGAACTAACTTCCCATGGCAAAAGTTCAAAGGCAGCAGGACTCTCCCATCTGTTTGCAAGCTGCCCTAGACCATTTGATTTATAGAAATTCCATTTTCCTTCGGTAAAAGGCATATTTCTCTAAATTTGCAGAGAAATTTCCGTGGTGCTCAAAGAAATAGGTACACAATAGTAAGCCTAATAACACTTTATGTGGTAATAAGAATTATATTTTAAAAACAAAATACAACCACTAATAGTGTTATGTTATTTATTGAATAACTCAGAAAAGCAAATAAAAATGAGTAACATGGAATAATTCAAAAGCACAGTATTCATGTGATGGAGTGGATTACAAAATATACAGAGGATTCAATCAACTATTGATAGCCTTTTGGAGAGTTGTGCACACACGCACACATGCACACACACACACACACACACACACATTTCCTTTTCACAGTGGAAATATTGTCCTTGTATTTAGTACCCAGTTTTATCCTATTGTTTGTGAAGACCAGGATGTGATTCATTCTAAAAATAGTTTTCTCCAATATAAAGTGTCTGAATAAAAATAGTTTGTTGTTGTAGTATTCAGGAAAGTCTAAAGACCTTGTGTGTGTGTGTGTGCGTGCGCGCATGTGTGTGTGTGTATATGTGTGTATTCGTGTGTGTGTGTGTGTGTGTGTGTGTGTGTGTGTGTTTTAACATCAAGCACCCTTATAACATTGCTAAAAAATTACCAGGTAGCAGAGTTCTATACAGAGCAGAATCAGTCAATGGCTTGGGATGTTAAGGACAAAAAGAATATATTGGTTCTTAGATATCATAGCTATCTGATTTAAATGTCTTTTCTATTAACAACTAAACATAGTTTGTTTCATTTATGTAATACTTTTTAATAATAACAACCTGGTCAGATTTTAAATAAACTTTAAAGATTTCATATTTTCCCTTTTAATGTATACTACATTGTGTATGTTTTAAGTAAACCAACATTCCATTGGGAAATGTGTCTACATTTAATTTTTCTCATTATTATTGTTTGTTGTACAATTTTGTAATGATTTTTTACTTTTAGCAATTTTCAAATATAAGAGAAAAAAGACTTTATGGGGAAAAAAGCACAGATAAAATGAGAAATTGCTTATGTTATACTTGTTTTTTTGTTGTTTTGTTTTTTTGTTGTTTTACTTTTTGTTTTATTTTAAATGAGATTGCACTTAATTTTACAGTAACAGAGGGTTTTGGAGCTTTCTTTTCTGAATTAAAAAATATTTTAACCAGAAGTCTGAATGATATTAGATATAGTATCCATGTCATAGGATTTTTAATAAAACTTCTCATCTCATACTAGTAATTATAATTTATCCGTAAAAGATTTTACTTAACAAAGCAAATAAACACTTTAATGATGTTAAGATCTGAGGGTATTGACAATGAAGCACATCTTATTTTCAATAATTAAGAGTATTCAAGCAGTTTTTTCTGCTTAAGTCCAAAATGACCATTCCTTTAGTATACTTCAGAATTCACGGAAGTGATTTTAAGATGAATACTTACTAGTATTAAGGCAGTAAATTGTATTTACTGAGTGACATGCAATTTCAGAGCAAACAGAATATTATTTGAAACTAAAATTTTTTGAGATTAAATTTATTAAATGATTTTTATAATTGCGCCAGTCCATACCCTTCCAACCCGTTTTCTTCCTCCCTTCACAGGGGAATTTTCTTCCATTAATTCCCTACTAGTGTAATTCAGTGTTCAAAACAGGAAGCAATCATTAAGGGTGGGCCAAATGCTGTAATATATTAAAAGAACTGAGAGTTTTACTTGTCATTCTATCTTTGTGAATGGCGATGAATATTCGTTAAGCTAGGGAAAGATTTGCCTGCTGCAAATCTTTGCAAGGTGCTCTAGTACTTTAAGCCAAGAGGAAAACAAAAATTATAAAGTATCTATTTATGTGTATCATAAAAGACAAAAGAAATAAGCTAGCAAAAGTATTCTCAAGGGGAAGAACACTCTATCTCACACATTTTAGCAGAATATACGCACTTTTTCTTTCAAAACTGATTTGCAGAAATTTTTCAAGATCATCTTAAAATGACAAAATGGGAAGGATATCTTATAATTATACTAATCCTTGATTTTATTTTCCTTCTGCTGTACTATAGGAATCTAGATAAAGGGTAAGGTTTTTGTTTTTGTTTCGTTAACAAAATATGAGACTATTTGAAGTAGCCAATACTTTATGTTATAAATTAATCCATATGAATGGGGATAGGGCAATTCTGTCTTATAAGAATCATATTGTCCTTATAAAAATTTGTATTAAATTTTTAGCTATTAAAATATTTGAATTAATTCTATATTTTCTTGTGTTGAAATGTTGACCACATTTAAACTGAAAAGAAATATGCTCACATGTGTTAGAAAAATGTTACCTGTATTTACTGAAACATAGTGTACTTTTAGATTTTACATTTCTTTAGATAAAAATGATCTTATTTTTTAATGTAGTTGCCTAAAATGCATAATTTAAGTTTTACCTTCACTTTTCTCTATACTTCAGAGTGAGAGTTAATAATCATTTAAAATTTATGTTATTTAATTTTTTTTTTTTTTATTGAAAGTGTTTCTTCTTGGACATGGAGCAAAAAGAAGTTTTCCACAAGCCAGTATTAGTTTTCTGATTGCTTGAAATCATTTGGTTATGAAAATATTCAAAGGGAAATAAATAACTCATTTATATTACACCTCAGGCCATTGTCCTTTTTTGGCAATTTAGTTAAGACACATAAAATGGTCAGTGTCTATCTAAATCATCTCTGTCTAATGAGTATTTGTGATAAACTACTCTATCTTAAAAAATATATATATATTGAGTTACAAATGACATATAACATTCCAAGTTTAAGATATACACAGGTTGATTTGGTACACTGATATATTGCAATACAATTACCACTGTACTGTTAGCTATCACATCTATCACTTCACATAATTATCATTTTCTTTTTGTGGTGGGAACAATTAATATCTAGTCTCTTACCAACTGTGTTTGTATCATAATGTTGTCTATAATCACTAATGCTATGCATTAGCTCTCCAGGGTTTATTTATCTGCTGGTTGTAAGTTTGTGCCCTTCAACAACATCTACCCAGTTTCCCCGTGGCACAGCCCCTGTTAAACACCATTTTACCCTTGGCTTTTATGAGTTTGGTTTCAATAAAGTGTTCAATCTTTAATGAGGATTCTCTAACTATAATATTTTGGGAATCCCAAGTTTTAATGTCTTTTCTTCATGAAAATGAAAAATAGATTCATTTCTGAAGAGTGGAGACTTCTTGTTTGTAAATGTATGCTGGATATTCTAAAATGATACCATAAGGTGATCCTTTGGCTATAAAATCATCATAGTATGATTAGGTCAAAAGAGCTCTTAACTCATACTCATAAACATTTTTACTTTTCTTGGATAATTGAAAGATACTACTGATAAATTGATTTATTTCTCTATAATATACTGTGTCTATACATAAATATTTAGAGAATAATTTTTAATGTAATATATAGATCTAATATATATTATATGTAAAGTAGATTTCAAATTTACATAAATTTCCAAATTTGGTTATTCTTCCTGGAACACTCTACCTACTGTCTCTCACTTGCTTGTTTGGCTGTTAGAGATCACTCTAAAAGTGACTTCCTCAGGGAGACGTTGTTGATCCTTATTCTTTTCCTAGGCTAGGTAAGATACCATTTATATTGCTCCTTTCATAAGACACAATACAATTTTAGTTATTTTGTTAGTAGTTATATTCCACCCCCTCACAAACAAATTGTAAGATTCATGATGGTACATACTCTGTGTGTCTCTATCCATCTTATTCATACTGTATCCACAGTACCTAGTAAGCTTACTGACAAGTATTAAATAAATACTTGAGTCAATGAATAAATATATTCAACTTTCGTCTTACCATTGTAATAACACAATCCTTTATATTTTTAGTTTCATGCTTATACACATGTTACCTGACTGGTACATCTTTATAAGTTGTTTATAGTAATTGGTGAAATTGAGACTAATAGGTAGATAATAATGGTCACATGGCAAATTAGAATATCAGATACCTAAAATAAACAAATATTTCATATCATCATCACCACCAATCATTGGTATTTGCATTAATTCTGTTATTCAAGCAATATTAATTGATCATTGATCATCTAGCTCTAGAGGGACAGCAGTCAGCAAGTTAGAATATGTCCCTGACCTTAAGGAGCCTACATTTTAACAGAAACAAACAAACCGTTAATATGTAATCAAATAAACAAAAATTGCTCCAAGAAATCGATATTTGCCCTCATTCATGAGGAGTCAGTCAATAAATTATTATATTAGAAAAATTGTACTTTTTCTCTAAGATCTTTAATAGAATTATTAACAGCATGAAACATACCTGAAGGACATGCTTTAATCATTCATTTAGGCCACAAATTATAGTTTTCAAATAGTACCTTGAGAATAATTAATTATAAAGTTCAAAAGTATAAATTAATTTGGAAATTAAATTAGGTAAAAATTATTTTATTTTTTTAGACTCTTAGCAGAGAATATGAGATCTTTTTGGCATTAGTTTCAAAATTTGGTATTGACACAGTGTAAGAACTATAAAACCATAGGAGATTGCAAGAGATAGAGATAGGTAGGTAGGTAGGCAAGTAGATAGATAGATAGATAGATTGACTAGATAGGTAGATAGATAGATAGATGATAGATAGATAGATTGATTATAGATAGAGGTTCAAATTGTCCTTCACTTAAAGAATAGACACTATTATCAGCTCTTTGACTAATTTTTTTTTTTTGTATTTCTTTGATAGGCATGTTTTCATTAATAAAAATATTTTTCCTTAAATACAGATAGTTGAGAATAAAAATGTTATCATTTATAGAATTTGCTTTGTGTGTGATCATGTACAAAGAATAGGAAATGATATCTATTTAGTAACTGCTAAAATGAGATAAGTGTAATATGGAGTTAATGGCATAGGAACTTCTCACAATGTCTTCCAAGGGATTTCTCACTATATCTAAGTCAGAGAAGAATTGCATGGTATTGTGTATAGTATTGTTTTATCCAATATTTCTTTTGACTCTAAGTTTTAATTATGAATAAAAAACCAAACATGTTTCAACTGTCAATCTATATGTAACAGAAACTGTTTTTAAATAATAATATCGCTTTTTAATGTTTTTAGTTATACCTACATAAAATTTTGATTCAAAAATTTTATATCATTGAAACACAAAGAAGGAGCATCAATTTATAAAGAAGCAGTGAGTTAAGCATAAAATATCTCTTTGCCTTCAGAATGTGAAAAAGAATCCTGGGATGATTTTACCTGGCTATTTATAGCTAATATTAATATCATTGATATTTGTATTTTCAAGAACTACTATTCTTCAGACTGTATCAGGGAATAAAATGGCATCTCTCTCTCTTCCTCTTCCATTTGCCTGAATATTTAGGTATATTCACCCTTTAAATTCTAAAATTAGACATTCTTACAGACTTTCTTGGCATTTCAATGCTAGATATGAAAATATCAGCAGGAGTTATTTGTGTTCTTAATTTAATTGCTCTTTGTTTTGATATTTGCAAAATCTCTTCCCATATAATTAAAAAATCATAAAATATAAATATAAATATTAACATATATAAGTTGTCTCTATGTTATGTTATTTTATGTTACATTATGTTGGTAGGGACTGGGTTGCAACCAGAAATGTGGCTCCTTATCCTGTTTTTTATTTTATTTTACTTTAAGTAGTGAACATTTTTCTGTACCCCAGACCTCTTCAGGCTTCTGGAACTATGGTGAGGGCATTAAGTGTCCTTTGTTGACTTGAACAAAGTCAGTAAAATGTACTGACTAATAGCACAGGCTCCAGAGGCAGAGGAACTTCATTTAAATTCTGTTGCTTTTTTTTTTAAATAATAATTTTTATTTTTCAATTACAGGTGGCATATAATATTATATTAGTTTCACATGTACCATATAGTGATTAGACATTTATATAACTTATAAAGTGGTCACTCTGATAAATCGAGTGACACCATCTGACACCATTGGTTTACTTTTAGCCTATGTGTCTTTTGATCTGAAGTGAGTCTCTTGTAGGCAGCATATGTAAGGTTCTTGTTTTCTTATCCATTCAGCTCATCTATCTTTTGATTGGAGCACTTAATCCATTTACATCAAAATTAATTATTTTTTTAACTCCTACAGCACCCAGTCTTCCTAGGTGGTTTTCCATCCAAGTACTAACCAGGCACGACCCTACCTAGCTTCCGAGATCAGACGAGATCGAGCACATTCAGGGTGGCATGGCTGTAGACTAAAGTTATTCTTAATATGTAATTATTGTCATTTTATTATTCATATTTTTAATTTTTTTATTTTTTCTTCTTTTTCTTAAAGAAGTCTAACATTTCTTGTAATACCAGTTAGGTGTTGATGAACTCCTTTAGCTTTTTCTTGTCTGGAAAGCTCTTTATTTGTTCTTTGATTCTAAATAGCTTTGCTTAGTACAGTAATCTTGGTTGTAGGTCTTTTTTATTGCTTTGAATATTTCATGCCAATGCCATCTAGCCTACAAAGCTTCTGTTGAGAAATCAGCTGACAGTATCACGGGAGCTCCCTTGTAGGTAACTAATTGCTTTTCTCCTAGTGCTTTTAAGATTCTCTTTGTCTTTAACCTTTGGCATTTTCATTACAGTGTGTCTTGGTGTGGGCCCCTTTGCATTCATCTTGTTTGTGACTCTGCATTTCCTGGGCTTATATGTCTATTTCTTTCTTCAGGATAGGAAAATTTTCCATCAGTATTTCTTCAAATAGTTTTTCAATTTCTTGTGCCTTTTCTTCTCTTTCTGGTACTCCTGTGATGAGGATGTTTGTATGCTTGATGTTGTTCCAGAGGCCCCTTAAACTATCCTCAAATTTTTGGATACTTTTTTTGTTGTTTCTCTTCTGATTGGGTGTTTTCTGCTACCTTATCTTCAAAATAGCTGATTCAGTCCTCCGCTTCATCTAATCTATTGTTGATTCCTCCTAATATCATCTTCATTTCAGTTATTGTATTCTTCATTTCTGACTGGTTCTTATTTATGTTTTATCTCTT
The DNA here is from genome assembly GCA_028627145.1 of Eidolon dupreanum. Lineage (NCBI taxonomy): Eukaryota > Metazoa > Chordata > Mammalia > Chiroptera > Pteropodidae > Eidolon > Eidolon dupreanum. The sequence goes on from CM053503.1 coordinate 134,569,903, forward strand.
TGTTAAAGTTCTCATGAAGTTCATCTATTTTTTTCCCTAAGTTCATTGAGCATGCTTATAATCAGTGTTTGAACTCTGCATCTGGTAGATTGTTTGTCTCCATTTTGTTGAGTTCTTTGTCTGAAGCTTTTTTATGTTCTTTCATTTGTGACATGTTTCTTCGTCTCCCCATTTTGGCTGCCTTCTTGTGTTTGATTCTATGTATTAGAATACATATGTCTCCCAGTCTTAGTAGAGTAACCTTATATAGTAGGTGACCTGTGGGGCCCAATATCATAATCACCTGAGCTGGGTACTTCAGGTGTATCCTTTGTATGGATTGTGTGTGCCTTCCTGTTGTAGTTGAACCTTAATTGCTGTTTGCATGACAATGACAATGGAAGGGATTGACCCCCGGGCTCATTGGTTGTAAAGACAGTCCAGTGACTACAGTGGAAAAGCTATTGTGCAGAGGGTGACCTTATGGAGTTGGATTTACTTTAGTAGGGCTCTGATACCTTCCCAATCTGCCCTTTGCATGTATCATCCTCAGATATGGCCTGGGAGGTACTCTGGCTCATTCCAAAATTGGCCACTGGGTGTGCCGGCCCCAGGGCTTTCTGGGAGGGGCCCTGTTGCTCCTCCAGGGAGACCCTCACTCCCTCCACCATCTCCCATAGTCCAGATATTTCTACTGATTTTCAACTACCACAAGCGGGTGTGAGACCAGCTCATTTCATATCTCCATCCTTCCTATCAGTCTAGGAGTAGCTCCTTCTGTATATCCTTAGTTATAGGACTTCAGCTCAGCTAGACTCCAAGTGATTTTCCATTATGGTTATTCTATAGTTGAGTTGTAATTTTGATGTAGTCATGAGAGATGGGAAACACAGCATTTACCTACTCTACCATCTTGACCAGATCATCTTCCTGTTGCCTCCTTATCTCTGGAAACTTCTGGAAGTACTCTGTACCTTCTTTCACTCATTAATAAAATGAGAATTGTAATATTGTACTCACTTTACAATGAATGCCCTTGTGAGGACTCACTGAATTAATGTATGTAAAGTGTTCAGAATGGCCCTGGTGTATAGAAGCACAACAAAAAATGTTAGCTGCTACTATTATTTTCACTTCCCTCCTCCATTTGAGGGAAAAGAAATATATAGACCATGTATTCTACTTCTGTTTTTGAGCCCTTGGGTAACGTGAGAACAAGTTAGGGAATGGAATTTTTGTAATAGCAAGGAAATTGTGACGATTATGTTGTAAAGTACTTAGAAGAGTACCTGATATATAGAACACACTAAATAAAAATTCACCTAACTTTAACTTTCCTTAGTTCATAGAATTTATAGATTATTTTCATTGAAGTATAATTGAAATATTACATTATATTAGATTTTGATGTATAGTGTAATGATTTGTTATTTGTATGTATTGTGAAATGATCATCACAATAGTTAATATACAGTTACAATAATTTTTTATAACAACAATTATGTATATATTATTTTTGATTTATTTACTTTTTAACCAGATGAGTACATGCTTAATAGCAAGTAAGTGATGAAGAAATTAGATTTTTATTACTATTTCAGAAAGTTCTCCTCATCTTTCATTGATCTAGGATTTTTTTAAATATTAAATGTTTCTAGCCAGTCATGTCTGGGATGAATGCTAGCTCTGCTGTTTCCTGACTAGTGACCTTGGGCAAGTTACAAAAACTCTGTGAATCTCAGTTTCTTCATCTGCAAAATGGAGACATAAAACCATCTGAAAATTCTATTGCAAAGAATAAAAATAGATTTAGAAAATAGCATCATGTCGAGCACATAGGGTAGCACTAAACAAAAGGTATTAACTGTTCTCTAAGTATTTCCTATAGACCATATTATAACTTACTGTTTGGTTGACCTCAGCTTTTCTTCTTGCTCATACATGTCCCATTCCTCTTCCCTATCAAGTCAAACAAGGTAACAAGCACATGAAAGCACTGGTGACACAAAATGTACTATATGCATGTTATAATTTTAAAATTAGCACTAATAACTTCTCTACTGTGACTATTATGAAGTTTGAACTTAGACCATCTGTTTTTCTTTAAATGTTCTCTCACTATCCCTTCTCTTGTATGACTTCAACAATTATCTTTCCAGACCCTTGGGCATGAAATTTCAGTCTTCCTCATCTCCTCCTTCTATCACTGTTTTTATAATTAAAATCTTGCAAAATATTCCTGTTCTTCTTCTGAGAAAAGCTTTATTTAATATTTACCCTTTTATCTGTCCTAGAAGTATAATCCCTGGTAAAAATTTTTATCATATAATTTTTCTTTCAAATAAATACTCTTTTTTTTTTTTTTAAATAAAAATCCTCCACTAAACCTGCAGATTTTCTTATTCTTGAACTTTCAAGTTCATTGCTGAGGACTTCAAGTTCCTCAGATTCCTCCTTATCTATATGACTTTTCTACTTCAGCACATACCCCTTCCTCCTTTTCCTTTAATTTCTGTTAAATTGAATAATTTTAGATTCATTGGGATTATTGAGCACTTTGAATGATAACAAATTATATAAATACTTTATGTTATTAAAGTAATAATATTGTTTTGAAAATTGGTCAATATGAAGACCAGCAATTTTTCATTTGTTCAAATTTCATAAATTGTAACTAGAGGCATAATCATTATAACATCATTTAAACATATCTTGGAAATGTTACTCAGTATAAATGTACATAGATAAATTTATAATGGTGTAATAACCACATTTTTTAAGCAAAAGAATGATATTATTTTAATACACATAAAAACCACATAGACAATGGAAAGATGTTTTCTGGCTACAGATGTGTTTGTTTAACTCACTGGACAAACAGTGGCTGGGAAAGTACAATACAATCTGTGATTCCTTTAAAATTGGGAGTGATTCCAATTTGATGAAACAAGAAAGGGGAGTGGGGGAAAATGAAAGGTTTAAAAACATCATTCCAGTGGCATCTGTCTTCTTTGTTAATCTTAATTTTTACTATAACAGATACATAAACTTATGACATCCTGAGTTGGATTGAATTCAGCTGTTTAGAGGAAAGTAATTATGATTATTGTCTTCAGGCCAAGATAACAACACACCAATTGTGACTAGCCAAGAAGCCTGGAATTCACAAACAGCCTTATATTTATTTATTTATTCATATTGGCTGTTTATCAGGAAGTGACTTCAGTAAAGAAGAGCTGTAATTTATTCTCAAAACTGAGAATGGCACATATGCTCTACTCAAAAACTACTCTTTCAAATATGTATATATAGATGTTCATTGCATTTAATTTGACTAACATGTTTTTAATCATTTGGAAAAATAAGGTCATGATGGATTGGTAAATTTGATTTTTAATCTCACAGATTTTGTTTCTGAAACATCTTATTGATCTGTATGCAAAACCAAAGAACAAAGAATATATATTTTTTAAAATAATTTTTCTTGAGTAGTAAATCTAATGATAATATATGATACAAATCACAATTTCAGGTATCTTTAAAAGCAGAATTGAGTGTAAAGTTTATATAAAGAAACTGAAAGAAAGTCTTGATTGAGATGATTTTGATAATTGTGGGCCTAAAAATACTTTCTCACAAGTTGTAACCAACACTAGAATATCTAAATGAAAGAGAAAGTTTCTCTTTTATCATTGCTCCTTTATTTAAAATACTGAAAAAAATAGCAATATTTTTGAAAGCTAATAAAAAAAATACCCTATTTTAGAATCTATCAACTTTTTTTTTTTTTTTAATAATTTGAGCTCCTCAAAGTACTGTTATTATTTCATTTCTGATCTCCCTCCCCTCCCACCCCCCAGCTCTCTCTCTCTCTCTCTTCTGTCTCTCTGTGTGTGTCTCTCTCCACTCCCCTACTTTTTGTGCTTTAAACTTTAGGTAATTATAGGTCCCTTGGAGAATCTAATGAATGTTATTGACTCTTTCTCCATTAAAAAAACACTGCAAATAATTTAGTATCCTAAAGCCCATTCATGATGCCCACATTAAGAACCCTTGTTTTTTAATCTCACTCTTTTTTCTCATTTGTATACCTAAATGCATATTAGTAGAAAAGATAATATCAACCATAGAGGGAAGGGGCATGACGATCATGTTCATTGGGGTTGACGTGAAACCTACTTTTGCTTAACAGCTTCTGTTTTAGAGTCTTGGGATGTGTTTTACATGTATATTCACACTCATGGAATGCTTATTATTTTGTGTTAAGGAATAAGAAAAAAGAAAGCCCATTTCCTTTTTCTACATTTTTAGTACAAGTTTATTTGTGAAATTTGTGCTTTCTTCAAGATGGACAACGTGCATAAATAATATTTTTCCAGTGTCCTTCTATGCACCCTTTAAAACTTTCACAACCCACTTATTCATTAGTTATTTAAACTATTAAATTTCCTAACTTCTTTATTTTTCATTATACATAGTATGCTGATTGTTTTTTAATTCAGCACTGATTGCATCTCTTGCACCGTGCCTTTCACAATATAGAAAATGAATAAACATTTGTAAAATAAATGAGTAAATGAAAAAGAAAACATGATTACTAATCAAGCAGGATACTGTGCTTACTATTGAATAAAAGTTGATGATAGTAGTTTCTAGCAAACTTGGGTGTTCCAGAATACAACCCTTTACACTTGTAAGGAAATAGAACAAATAGTTAAAATACCTTTCACAAAACTTCATCATTGAAGTCATAGATTTATTCTCTAAGAGAGGCCAACAGATTCTTCCTTGAGGGGTATTTATAACAGTTATAACATACTTATAATCTTTAACCCAAATCACATTTTAAAAATTATACATAAATAAATTGTAATTTGTAAGTTTTAGCAATAGCAAGAGAAATGATACACCATACCTGCCATGAAGGCCTGCCACACTAAAACTAAGAAATGGATCTAGAGTAAGAGGTGGCATTCATACTGATGAATCTACGCATGCCTATCAGGTGGCATGAAAATTATATTAGTGATCATCATTTAAAAAAATATGAAATATTTAAATGAATTATCTTAAACAATTAAAATTACATTAGAGTTTAGCAAATTTTGAACTAGTATAAATCATTATTATACTGACCACTGTCACATTAAGCTGAAAGGAGTGTGAAATAATTTTCAAAAGATGTTTGAAATTGTCATGTAAATATTCATTTATGCATGCATAAATTCAAATTATTGTATATTTATTATATTAGGGATGGAGGCACAGATGAATAAAACAGTATATTAGAGAAGACAGATACCAAAACCAGTTACTACTATAGTATATAACCACTGATATAATCACTGTTTGAACATGAGTTCTTCATTAAGAAAAAACCAGAACAACTATTTGCCTGAGGCAGTAAAGAAAGGCTATGCATGAGACGCATTTGAACACTCACTAAATAATGAGTGGGAGTGTGCCAAGAGGAAAAAAAATGAAGTAGGGTATTGCAGGCAAATTGTTCTGAAAGCGTGTTGTGTGTTCAGGGAATGAGGAGAAAGCAAGTCAGTGTGCTTGGCCGAAAACCATAGAAAAGGGGAGAAAATAGGTAGAAAAATAAGTTGTGGCCTGGTTACAAAAGACAACATTCTGTGCAAAAGATTTTCAGTTTTACACTGTAGGTAATAGTAAGGCAGAGGTCTTAGGTTGAAAAATAAAGTGATTTAATTTGATCTGAGTAAAGAATATGAAACCTTGCCTTCTGCAACAACACGGATAGACCTAGAGAGTATTGTGCTCAGTGAAATAAGTCAGACAGAGAAAAACAAATACCATATAATTTCACTTATATATGGATTCTAAAATAAATAAACAAACAGAAACAAATAGATACAGAGAACAAATTGATGGTAGGTGAAATAGGTGGGGGGATTAAGAAGTACAAATTGAGAGTTATAAAAATAGTCATGGGAATGTAAAGTACAGCATGGAGAATGTAGTCAATAATATTGTAATGACTATGTATGGTGTCAGTTGGGTACTAGACTTATTGGGGTGATAACTTTGTAAGTTATGTGTCTTATCACTATGTTGTGCACCTGAAACTAATATAATATTATATGCCAACTGTAATTGAAAAATTTTAAAAATTATTAAGAAAATAATATTATTGGGAGCAGCATGTGGATAATTGTCTAGAGAGAGGAGAGATCAGCAGCAGGAAGCCAGATAGGAAGTGAAAAATTGGGGGGAATAAACTAAGGCAATGGAAGAGGAAGATATAATAATATTTCTGAGACATAATAAGAACAAATTAATAGGCAATGGAGATCGATGGAACATAGATAGCCAGAAAAAGAGAGTATGCTAGAGAATTCTTAAAATTTGAACTTAAGCAAAGATAGAAGATGGCAATTTCATTACGTACAGAATACTAGGGAAGATCGGGATTAAAGACAAGATCAATAATTCTACATTAGACATATTAATATGAGATGATTGTGAGATATAAAATCCATATTCCAATAGTCATTTTCTCTTTCTCCCTCCCTTTTTTCTTTCCTCCCCTCTTCCTCTCTTTTTCTCTTTCTTGCCTTCTTTCTCCTTACTTCCCTCCTCTTTCTGTTTCTTCAATATAAATGTGATCGTTGAAGCCATGACACTGAATGGGATCACCCCAAGAAAGTGAATATGATTGGAGAAGATAATCAAGGGCAACCAATAAAAAAAAACTTGCATTTAAGAAATGGTTAGAAAAAGAACAGTGCATAAAATTAATAGAGAAAAAATGATCACAAAAGTAGGTAGGGAAATAAAAAAATCAATGAGGTCTTAGAAGTTAAAGAGGAAATTTGTAAACAGTCAACTTGTCAAACAGCAAATTCTTCAGAGACTGTGGGCTAAGAGGATATCAGTGCCTTTGGTAAAAGCAGTAGGTGTGAAAGAAATTAATCCATTAATTCATTTATTCAATAAGCATTTTCAAAGATCTCCTATGTGTAGGGCCTAGGATATATATATCGACCATATATATCAATGATATATATCACAATGTACATTTCAGTGAAATAAGATTTCTATACTATCAATGATTTTGCAGGCAAAATAGTCCATTATGGGTAAACCATTATGGTCACATTCAGGCTTTATACTGCATCCAATTCCTATGAATAATATTCTATCAAAGGTGAATTTAGTTATATGGAATCCATCCCCATCTGGCCCATAACCTGTTTTTAATGAATCAAAGACGTGAACGAAATGGGAATTTCTATCAAAATGATTACTAAATATTTAGTTACTTGAAATAACAATTTTATAGAAAAGTCTTCCATTCATCTCCACCACATATATTATCATCAGCCACACATCATTATCTAAAATTCCTGAATAAAATAGAAATTGTATAAATGAACTTTGGAATTTATCAGTTAGAAACACAAATGTTCCCTGCATATTTTAATCTTTAAAAGCAAATTGCACATCTAATTATAAACAGTATAAAAGTCTGGCCCCAGAAGTAATCCTTCCTTTTCTCACTTATGGTTATATGCTTCTCAGATAAATGACTTAATTTCTCTTCAGTTCCTCAGTAGATAAACTAGGAATTACATATAGTACTTGCCTTGTGGAGTTATAAATCAAGAGAAAATGAATTACTGTGAAAAATAGCTAATAAAAAGTTTGGCACATGGAATTTTCATAAATAATAATTCTTAATATAATATAAAGTGTTTAGCAAAATACAGACTACATTATAGCTGTTTAACAAGCCCAATCCTAAAATTGTGTTTATTAAAAGGTACTCTATTTCTTGGTATACCACTAGACATTATAATTATCTTAACTGATTTAATTCAAACAGAGTCCTAAATGTTGTTACTTTTGCCTTCTTGCTGAGGACCAAAAGAAACAAACAAATAAAAAGTTAAGTGACTTGGCTAACATGACAGAACTAAGATTTGCATACTGGCCTTACTCACTCAGCTCCTGTACCGCTAAAAGTTACATGACTCAGCCTGTTTCTTTAAAACTTCTCACTTCTTTCATCTTCTGACTGAATTTCTTTTCTTATATTTTGCATTTCCCATAAATTGTAACCAGGCATCCAAAAAGGCAATTGATTTTCTGAAACTCCTTTAGTATGTGTTTGCTCTCAAGCTTAGTTACTGGGGAAGCCTCAACTTACCGTTTCACATGGGGACACTGTACAATAAAGTCCCTTGATGGGTAACAATGATTTTTATTAGATTTATTAAGATTTAAACATCAATAATGTTTAACAGTGAAAAGACCCAGGCCTTATTCTTTGAGAAATCTAAGTGGCTTTTTGTTTCTCAAATTCTGAGTGCCTGTAATCCAAGTTGGCAGAAATTATTTAAATTTACTAAACCTATTTGATTGCTGATTTTCCCACATATGTAATGATGTAGCTCCACTCTGACAGCTGCCCACCATCCTGGGACTATCGTTTGAGTATACACATTTCTTTTTACCTAATACACATTCAAGCTAGTCCCGCATACTTTTTCTCACTCTAACTACTTCTATTCTCATATAACTTCTCCTTTTAATATAAGCTCAGCTTGATTAGAATGGTTGTATAGGCAAAGAAGTTGTGTATACTGGGTCCAAGAGAATGGAATAATATTAGAACCAGAACTGGGCATCTATTTCTAGCACATAGTGTATAGAGAATACTACGTGTGTTGTTTCAGAGTCATACCTTTTTTCCTTTCAGCTTTGTCCGGTGCATCTTGTCTCCTCTTTCTGCTAAGGCTTGCTAAGTATATGAGCCATTAACATTCACAAATATAACTCAGGAATAATGTTAATAAAACATCCACAATCACAAGGAGGAGAGATGGTAAAACAAGAGAGTTTACCACCATACAAGTTTTTTTGTTGTTGTTGTTTGTTTGTTTTTTGATACTATTGCCTGAGAAGAAATAGGCATACTTAGGAGGAAATTAGAGACTCCAGAGCCTCCAAATCTAATTTGGAGAAAGGCTAATTCTCAATATCAAATGCAAAAATCAACCTTCAGCATTCAAATCAATTATAAATATAAAAATCCCTTCACTATTCATCAGTTCATATCAAAATGTACATAATTGGAATTTAAAAAGTCCTGTCTTGGACAGGTTTCTGAAAAGTGACCTGAGTAGGAATAAGAGGAATGGAATGAGTTCTCTAATATTTTAGTGGATCATTTATCACTCAGAAGCGAGACTTCACATGAATGGTATACTTGGGAATTTGAGTTTTGAGGCTGTACAGTAGAAAATATCAAAACTAGACACATTTACTTGGCTTTGGTTTTTGAATACAGCCTCCTGACTACTTGCAGATTTTTTTCCTTAATCAAGGTAAAAATGTGTTCATCTTTTATAATGGTGTTGATGATTTCTGTTGAGAGGAGACTTGCTGCTTAAGATATAAACCTTCATAGGGTGGATTTACTATGCTATGATGTAAAAAATCTATTGAATATTTCTTTTTAGTGTTTATGATCTTGAAGTTCTTCTGAACCATTACTTGCTAACATCCATATAATATTTTAAAAACAATTCTAGGCTTTGATTTTTAAAACTGTCCATCCGACCAAGCAATGCTGTTGGAGTCATGTGCAAAGTGTAGTCCCTAGACTAGTTGAATCATAATTACCTGGGAACTTTTACAAAATGCGGGTTCTCAGGTCTCCCCAGACTGGCTGAATCAGAAACTCTGAGAGCGGGGCTCGGTAATCTGTGTTTTAACAAGTTCTATAGTGGACTCTGAGGCACACTCAGTTTTGAGAACCACTGTTCTTCTAAACTGTGGCTTTTCGCTATTTCGTGTATCTTTGACCTTTGGCAGTATGGTGAAGCTTATGGATTTTTTGTCAGAATAATATTTTTAAATATCCAAAATGAAATACATAGATTACTAAGGAAATAGGTAATATTAAAATTCAGTTATCCAAATATTAAAAACAAATTTGTGATACAATAATACATGTGCTTCTTTATTAACTCATTTAACTAACAAGAGTCATGGGGGAAGTCTAATAATTATCACAATTATAAAATATTGGTGATCAAAAAAAGTTATTTTCAGATATCTGTAGCAATCACAGTGTTATATGATTTATATTGGTGATGAAGTCACAGATATTACTAATATTATTGTGGTTTATTCATGATTAAAAGAGATAATTAATTTCAGCCAGCAGTTAATGAAAATAAACATGAGTTTTCTTTGTTTTTAAATTCATAGATCCCCTGAATTCTACCCACGTACCCCTAGGGATAAAGAAGCCTTGCAAGATGGGTGATTTTCAGCCCACCTAAAAAATGCTTATCTTGTAATCTGATACTGTTATCCATTGTAAAACAACATAGGAGACAGGATGTGAATCAAATGTGTTCTGGAAGCCATAGAATAAATTGTCCTTCCCTAGGGCACCTCGTGGTCTAACACCTGTGACAGTTAAAGCATGGCTGATAGTTTACTGGAAATTACCAACAGTGCTGCATATTTTCCTGTTTAATCATACAAGACCTTCATATTTATATTTTAGAATTCTTTTCTGCATGCTTTGCAAATCTTTACCTGTCATTTTACGTATTGACACCACACAGTTCTTCAGAACTTCTTAGAAACAGTGAACTTTCAACTCTTCTCTTCATATCATCACTGCAAGCCCCATTTGAGGAAATAGATATTTAAAGATCACGTAAACAAGTCAAAGTCTTGAAGCACAATTCAGGGCCACAACTCCCACTCAGTTCCACATTTCTGGTTTTGTGTTCTGGCCTTGCTTGCCATGGCTACAGAGGCAGGGAGCCAATGAAACCTGATCTGGCCATTATTTGAGATAGCTGAGTGGAACTATCAGCAGGAGAACAAAACAAAAAAGGATTCTTTCTGTTTCAGTCTTTGATGACAAACTATTCAAACAGGAAATAATCAGTATAAAAGGATGAATCTACTTTCATCATGAGATAGAAGAGACAATAGACAGTCAGAAAAGAAATGTCTCTATTTTTGGATGGGACATTGTACAATAAGAATTTTTGCCAATTCCTTGTTTTGAAAGTCATTGTTTTAAAACCATGTTTTTGATTTTTAGCTCCTTTTATTTGACAGATTCTTCTTCTACATTCTAATTATCAAAGGGCAGTAAAAGGTCTTCTAGGAGGCTTTCTTACAAAATATTTTCTTCCATGTTGTCTCTTGTTGGAAGGCATAGTTTGATACTGTTTCTAATACTGAACACAGACATAATTTTTAGTTTTTATAATTTAGAAACAGTATAACATTGACATAAATTTTCGAAGGCTCAGTTTTATTACTCAGTTGAGGATTACATTTGCCCTCCTGATTCAAATATATTTTTAATAGATGAGGGAAGAGGAACAGATATTTATTGAGTGCCTACTATGTGCCAAGCTCTCATAGAGGAAGCAGTATAATACAGAAAAGAAGATAACATATTCAATTGAGCAGATAGAGTAGAGAAAAAGAAAGTGAGTCTCTGCAGATGTCACAGCTATTCAGGGAGCCAGAGACTGGCAGTGACACAGAATCTACAGTGCAGGAAGAACCCATGAACGTCTTAGTAAGGCGTAAGTGTCTGCAAAATATCAGTAGTAGCAGAAATCAACCAAAATATTTGATTATGCAGAATGCTGAGTTTTCTCCTTTGGCTTTTTCTAGTGGTACAGAAATGTCTACAGGCAGCTACAGATAGAAAATTTAAGAAAGATGGAAGATGGCAAATCTGTCTAATGTGGAACAGAGCTGACTGCATTTTTAACAGTGTTTTCTGTTAGTTTCTATCGTGCATAATATCTACATTTGGAGAACTGAACAAAAGCAGAGGAGAAAAACTTACACAGCTCTGTACAGGAGGGAAGGGTAGGATCCTTTGAGCCAAGAACTCTTTTATGAGAACCAGTCGCCAGAGAAAGAACAACTGATGCTTCATTTAGTATTTAGAAATGCAACAGATAATTATTATCTCATTAATATCAGGAAGTAAAGAATTTTAAATGATCTCTAGAACAACAGAAAGCTGGTTTTAAAAATGTATTGGTAGAAGAAGCTTATGATCTCTAGAGAAACCCTAATACAATTCCACTTAGCAAGTCAAAGATAAATATTGTTAGTTACTTTTAGGAGTAACTAATGTTTCACAGGACCCTGCAGGAATAATATTTGGTTGATAGAATTATTAGAATAATATTAGTGAAAGAAGCTATTTTTATGATTATTGCTAAGCATTATTAAGATGTGACTGATAGAAAATAGCAGGTAAATATGGGGTTTAGTATGCATAATAAAAATATGAAATAGATCTTGGGGGAAAAAAGAAAATGAAAGGCTTAACCATATAATATGTACTTTTTAAATGAGGTCAGGGAAGTTTTAGAGTAGAAGTGAATAATGGAAAAAATAATTCATTATCCAAACAAAGAAACGTTTATCTAGAAAAATTGCTTAGGCTCCTTCCTACTGTGGAGCCCAAAGCAAGAGTACAAATTGAAGCCCATATATTTGACATATTTCAAGTATATACAGGAAGCCACAAAACCATTAAATAACTTTCTATTTCTATAGTTACAAATAAATATTCAAAACATCCAAGAAGATTAGTTTCAAATTTAGATTTCTCGAAATTCTCAGACTTCTTATAGTTTTGCTCAGGAACATGCTGCTATGAGGTGAGCTGGCCGCTGGCCCCCAGAAGACCCTTTTTCAGTCCATCCCCAGCTGTTCCCTATACTGTTGATGCCTCTCATTAGGATGGTAAGTTCACATTTCAATTTATACATCTGAGTTCTGTTTCTGTCCACTTCCCAGCGTAAACAACCATCTCATTCATGGTCACTCCTTGAGACTAGGACTGAGCATAGGAGTCCTGCCCCATCATCAGAAAGGGAAATTCAGCCAGATCTCATGCAGTTCCTGACTATGAGCATATGGCATTTGGACTGAAAGCTCTGGGGTCCCAATGTGCCCCAAATATGGTTAGAAAGGGGGGAATAAGCTAGGTGGACTTGTTTCCTTGTCTCAGATAACTCCTCATCACATGGAAAGAGGTCAAAAAGAGCAAGGCCAGAGTTGGGGTCTAAAGTGCTGGAACAAGAAGATAGCCCTTTTTGCATGGATCTGAGGCCAGTACTGTAAATGCTAAGCTGGAATTGATGCCAGGACAACAAGCAACAAACCTAGACTCTAGAGCAAACTGGAATGTATGGTTACCCTAAATTTATGGAGCACAAACTACAGTCTGGAAAAGTGTCTTGGGTTTGTAGACCTAAACCAAACAGTTTTTTCTTTTCTTTTTTCTTTTTTTTTTTTTTTTTTTAAAAGAACTCTTCATATATCCTCAGAGATGAAGAGCATCCTTTTACAAAATTTGTATGAGTAAGTTAACAGTAAAAACAAGAGACAGATACAGCTGGTCAAGCTTTCTGAACACAGAATCAAAAGAAAAAAAATAAGTCTAGATGAAATTACTATGTGAAAATGAAGAAATAAAAGTTTTAAGTGACCAAAACAAACTTCGCAGAGGGAAATTTTTGCAGTTTGTAAACAAACTGGATGTCCTATGAAGAAAGATCAAGAAGACAGCCATCAGCAACTGTCTGGGAATAGACTAAGCAGTAAGATAGTTTTTGGTGAACTCTTATTTCAGAAAAGGAAGCACTCTGATTTAAAGGAGAAATGTAAATCTAGTTTTGTTATTATGTTTCGTTTGTATTCTTATGAGGTGATGGATAGTACACAGAAAACTTCTAATGAAATAATGGAGTGTTGTGGATTGAATGTTTCTGTTTCCCTCAAAGGCACATGGTGAAGCCCTAACCTCCAGTGCAGTTGTATCTGGAGTGGGGCCTTCAACAAAGAAATTAAGGATAAATGAGGTCATAAAAGTGGGGCCCTGATCTGTAAGTTTATTGTCCCATTACAAGATAGCTCATTTACCCTCTACATGCCCAAAGAAGAGGACCTGTGAGCACACAGCAAGATGGCAGCTGCCTACAAGCTAAAAGAAGAGGACAAATTGAAGTAGCAAAATTATTTAGGCTTGTTAATAAGCCCATTTTTTACCCTGATGTTTCAGAGGTGGCACATTTTTAAAATGAAAATGTGAGAAAGGAAAAGAATAAATGATTCTCTGAATGATAATGTCATTTTCATTCATTCAGATTACCATTTCTACTCTGTTTACAACAGATATTTCAAAAGAGAGGTCTACATACATTCTTTCTCTCCCCTTGTTCTCTCTGTCCTTCTATTCATGTGCCATTACCACTGCTTTAATTTAAGGGTTACATAATATCTGTCAGGGCTTATCTCTCACTCCCCTTGTTTATAGCCTTTGTGACTATCTTTATTTCTTCATATGAAATTCAGAATCAGTAAGTCTGGCTTCCAAATAAATATCTACTATTATTTATATTTGGAGATATATACTTTATAATTTATTTGGGGACAAATTAACATCTTTGTGATGATCTTCCTATTTAAGAACATGGTGTGTCTTTCCATGAATTTATCCTCTGTTGTGACTTGTAGTGTTTAAATGTATTTAATTCATTTCTCATTTAATTTGTTCCAATATATTTTATATTCTCTCAATGCTATTATAAATTTGTTCGTTTTCTCCCCACTGTATCTTCTACCTGGTTGTTATAGGTACATATTTATTTGTGTACATTTCTGAATTCTCTGATGTTTAGATTAGCACTCCAGATATGTCCATTTTATTACCAGAAAATCCTGAGAGTTTTCTCCTACTTACCAAATTTTATACCTCTATTATTTTAGTTGAATAATAAATAACAGTGATGATATTTAAGCATTCACACCTTGGTGCTAACGCTAGGGACAGTTTCTAATATTTTTCTGCTGACATAATGCTGACTTTGGGGCTGAGGTATCTTTTATCTTGTCAATGAGGTATCTGTACATTCCTTATTTGTTTTTATTTTTGAAAATTAAATGTGTCGTTTAATTTTATCTAACTTTATGCTTCTCCACTATCTTTGGAGATGACTTTGATTTTTTTTTTTAATTAATGTGTAGTTGACACATAATAATTAGTTTCAGGTATACAAAATAGTCATTTGACATTTATATACCCTATGATGTGATCACTATGACAGGTCTAATAACCATCTGTCACACTACAAAGTTATTATGATATTATTAATCATATTCCCTGTGTTGTACATTACATCCCCATGACTTCTTTGTTTTATAATTGGAAGTTTCTACCTTTTATTTCCTTTCACCTTTTTAACCATCCCCGCTCCCATCCCTTCTGCCTACCATCAGTTTATTCTCTGTATTTATGATTTTTTTCTTTTTAATTCTATTAGTATGATATATTAAATTAATTGATTTTTTTTAAAATATTGATTCATCCTTGCACCCCTGAAATATATTTTACTTGGTCATGAAGTACCTTTTAATATGTATTGAATTCTGTTTGCCAATATTTTACTTTAGATTTTTATCTATCAATATTCTTAACATAGTGTACTTTTCTTGATATAATATTAGACAGTGAATCTGATGATATTCTCATTTCATAAAAATAAGTTAAGAGGCTTGCTTTTCTAAATATGATAATTATGTCTTTTGTTTCTTTTCTGACATTTTTGTCTATAATCGTTGGGAGAGATAAAGTCTCCTACTGCTTTTGTGTTTTTGTCTACTTATCCTTATGTCTCCTGTAATTTCTGCTATATATTCACAACTGCACAGATATTCATAAGTGTTATGCCTTCTTTGGAACTTACGCACTTTAGTCTATAAAGTTCCCTTATTTTTCTCATTTAATACCTTTTTTAGAGAACCTGTGTTTCTCCCTGCCTAATTTTAGGATCAGGACCATTACTTTTTCATTTGTTTGGATTTGCCTGGTATGCTACCCTTGTCCATCCTTGTATTCTTAAAGTTTCTGAATCACGTGTTTAGGTTTGTCTTTTGTCTACTTCAAAAAAGATGGTTTTACTTGTGATCCAGTTTGAAAATCTGTTAATATGTAAGTTAAGCCCTGTGCTTATATATACCAGACGCATTGGGTTTAATTCTGCTATATTGTTTTTATGTAATTTTTTCTATTTTTTATGGTTGTTTAAAAAGTGTATTAAAATAATCGATTTTTCCAAAATCTACTCTAATCAGGATTTTGTCTTAACAACTACACTGAAACAGCCTTGGTCAATGTCACTAATGATCCCCATGTTACCAAAAACATTAGTGACATTTTCAGCTTCACTTTGGGTACAGCCCCAGCAGCACGTGACAAGGCTAGCTACTCTATCTTATTTGAAACAGCTTTTTTTTTTTAATTAGCTTCTGAGACAACACTCTCATCTGGTGTTCCTTCTACCATATTGAAGGCTCTACCTTATTCTTCTTTACTGGCTTCTCTGCTACCCTGTCTACTTAATATTGGGGGGAAAAAAACCAGAATTCAGGCCTTGAATTTTCTTTCTTCTGTATTTACTTTTATTTCCTTAGCAAATTCATACACTTTTAATGTTTTCATTGCCTTCAACATGTTGACAGTTCTCTTGTTAATATCTAAGGCCCACACTTTACTCCTGGTCTTCAAACTCATGAACCGAGCAGCCTAGTCCACATCTCCACTTGGATACCTAGTAGAATCCAAATATTATCATGACTAACACTGAACTCTTGATTTCTCCAACCAATTTGCCCTCTCTCATTCCCTCCTTTTAGTAAACAGTGAATGTGATTCCATTCTCCTCAATACTCAAGGAAATATAAAAACAACTAACTAACTAACTAATAAATAAATAAATAAAACAAGATGGAAACCATCCTTGACTCTTACATTTATGTTCAATCAAAAAGCATATCCCGTTGGCTCCAGTTCTGTGTATATTCAGAATCCTTTGACTTTCCACGACCTCTGCTAACATTCTATTTTAAGCTGCCAATAACATCTCTTGCCTAGACAGCTGCAATAGCCTTTTAATGGTCACCCTGATTCCACCCTATTTCCATTCTTTTTTCACCCTTGCCACTGTATAGTTTATTCTTTATTCATCAGTCAGAGTGAATTTTTTAGAATATATCAGATATCAGATTATTTCACTTCTCTTTTTCCAAACTCTCCTGTCCTTAGAATAAAATTAAAAATCAACAGCTTGGTTTTCAAGATCCTAGATGTGATGGTTACTAGTGACTCTCTGGTCCCATCTCTTTCCATTCCCATTGTGCCTCTTGAGGTTCCTCAAGCTCTTAGCATAATCCTGTCATAGAACCTGTGTACTTACTGGTCATGGTGCCAGTAATGCCTCCCATTCCCAATAACCACATAGCTCTCTCATATCTTTGCTCAGATATCACCCTATCAGGGAACACTTCCTGATAACCTTATCTAAAATAAGATTTTTTCTATACAATCTGTACTTACTGAATGACAGAGTGAATTCCTAGGTAGATCTGGGGTTTAGGCAAAGTTTTTATCTATTATTCCACAATACTTTTAAAAACAAGAATAAAAGTGAAAGAAAAAAAAATAAAGACAATCCCTTTAGTGTTTGAGTTGAAATAAATTGCTGTTTGCTGAGTGTATCCTGCTTTTGTGTAGCATGGATGTGGAGCTAGAAATGTGATATTTGTGAAACCCTCAGAAGTGGGCAGAGATGTAATTCCACTGTTAATTCCGTAGAGCTCTGGCCACACACGTGCAGGCAGAGCACATGCTCCATGTTGGCATGAGAAGAGATAGAGGTGATTTTCTGTCATCCTATTTGTTCTATTTGTATTCTTTGTTTCTCACATGCTGTAAACTGTGGTAAATGTTTCACACTATTTAGCATAATGCTGACAGTCCTTTCAGAATGAAGCATGAGGATTTTTAATACCAGGGGGTTGTCTTTGGGTCAAAGCCTGGGACTTTTTATTATAGCCTCCAATTGGAATATAGACAATTTTATTTTGCACTTGGGATCAATGATACCAGATTTAATTCAACTCTTTTTAATTCTTCATCTGCTCCTGCAAGCTATGTTGAAAAATTATTTGTGTAGATTGAATCGTAGCTTTCAGAGATTATGCAATGCAAAATTTTTAGTGCAGAAATGTCTGTTTGAAAGTAAGACGAAATGTATTAGATTGTAAAATACCATTTAAATTGTAAAATCTCTATAGAGGAACTCCATATTATACTGCAGTGTTCCTAGTATTTTGCTTTTTAAATAGTAAATGCTCAATATACTTTATTCATTTAAATTTATTTAATAATCTGTTTTAAAATAACATTAGCTTGATATTGTGAATTCAATGGCATTTGTTAATATATATCACACTTAGTGATTTTTCACCAAATGACATACCTTTACAGCTGATAGTCAGTGAATACACAGTGGGTAGCACCCGTTCTGATATTTCAAACTTATAAATGCAACCTAGATCTCACAGGAATATGGTTATCTTATTCTGAATGTGGTATATTAGATCTATTTAAACTCTAAGACTTTAAAGCATATTTGTATATACATCGTTAATAACTACATGAAAATCAACAGGTAAAGCAGGGAAAATAGGAGAAGTAAAACTCCAACTAAGAAAGTTGTGTTGCATGTTGCAAACAAACTCTATCATCATGCAAATGTCTCGAGAAAAGAGTAATATTTATTTTGTAGAGTTTTTAAAACAGTTTTTTAACAAATTTTCTTTCTTATATTTGGCCTGCATATCCCCACATGGTTCCTCTTTCTCTCTATATATTTCTGTGAATTAAAATTGTGAGATTTAAAACAGTTAAACGTTTGAAAAATTAAGAGTATCACTTCTAGTCCAACCTTCCAGGTTAACTTTTGTTGTTGTTGTTGTTCTGTTTTGTTTTTGAGATATTCTAAAACTATGTAAATTATAAAAACAGATAATAATGTAAATAATTCCTTTCAGAGAAATACAAATCCCTTAAATCCAGTGAAATGCAATTGATTATTGCCCTTGGATAGAGCTCTTTTTATCTGCTGTGAATTCATTTCAGCATTTCTTATCTGTATGCGTGGCATTTTTAATTCTTCTTTAATGATAGCAACAACATATTACTGGTTTCCTCATTAATAAATAGGTTAAACAAAATCTTTGCTATGTTTTCATTTTGTATTTATGTGAATCACAATTGTGCCCCTTTAAAAAATTTTAAATAGCTTTTTCTCTCTTTTTCTTTCTGCTATTCAATACAAAACTACACAATGGGATATAATTGAGAAAGGAGACAAATCCCTGTACATTTTCCTCTTTCTGGGCATTCTTTTCTTTCATTTTGGAAGGAATTTTCATACATTATAGAGAGATAGTCATTGATTTTAAGAAGTATTTCACTAATTGCTGCAAAGAATTGTTAGATTATTTAACACTCCAGTAAATATGAGTAAAATCAACTTTAACTCATAACTTTAATATGTTGTACAATCAAAAAATAGTGATCGATACACATTCAGTAGGCATAATATGAGTTGTTATAATTGATCAGAATATCTTGGGTATGTTTTACAAATAAAAGAAATGTTGGATTTTATTATCAGATTAAAACCAAGAGAAAATTAAAATAAGTTCACATTATTTTGAAAAAATTATTAAGCAATAAATACAGTACTACAGCTACCACTAATTCTATGTACAAACACTAAATTCCAGAATGAATATTTTATGAATAAATGTACTGGAAAATAACTTTAGAAAATAAAATATGATAGATTAGAATTTTCAAAAAATTAAAATGTAACTTTCACAAGTGCTTGAAGAAAAATAGCAGATCTATATTTTAAAAGTTAGAAATTCCCCAAATTAGCTTTTAAATAGAAAAGGAGTTTACTGTTAAAAATGTTGATTTTACCTTTTCTTCATGGGTAAGATATAAAAGAGATCTTAATTAGCACTTCAGCTTTAGAGATGTCTAATACTTAAAACTATTACCTCTAAAAAAATATAGGTGCAAAACTCACACTGATTAATCAAGAACTGCCTATTCTTGAAGACTATACAATAGATAAATTCTGGCCATAAAAAAAAAAAAAAAAAAAACTGATCTAAAAGCACAGTAAAAACAAAAACAAAAACAAAAACAAAACTTGAAAATTGCAATATATTTTAATATAATGCTAACTGATATTTTGACATTTTCTGCTGTCATTTATGGCTGAGATTTGACAATTTGTCTGGAAGAATTGTGAAATATGTAAATAGTATCATCAAAGGATTTGAATCTGTATTTTTGAATAATAAATAGCTAAAAAGTGAGTTTATTTAAAGAAATTTTTTATATATATTTATGTAGTAGAAAGTCCAGAACAGTCTACATTCCTTTTTGTAAGAGCTTGCTGTGCTTGCTATGAAATCCACAAATTCGATAAAACCTTTACATGTATATAGGAAACTTGTAAATTAAAAATGTATTTATCAAGCCATTTAATATGTTAATTCTTACTAAGTTAGATAATTTTCCTGACAATTTCAAATGACTTCTGAACTCACCGTCTCTTGATGGCTTAAGAAACAGACTATCTTAAGTGAATAGTTTAATTCATTTTACACAGATTGACACAATATGCAAATATTTATACATAGTGACTTTGCCTCCCAAAATTTACTTTTACTAATTGATGGCATTTTTGTTTTTCAGATATTTCACTGGAAAATTACATTAGGGAAACTAATCCTATTTAAATGTTACTTTAATTTATTAGCAAGGCTTTCTTTTATCTTAATTTAATTATTCCATAAACATTCTGACAATTCTTCCTCAATGCTGTATTCGAATCCTTCACCGATTTGTATTATCATATGTAGTAACTCTATTAAAATATGAAAACACTATGACATATGACATATATTGTGTTCATATAGGTTTGTTTTTTTTTTTTTTTTACCAGCCTGGAACATTTCCAAAGTCATTTTTTCATATAATAAAAGTCATAAAGTTAATATTTTTAATGGGATAAAAACCATAAGAATAGTAGATTGGTGTTTATTACAGTAGGAATCACTTAAATTTTCTGGATTAGAATACAAGTCCATCGTCAAAATAAAAAGAGAAATATGTCAAATATACCTATTTTTAAGGTATGAAACATCAAACTTCTGATGCTGGCATCTGATTGTCTTTAAAATATTTACCAAATATAGAATTCTAGACTCTATTTTATTATAAAATCAGCCCAGACACAGTATCAGATAATAATATGCATACATTGTCACATTATGTATTTGTTTTTAAAAATCTTACCTAGATTGTATGTATTTGACTTGAGGCTATAAAGTAGAAAAACAGAGGATTTACAAACTCATTTCACAGCAATTTTTTTTTTACA
Source organism: Eidolon dupreanum (assembly GCA_028627145.1). Classification (NCBI taxonomy): domain Eukaryota; kingdom Metazoa; phylum Chordata; class Mammalia; order Chiroptera; family Pteropodidae; genus Eidolon; species Eidolon dupreanum. The sequence goes on from CM053503.1 coordinate 134,591,226, forward strand.
AATTGCTAAGGCAATAAGAAACCTTTTGTTTATTTTCTTCATGTAAAATACTTGCTAAATTGTCTACACAGTAGAAATGGAAGAGGCAAAGTTTCTATTTACAGACACAGGGACAGGGATTCCCTCCCACTTGTGTAGTAAGATAGGAAGGTAGCTGATAAGGTGTTTTGTAATATCAACCAAGATGTCTCCCTAATGATACCAAAGTAGGATTGCATGTCATACATAATGATTCATCAAGTCTCAAAAACAGATATGACACAGGGTATAACTGTGATGTTATCAGCAAATGAGTAGCCAATAGCAATTCTGTTCATTTGCCTTTCTTGGGAAGAAGAGGGTTAGGCAACAGGAATAATTAACTCTTTATCTGTTCCATTTGAAAAGGTAAATACAAAAAGGGCTGGAATACTGTCTGGGAAAAAAGTCAACTGCACCAGTGAATATGAGATAAAGATTTACAAAAAAAAAAAGTTAAGCTAATTTTCCCTCCAAATCTATAGGACTTAGCTAGGTCTTTAGGCAAGAAGAATAGATTCATGCCCAATTGTATATGAACTCTTACAGTCTCATTGATTTGTGAATCCCTACAGTGATGTGCTAGAATTGGCCTACAGCAGCCACAGAGTTGATTGTGGTCATCTTTCTCCAATTCCACAGTGATGTCAAGTTGGTAGCTTGAAATCAGCCATGGTAGGGCTATTCACACTGTTAAAACTGGCCAACATTACAAATTAGGGCCTTCCCCCCACCCCATACAGCTCGTTGTTAAATATTTATCAACACACTACTGAATTCATGTGAGGGTTTTCTTTGTGGCAATGAAGAAATTCATTTAATATTGAAGTCTTCTGGTTATAAAGCCATGGATCCAAAGACTTGAGTTAGGAGTGGCACAAAATAGTTAAGCAATATCGCCTCTATTGTATAATGTAATCATGTGACTTTTCTGGTTTTAAGACAATATTTTCATTGTCATGGATGCTTTTTCCATTTAAGTGTTCACTTGGACAGTCATGACTGTAACCTGTACCATCACTGATTGTTGACACTGTGTAAGATGCACTACGAAGAACATCTGTGTGGGAAAAGCTGTTTCCAAATCGGATTCTATATTGATTCCAGTTTCTTCTCAGAATTGCTTGAACCTATAATAATCAAAAAGAAACAGAAAGGACAAAAGCAATCCATTATTTGAAATGAAGATATTGTATTTAATATAAAATAAGTTATGTAGAAAAGCTTTTTAAAAATAGCATTAATGTTAAAATTATGTAGAAAAGCTTTTTAAAAAGAGCATTAATAATGTTTCTCTTTTTCTACTTAATTTTAGAAAGTTAAATTGAGTGGACCATTTTTATATTAGGAAATTCATTACCATTACTCTGTACTTTTAGATTCCATTAATATTTTCCTTTCCATACCTTATTGTTGAAGCTTTAATAAAGCATACAAATGTGTTGTTGTAGAACAGTTAATGCAGACCCCGCCACTGACAATGGAAAAGAAGATAAGGCACACATAGAAGAAAATGGATAACTGTACATATAGAACTATCCTTTACATATTCGTAATGGTAACCACACCTCAAAGATTCAGAACCAAAGTATATAACATAAAACAAGGACCAAAGGGAAAACTTACAAAAGCCAACCGAAATAAAGAAAACAGAAATACAAGGACAAGGAAGCAACAGAAACACCAAGCTACCAGAAAGCAAAAGATAAAATGGCTAGAAGAAGATCTCATATTTCAATTATCACCCTAAATGTAAATGGACTGAACTCACCAATAAAAAGGCATGGAGTTGCAAATTGGATCAAAAAACAAAATCCAACCATATGCTACCTCCAGGAGACACATCTCAGCTCCAAAGAAAAAGTGAGAGGATGGAAAATGATATTTCAAGAAATGGCATTCAGAGAAAAGCAGGAGTAGTGGTACTAATATTGGACAAAATAGACTTCAAAATATAAAAGGTAAAGAAAGATATTGAGGGACATTTCACAATGATAAAGGGAAACATGCACCAAGAAGACATAACTCTTATTAATATCTATACTCCCAATCAGGGAGCCCCAAAATATGTAAAGCAATTACTCATAGAACTGAAGGGAAAAACAGACCAAAACACTATTGTAGTAGGGGACCCAAATACCCTACTGTCAGATATGGACAGATCATCCTAACAGAAAATCAATAAAGAAATAACATCCTTAAATGATACATTAGACCAACTGGACATAATTGAAATTTACAGAGCCTTTCATCCCCAAACTGTTGCTTATATATTCTTCTCTAGTACACATGGAACATTCTCAAGAATCGACCACATACTGGGACACAGAGAAAACCTCAACAAATATAAGAGGGTTGAAATCATACCAACCATCTCTGATCATAATGCTTTGAAATTAGAGATCAAATGTAGAAAGAAAACAGAAAGTGCCACAAATACATGGAGATTAAACAACATACTACTGAAGAATAACTGTGTCAAAGAAGAAATAAATAGAGAGATCAAGAGATACATAGAAGCGAATGATAATGATAGTGCAACATATCAAAACTTTTGGGGCATGGCAAAAGCAGTCATAAGAGGAAAGTTCACATCATTATAGGCATACCTCCAAAATCAAGAATGAGCCCAAATAAATAACCTAATTCTTCATCTTAAAAAACTAGAAAAGGAAGCACAAATGAAGCCTAAAGTCAGCAGAAGGAAAGAAATCATCAAAATTAGAGCAGAAGTAAATGAAAGTGAAAAAGAAAAACAATAGAAAAAATAAATGAAACAAAGAGATAATTCTTTGAAAAGGTTAATAAAATTTAATGAAATTGACAAACCTCTGGCTAGAATCACTAAAGAATAAAGAGAAAGGACACAAATAAACAAAATCAGGGATGAAAGAGGGGAAATTACAACTGACACTGCAGAAATACAAAGGATTATACAAGAATACTATGAAAAAATATATAACACCAAATTTAATAACCTAGAAGAAATGGACTGTACTCAGAAAAAGACATTCTTCCTAGACTGAATCAAGAACTGGAAAATCTAAATAGACCGATCAGTAGTATGGAAATTGAAACAATCATCAAAAACCTACCAAAAAGTAAAAGTACATGATCAGATGGCTTCACCAGTGAATTCTACCAAACATTTAAAGAAGATTTAATACCTATTCTCCTCAAACTCTTCCAAAAAATCGAAGAGGAGGCAATACTTCCCAATGTATTTTATGAGGCCAATATCACCCTGCTACCAAAACCTAGTAAAGAGAACAGACAAAAAAGAAAACTACAGACCAATATCTCTCATGAACACAGATGCAAAAATCCTAAATAAGATACTAGCAAACTGAATGCAGCAACATATTAAAAAGATTATACACCATGATCAAGTGGGCTTCATATCAGGGGCACAGGGATGGTTCAACATATGCAAATCAATTAATGTGATACACCACATAAACAAGTTAAAAAATAAGAATCATATAATCATATTAATAGATGCAGAAAAAGCCTTCAACAAATGTTTTGATTATGATCAAAACACTTAACAAAATTGGTATAGAAGGAAAATACCTTAATATAATAAAGCCCGTATATGACAAGTCCTTAGCCAACATTACACTTAATGGTGAAAACTAAAAACCTTCCCTCTAAGATCAAGAAAAAGGCAAGACTGTCCAATATCGCCACTGTTAATTCAATATAACATTGGAGGTCCTAGCAAGTGCAACAGGCAAGAGAAAGATATAAAAGGCATCGAAATAGGAAACAAAGAAGTCTAACTGTCACTATTAGTGGAGGACATGATTCTCTATATAGAAAACTCTAAAGACTCCACAAAAACACTACAAGAAACAATAAGCAAATAGAGTAAAGTTTCTGGAAAATCAATGTTAAAAAATCCATAGCATTCCTATATTCTAATAATGAAGTGTCAGAAAAAGAAGTGGAAAAAATAATTCCTTTTGCAATTACATCAAAAAAGATAAAATACTTAGGAATAAATCTAATGAAACATGTGAAGGACCTATATAATAAAAACTATAAGACCCTATTAAAAGAAATCGAAGAAGATACAAAGAAATGGAAAGATATTCTGTATTCTTGTAATGGAAGAATCAACATAGTTAAAATGACTTTATTACCCAAAGCATTATACAGATTTAATGCAATCTCCATCAAAATCCCTTTGGTATTTTTAAAAGAAATAGAACAAAAAATCATTCAGATTTGTATGGAAGCACAAAAGACCCCGAATTGCCAAAGCCATCCTGAGAAAAAAGAATGAGGCTGGAGGCCTCACTCAGCTCAACTTCAAATTGTACTAGAGAGCGACAATAATCAAAACAGCATGATATTGGCAGCAAAACAGACACACGGACCAGTGAAATAGAATCGAGAGTCCAGAAGTAAACCCATATTTATATGGGCAAATAAGTTTCGACAAAAAAAAGCCAAAAACATGCAGTGGAGAAAGGAAACCTCTTCAGTAAATGGTGCTATGAAAACTGGAAAGGCACCTGCAAAAGAACGAAACTAGACTGTTGTCTATCACCGCACACCAAAATTAACTCAGAATGGATTAAGGACCAATATAAGACCTGAAATAATAAAATGCATAGAAGAAAACATAGGAACTAAGCTCAAGGACCTTGCAGTATAAGAGGATTTTATGAATTTGACCTCAAAAACAAATGAAGTAAAAGCAAAAATAAGTGAATGGGACTACAACAAACTAAAAAGCTTCTGCTCAGCAAAAGGAACCGTAAACAAGGTAAAGAGAGAATCATCTGAATGGGAAAATACATTTGCAAGCAATACCTCCAATAAGGGCCTAATATCCAAAATATACAAAGAACTCATACGACTCAATAACAACAAAAAACAAACGATCCAATCAAAAAATGGGCAGAGGACCTGAACAGACACTTCTCTCTAGAGGACATACGAATGACCAACAAATATATGAAAAGATGCTCAACATCGTTAGCTATTAGGGAAATGCAAATCAAAACCACAATGAGATACCATCTCACACCTATTAGAATAGCTATAATCAACAGGATAAGTAATAACAAATGCTGGAGAAGATGTGGAAAAATAGGAACCCTCATGCACTACTGATGGGGCTGCAAATTAGTACAGCCACTATGGAAAACAGTATGAAGGTTCCTCAAAAAGCTAAGAATTGATCTACCTTATGACCCAGCAATTCCTCTACTGGGAATTTACTTCAAAGACTTGAAAACTCATATCCAAAAAGATATTTGCACACTGTTATTCGTAGTAACATTATTCACAGTGGCTAGGACATGGAAGCAACCTAAGTGTCCTATGATAGATGATCGGCTAAAGAAGCTGTGGTACATATATACAATGGAATATTACTCAGCTATAAGAAGAGATGAAATACTGCTGTTTGTGACAACATGGATGGACCTTGAAATAATCATACTAAGCTAAATAAATAAGCCAGACAGAAAAAGTAGAAAATCACATGATATCACTTATATGCGGGGCATAAACCTAAAAGCCACAAATGAACAGGACAAACAAACAGAGACTCATGGACATGAAAAATGGACTAGTGATCACCAGAGGGGAGGGGAGAGGTGAGAAGGGGAGAGGGAAAAATTTTAAAAATAAAAATTTTAAAAAAATAAAAATAAAAAATAAGAAATATTTAATAGATCTTTGTATAAACATTATACCTAGTTTTCATGACAGAATGTAGGTTTGCTTATTCTCAACAAATTCTTTTGTTTGCCTTATAAAAATACCCTCAAGTGTTGTTAAATATACCCATTAGACTGGGTAGGGCACGTCTGATGACTAGAATCCCTAGTTTGCATTGCAAATAGTGCATGTTATTGTCCAAATGGATTAGAAATGAGATGAATGTGGCCTGAGCACTTGTTAAGCCACAATTGTTTAACTAGTGAGAAATGCAAATAGAAATATTTTGTCTACAAATAAAATAAATAAAATGTGAGAGTGAAACAAAAACCAACATATTAAGCTAAGGCAAGCTATTTGACCTAATGGGGAAAGCAAGAAGGAAACTAAGTCTGAGCAGATGATTTTAAGAAGTACATAACACAGTTGAATCACATAAAATGAATTGGCAGCTGTGTCTTTACATTATGAGAATAAAAAAAAAAAAGAAGCAGAGATAATAAAGGAAGGGATTATAGTATTTCTTAAAATGAGAAATGAATCATGCTCAAACAGGGATTATATCTCAAGAGATGAAGAAAAGGGGGCAGATATTGGAGATACTGTGAAGAATTAAAAGATTTGGCAACAACTTGGCTCAAAGATTTTGTATTATTGTAATTTTCCACTGCCAAACTTTTCTCAATTTTAGGACATGGCAGAAGATCAAGGTCTGTGTCTCTTTTGCTTACGCAGATAGAGTGCAGCAAGTGTTAGGCATTTGTTTAGATATTCCCTGGGCACTTTTTCTAAACTAAAGGGCCAATTTGAGAGTTGATTCCAATATGATTAATGTCCTCATTTGCACATGTATTTTTGAAAATGAGTGATTTGACAACTGTAATAAGGAATCTAAAATGTACTAAATAACCTACTGAGGGTGAAGCATGGTGCTTAAAACTTTACATTCTTAGCTAACATTAATTCTTGCGAGGTTTGTGTAAGGAATTTGCTTCTGTTTCTCTTTAACAGAGGTAGGCAGACTCCAGAAGTTTCAGAGTATTGCCCAAGGTATCACAGTCAGGAACAAAGTGGAATCGTTGAGGTTTAAATGCATTGCCACATCAGTGCCTTTATATACTGTCTCCTATCAAAAAATATTTTACTAGTGATTATGTTTTGTACATTTACAATTTACCTTTTATAAAAATTAAATCTGTTTCTACCAGTGCAGAAGTATATCGTTCACATTTCGCACATGTTCTTTGGCATGTTGTCCATATCTCTCTCATCTACATTTAATTGTAAAATCCTATGTAAGTTGTAAATAGAATTGTCTAATTCAGTTTATACCTAATAGTTTATAGAGGTACATAATAATTTCTATTTCAGTTTTATCATCAAAATATTTATTCTTCCTAATTACATTCTCTATATTTCTCTTTGACTTCAGAAAAAGAGTCACTCTCATCATCTGCATAGCAAAAGAATCACCATTTTAAAATATTAAATATAGTCTACTATGTTTTTCTGTTCTTCACAACCTTGTTAATAAATAAGTATGTAAAATAAATAACTATACTTAAATATTAAAATATATTTTGGTATTAAAAAATTAAACATGAAATTTTATTATCTTCTAAGAGAAAGAAGTAAAATATTACTTAAGCAAAGGAAAGCAATATTTAATAGTTTTTCATATGTACATGATTTCCAATGTTGACTTGTTTTATAGAAATGAGTCCTATAAAGTTATGCCAACTGGTTCCATGTGTTTTCCATCTGAAACTTCGTGATAAGCTTTATAGTTTCCAAGTATCCCACTCTCACTCAGTTACTGTCTGCCTTTCTAAACTTTGTTGAATTTTTCCGAAATTGTCCAATAGGTTAAAATTTGTTAAGTAAATTAAAAACATATAGAGCTAAATCCATTTTGCTCTAACCACTGAGCATAACACTATTTGTCCACGTAAGAAATACGGTACTACTAGTTTTTTTAAATGTCCGCAGCCTTTTAATTAGGAAATACTTGGATAAAAATCTTGAAATATCCAAGATAACATTGACTTGTTAAAATTAGAGCATTCCATTCTCCTCAATTTCCTAACTCATTGTGTCTTCTCCTATACAACTGAAAGTTTAACTTTTGAAAGTCCTTTAGAATCCACTGTAAAACTGTTTCTGAAGACCACACTGTGGACCAGGCCAAAAAAAAAAAAAGCGGGGGTGGGGAGCATGCTGAGGGAATGAAAATGAGCCAATTCTTTTTTATATTAGAATGTATGTATGTTCTTTGAGGTTAAGGATTGCCTAGCACTGTATGTAGATCAATTAGTTCAAAAGACAGGTCGAAAGACCAGATGAATAAAAACTACTGATTTTAAAGTGAGGGTGGATTTGCGCTAGCCTTGAACTCCTAGATGACTGGAGCTTTTCGGAAGAAGAGTTGCATCTATGAAAAGAGAGTCTATGGTTCTCTTTTCTGATAGAAACAGAATCTGAAATAGTTGTTCCTAGGAATTCATAATTCTGTCTCATTTTTTGAAGAAAAAAAATAGCTCACATAAAATAATAAAAGGAATAAAATCAATCACCATACCTCTCCATTAAAGAAGCAGAAAATTGTAGAGACCAAAAGGCCCTGTAGAAGAAAAATTGAATAATGTGATTCCAAATGGGAAAGGTATAGAGTACATTATTTGTGACCAATTTACTGCATATATCGTCAAAAATAACACCAAAGCTATATGTAAATTTAATACCAAACTACTCAAACTGCTTCCGGATGTAGGAATATCATACCTGATAGTGCATAAGAATGTGCATGATGTAGTCGTATACCTCCTCAGCGATCCTTCTTCCTTCAGGTCGCCATGGAAGCAGCACAAATTCAATGCCCAGTAATGGCACCAGGATCAGTGTGGCTCTTACCGCTTTCATGTAAAGATTCGATTCTGCCTGGTGAGTAACCTTCAGCTTGGTGATGAGAACACGTACAATATTTAACAGGAAAAAAAGATTAATCTAAAAGAAAAAAAAAATGGCATGTGAAAATTATTTCATATTATTATTAAGAAGCATTATTAAAGAATCTTTGATTTTATAAATCTTAAAATATTTTCAATGTACCAGAATATATTCTAATAGAATTTTGCCTGAGATATAATTTGTATTTTTGGAACTGTGAGTTGTTAATTTAACAAGTACATCAAATTTAATGGACTTAGGTTTTTGAAAAATAAAATCGTGGTGGAATTATTGCGGAACATATTCAGTTGAGGAATATCTGCTTTCCTCAGCTCATTATCTTATGAATTTTTTTTGAGTTTTGGATCAAAATTTAAAGCTTTTAAATATCTTTGCTCAAATGAAAGAAAGATTTGTTGATAATAAATTCTAATGTTTAAGTGTCTCCTCTGTATCAGTGTCTATTTAAGGTACTTTCCAAATATATATTGTATCATAATAAGCTTTTCAACTTTTTAGTT